>JAYEVE010000425.1:0-168198 GCA_036346375.1 Guadua angustifolia | reverse complement strand
TTCCACCGAGCGTAACAAAAGTGTGTTGGCGCCAAAAATGTGACATAGGATTGATTGGCTAAAGCACAAATGAAAGCTAGATTCAAGAGGGTCGTGGTATACTAGCCGATTTGATCTCGTGTCGGTAAAAGAATTACAATCTAAACAACTATTCTAGCCGATTAGGTTTTCACTAAAGATCTGATCCAAACAGCACATAACGATAAATCTAAACAACTTGTTACGACTGATTAGATGATTTGATAAAGGCAGATTTTTCGAAAAAGACGGCGTATAACAAGATCTGAGAAAGGCAATACTGGATAAATTGGTGTAATCAAAGATAATCAACAAGCGACAATGCGCAGCTTTATTGATTAGAAATGAATTACAAAGAGATTCTTATTACAAAAAATACTCATAGTCATAGTCGATATAAAGTAAATAAAAGATGCGAGTTGATTGATTGTGTTTTGTTTTTTCTGGCTCACCTTTGATCCCTTTTATAGTGTATAAGCCGATTGTATCTTTCTCAGATCTGTCACTGACCATAAACTGTATTAGTCTCTCTCTCTTGTAGATAAAATTCTTTATTCAAACTGATATCGGCTAAATATCCAAACTTAACTTAGCTTTACAAATCGGTCATATACTTGCAAAATTTTGGTGCTAACAGGCACACGCGAGTAAATCAATAATTCTGAATCCTCTCACAGTCGCAAATTCTCGAATCGCAACCCTAATAGACGACAAATTTTCGTGCACATCATGCTCGTATTGGGTCGCGTTGGTCTTGGCGACAACCCTTTGCGTGACATTACCATCAACCCTCATTCCCTCCACCATCTCTACTACTTCTAATTAAGAGTTGGTGGCGACCGTCCGTTCTCCTTCAGAACATTTGACCGGTTCGATCTGGCGCGAATGACTGAGATGTTGTCGAGATAAGCTTTGCTTGATGTGTGTATGAAAAAAATTGTACTTTATTGTATGGCTTAGAATTCTTTCTACTTATATGTATCATCCTTTTTAGGATTCTCTTGCAATGTACGGACACTCTACTAGTACCAACAAATCTGTATATGATTTAATGTTGTTCATGCATGGCAATCTCTGGACCGAGACGTGTAAATTCTCAACATCTGGATTGGCAAAATTGGAATGCCCAGGCGATTTAATTCAATCGCATCGGCGAACGGCAATAGCGTGAGTGACACCATCAGCAGCATGCGGAACTGCGGCTTGTCGCCTTGCTCTGTTACCAATTCCATGGCCACCGGCGGCAGATCGTGAGACAGCAACGAATACGTTTCTGCATTGGCGGCGGCGTAGGCTGTGTAAGATGAACTTAATAGGTAATTTTTTCATGTTAACTGCAATTATCTTCCATCCATATTCCTATTACTTAAAGTATCATTTTGGAGTTAATGCACGTAAGGCTTTTAAGCATTACACCTACTGTAGAGGGAGACACAAAAAGATGAGCCTGCTCTTTGCCGCATGTGACGGATTTTCTGGTACAAACTAAAATAACGTATTTTATGTTATATTTTATCGTGATGCATCTCCAATCGAGAAATATATATTGTATTTTTGTATCGCCATCATTAGTCGAAAGACAATTCATGTGGCTTCTACCTGATGCGTCATATATATGACCTCATCGATGCTCACCAACTGGATATACCCCGAGGTATGTAATCCTAACTACGTTAATTTGTCTACATTTCATTCTTCGCAAATAAAACCTTTCAATAATAGCTATTCTTGCTTGTGACATGACGTGAAATTGTACACATCTACTTTTTTTTTGTGAGGATGTCTTGAAAGTTCAAGGAGACTTGCCACCTTCTTCCTGGCTAATGTAGTCCGAAAGATAAATGAGTTTAGGAGCTCAAACAGTCCTTAGGTTGTGTAAAGCATATTGGTGTAAAGTGAACGTACATTTTTTTCAGTTGTAAATTGTGCAAGTCATTTATTCAAATGGTACATATGTATTGTTAAATGTGTGTTGTCTTGTGTTATATCTGTATAGAGGCTATGACTAACATGATTTCTAAGGCTAACTGTAAAAAAGAAAATTATGTAAAAAAAATATTGTATACACAGACGATCTTAAGGTAATAAATGTTTGTGATATACACTATCATAGATGGCTACTTATAAACTGTCTGTGATAAGGAAAGATCACATACGGTTCTTTCTTACGAACCATCTACGATTTTCTTATCATAAATCGTTTGAAAGTAGAAACCGTCTATGGTATTTCCTTATTACAGATGGTTGGTAAGTAATAACCATCTATGATATTTACTTCTAACTGACTGTTCTAAAATACTAACCATTAGTTATATTTAACCATTACATATGGTTTTTAAGTTGAACCGTCTGTGATATTGTTTCTCATAAACCGTACGACAACTGATTTTAACGTACACTTTTTCATAGAAGGTTCAAAGCTGTCTGTGATACTGTTTCTAACTATTTATAATTTGATTATGTGTGGCAGTGAAGCGACAAGACAATAGCATGGCGCATATCCATATTTCCATATGCTTTATGTCAAATGGATTGCGTAGGTGGAGATCAAAACATTGGTTACGCTTCACATTTGGTACCTAGGTTGTTAGTATGGTATCTAAAACGCTAGAGTTTTGTGTCGCATGACATTGCTTAGCGTTCAAACTTTTCAGGCTTTCTAACATGGTGTATTCATGTGTGTTGTCGCTCTTCTTTAATAAAAGGACGCTAGTGTGATTGCACACAACTAAATATTATTACATCACCGACGGTTCGAAACCTTTATCACAAAGAATTTTTCAAATGATTTGTAACCATGTGTCAATGATGTAATGACACATTACAGACGGTTTCCAAATTATTTGTGATTTATGATATCATAGATAGTTTCAACAGGCCCGTGTGAGAGGGGGTGCAAGCTGTTCGGTGAAACAGGGCCCCCCTAAATTTTAACGCTGCAGCCCAAATCCCAGACGCCGGTTTCGTGACTCACGCGCCTGCTTCCGTGAGTCCCCCGATCGCTCACGACTTTTCCTTGGCCCGTCGTGCCGCCGTAATTCTTCTAGCTGTCGTCTCGCCTTACCCTCATCCCCACAACACCATCACCAGAGGGTCATGTGGTCAGTCTGGTGATCATTGAGATCTTGGCATTGCAGCCAGGCGAGGCTAGGGCGCAACCAAGAGTGCGGTGCGGTGACCAAATTTCATAGCAGTACCGCTAGGCACTGGGACTAGGCCGTTGCTGCCGGGACTCAAGGAGTCAAGGTGATTTTTAATCTTTTCTTGAACTTGATTCATAATAGTCTTCTTTAATGATTATTTGCCAACTTTGTTAATTACTTAATTAAATAATTTTGTTCTATTTATACATGTCGTCAATTGGTTTAGTATTCCAAGATCCAACTATCAACCTCATGTCTTCTGCGAATCGATATAGAAAATTTGATTCTGGTTCCAAAAAACGTAAGAAAAGGCAAAGAATAGAGGATTTAACTCAGTCTCAGAAAGGAGCTATGGATAGGTTTATTATAAAAGAATCACAAATGTCCCCTAGTAATCAGTCATTGGATCAAGACCCTGCACTTGATAATAATGCTGACGATGGTCCTAGAGATGGTCAAATAGAGACAGAGAATAATGTTGAGGTTGCACTTGATAATAATGATGATAGTATTCTCAGTAGATGGTGGACGAATACGAAAATAATGTTGAGGTTGAGGATATTAACATCGATGCTTTGCTAGTATTGATGTTAACTTGAATAATTCACTGTGCGGATGCTAGTGATTCTTTTCAGCCTGATATATTTGATCCAAGATATTGGGATTCCCTTGATTCTAAGCAAATTAATATTTTAGCACAAAAGGGCCCTAGAAGAGACTTATCAATTCAGAAAGGTCCTAGGGATAAATATTCTAGAAGGTTTTCTGCACTATTTTATAATAGAATTCTACCAAATGGGGAGCATTGTGATAGAGATTGGCTTGTCTATTCTAAGGAACTTGATAAAGTCTTTTGCTTTGGTTGTAAATTGTTTACAAAAGGGCATCGAAAAGGTCAGTTGGCAAATGAGGAGTATAATGATTAGATACATCTTGGCACTAGACTTAAAGAGCATGAGACAAGTGCTGACCATGTTTTGAATATGACCACTTGGTATGAGTTGCGTAATAGATTCCAAACGGATCAAACTATTGATAAAACTGCTCAACGACAACTTGAGAAAGAAAAGGACCACTGGAGAAAAGTTTTGTTCAGGATTGTTTGCATTGTAAAGTTTCTTGCCAAGCATAATCTAGCCTTTCGTGGTACTAATAGTAAACTGTATGATGATAGCAATGGAAATTTCTTGGGTTTGATAGAGATGTTGGCTGAATTTGATCCAGTTATTCAAGAGCATGTTCGTTGCATTACAAATGAAGAAACTCAAGCTCATTATCTTGTTAATAAGATTCGAATGAGTTGATACACTTACTTGCTTCTGCTACTAAGTCTGAAATTGTTAAGAAAATAAAGAAGGCAAAGTATTTCTCTATCATACTTGATTGTACCCCTCATGCAAGCCACCAAGAACAAATGTCTTTAATTATAAGATATGTGGATTCATCTTCGAGTCATGTTACTATTGAAGAATCTTTTCTTGGATTTTTAGATGTCAATGATACGATTGGCCAAGGTCTTTTTGATGTGCTACAGAATGAGCTAAAGAGTCTTGATCTTGATATAGATGATGTGAGAGGACAAGGCTATGATAATGGATCGAATATGAAAGGAAGCAAAAAAGGGGTTCAAAAGAAACTTTTGGATTTAAATCCTAGAGCTTTCTATTCTGCTTGTAGTTGCCATAGCGTTAATTTAACACTTTGTGATATGGTCAAGACATGTGGAAAAGCTAAAGACTTCTTTGGAATCATCCAACGCATATATACAATATTTTCTAATTCCACTAAGAAATGGCAGATTCTAAAAGATAACATAGAAGGATTGACTCTCAAGTCAGTGTCAGCTACACGTTGGGAGAGTCGTGTTGAAAGTGTTAAAGCTATCAGATTTCAGTGTGCGGATATTCGGGAGGCTCTACTTCAGGTGCCCAATACTTTCATATTTTTCCAATATTGTAATTTCTTTGGTTATCTCCAATTATAACACATGTTTTTTTAATTTCAGGTGGCGGATGCTGATAATGATGCAAAAACAAGCAGTGAGGCTAAAGGTTTGGCAAACAATGAACTTGGAGAGTTTGAATTTATAGTGGCAATAGTCATTTGGTATGAGGTATTGTATCTTTGTTAATTGAAGAAGCAAACATTGCAAGCAAAAGATATGCTTATCGATGTTGCCATTAAGAAAGTGCAAGGGCTGATTTCTTTCTTCAAGGACTATAGAGAAATTGGTTTCTTAGAAGCATTGAAGATAGCCAAAGGTATTGCACTTGAGATGGATATCGGTACATCATTTCGTAAAAGACGAGAAATTAAAAGAAAGAGACATTTTGATGAGAACCCCGATGACACAAATGTTATCACACAATCTGCAGAGGAATCATTTAGAATCAGCTATTTTATACCTATTGTTGATCAAGCAATTTCCCCACTTACAAGGAGATTTGAACAATATCAGGGTTACCAGAAGATTTTTGGATTCTTATTTACTTCTGAAATATTGCAGTCATTGGATAATGAGAGCCTGACGTCTTCTTGTGATAATCTAGAGGCTTTGCTTAAAAAATATGGACAGTCTGATATTGATGCCAATGAATTGTACGTGGAGTTGAAGCTCCTTCAAAATTTCATTCCAAATGAAAAGATGGGGCCTGTGGAAATTCCCAAGTTTCTAAAGCGGCATGATTCTTTTCCTAATGCAAGTATTACATATAGAGTTCTGTTGACCATTCCAATGACTGTTGCATTAGCGGAACGAAGCTTTTCTAAACTGAAGCTATTAAAATCCTATTTGTGTTCTACAATGACACAACAGAGACTCACTGATTTGGCCACAATAGCACTTGAGAGTAGGGATGGCAATGGGGACCCGTTCCCCGATCCTCGGCGGGGAATTCCTCTATTAGGGGACGGGTATGGGAAGAAATTGTCCCCCGCGGGGATGGAAACGGGGAAAATTATTCCCCCGTCGGGGATAGCGGGGACGGGGACGGGGAATTTTTTTCCCCGCGGGGATCCGGTTGGGGATCCAAATTTAGTTTAGTCAAATTTAGTTATTAGATTGCAAACATATTCTCTAGCCTATCATATTCACATTTTCATAAACGGGACAACATAATCTTCAATGAATGCATGTATTGTTTTTTCCTTATCTATTGATATGATTTTAGAGTTAAAATGGCTATAAGAGCTCTTCTCTTGTGTGAAATTTTCGCGGGGATGGGTCCCCGACGGGGCCCCGATACCCGAACGGGGATAGGGACGGGGGGATTTTCTCCCCCAAGACGGGGAACGGGGATGGGGACGGGAAAAATTTTAGATCGCGGGGACGGGGACGAGGAGGTACTCCCGACGGGGAATGACCCCGTTGCCACCCCTACTTGAGAGTGGATTGTTAGAGAAAATTGAATATGAGCATATCATTGAAGAATTCATTTCAAGGAACACTAAAAGAATGAAGTTGTTCAAGTAAAAATTATGCAACAAGAGTTGAATAGGTATGTTTCTTGATATATTTTATTGGTCTATGATATATTACAACTCTTGTATTATTATAGTTCTAATTTTTTAGTGAGAGAGGTCTTGTTCTAAAGTTTAGTAGAGGATCTTTTATTTTATCGGCACGGCGTGAGTTTCAATTATAAACTCCCCCCGGTACATTTGCTGTCACCGTCTCGCCGCACTGCCACCAAGTACTGAGCCACGACCTTTCCTCTTCCCTCTGTACCCGAGGATCCCAGTGAACCCTCCTCCTAACTTCAATTGTAAGGTTAATTGTAATATATTGCTTTTCTTAACAAGTCTACGCATATGATTTTTGTTTATGCAATGCAAATATTTAAAAAAGTATCGATAGCTAAAATTTTAAAAATTTAACTGCACATATATAAAAACAATATGTATTTGTGACTTAAGGAAGAATTATCCATAGAAAACTTATCCGCATAGTACTAAATTTAGTTAAATGGTTTATGTTTATAAGTGGAAATTAATCACCTTTTGCGTTTACTTTTGGTACCAAATTATTAACGTTTTAGTATGTGATTCAGCTAATCATCCGTCTCCTAATTCCGGGAGAATTGCCGCGCTCACGTTCGTTTGAGCCGAGCCGACCGGCCAGCTCGGCTCAAAAAAAGTTTCGCGTTTTGGTTCTTTTATAAATTACGAATAAGTCCTTCGCGATTTTTTGTGAGAGGAAGATATTTTTTCCTAAAATCGCGTTTGGGTCCCTCGTGCGCCGTTTTTCAGAAAAAACTCCCGTTAAATTCAAATCGCGAACAAACCCTTTTCTAATTTTTCAGGATAGCGGACAAGTCCAAAAACATAACAAACAGGTCCTTGCTCCTTACGTCTAGGTCCTTTCTCCGTTTTTCCCGGGAAAAAAAGTTTTCGTCGCCAGAAATATTTTTGCAGCTCTATCTTTAGACTTTTTTCCCACCTCGATTTCCTATCTCGATCTCTGATATTTTTTAAAACATGTATTATTACTCGGTGAGCAGCGTAGAGTGTTAGTCTCGACAAAGAATGTTGTCATCCTAATAATTTTCACCCTTTTCCTCTAGACTTTTCCTACCGCCTCTAGACTTTTTCCTCATGCGGTTTTTCATTTCGGTCTCAATATTTTCCAAATAATTAAATGAAAGAGATATTTCTACAACTCTATCTTTCTATTTTTCCCGTTTAGCTCATTACTTGACGATTTAAAAATAAAACGCCGTTGAAAAAAAGGAATTTTTCTCTGAAAAAACAGCACGTTCGGTATTCTGTTGCGAAAAATTTTGTGTTTTTGACCATTTCGCTCATTATTTGACGATTTAAAAATAAAACGTCGTAGAAAAAAAATTTTTCCTCTGAAAAGCGCATACGCGACGTGTTACGCGCCGCTTGAAAAAATTGTGTTCTTTCGGTAGTTTCACTCATTATTTCGACGATTTAAAAATAAAACACCGCCAAAAAGAATTTTTTCTATGAAAGCGACATCTTGGCGTGTTAAAAAACGTATTGACGTTTGGATCTTTCGTGAGAGGACCCTAAATAG
This sequence comes from Guadua angustifolia, assembly GCA_036346375.1. Classification (NCBI taxonomy): domain Eukaryota; kingdom Viridiplantae; phylum Streptophyta; class Magnoliopsida; order Poales; family Poaceae; genus Guadua; species Guadua angustifolia. The sequence goes on along the minus strand of JAYEVE010000425.1, from coordinate 159,999 downwards.
ATCTGAAAAAAAATGTATTGGCGTTTGGATCATTCCGACTATTTTACGAAAAGGACCTTTCGATTTAAGCATAACGAAGATGACTTTTGTTTTTTCAACCGTTTCGCGCGTTTCCTCGATGATTTTTTTAAAAAACACCGAGGAAAAAATAACAAAAATTTTCTCGCGAAAAAAACAACGCACGCAATGTATTCGCCGCGCAAACTATCCTAGTCGTTTCCCATAAGTGATCGAAAATACCGATCAGTGAGCCTAGACACGATTACGTGGCGCAATCACGCTCTTAAAAACAACGAGCTGTGACGTTGATTCTCGAACCCACATGTTAGTTTGCCCTAAATCCGTCGCTATCACGCTCCCGATTGCCGGCCATGGCTGCTGCCGCCCCCATCGGTCTCGCCTGCGTCCTCCTCCTCCGCTCCAACCCAACCCCCTCGCTCCCACGCCCAAACCGTAGCGCGATCCCCATCCAAACCCTCCGTTTCCCCTCCCCCTCCCCCGCCTCACGCTCTCCCACCGCATGGCGGCTGTCCCGCCGAAGGGGCCGGCGGCGATCACCGGCTCCTCCGGCGAATCCGACCGCGAACTGAGCGCGTCCACGGTCTCCGCGGAGGCCCTGGGGGCCGTCGGCTCTTCGGATTCTGTGTCATGTCCCTTGGCCGTCGACGAGGAGAAGTCGCCGTGGCGTGAGACGAAGCCGATGGAAGAGAGGATCCCGTGGCCACCGGCGGGGATTTGCCGGGACGTGAGACGACGCGAGAGGAGGAAGAAGACGAAGAAGCAAAAGGGGAAAAACACTGGTTCAGTTCATTGCCTTTTCCTCCCTCCTGATGATGGTCTTTTAAGCCCCTTGCTCTCCCACTGACAACTGGGCCCCCCCAGTCATGACATTCTGGTGGGTTTGGCATGGGGTTTTGCTGTGGTTTTGGTGTATTTGTGAATGGTGTTTGTTTCTGGGTGTGTAGATTTGGGGAGGAAGGAACCGAGCGTGGCGACGATACTGACGAGCTTCGAGAATTCGTTCGATGTGTATGGGGCTCTGAGCACGCCGCTGTACCAGACGGCCACGTTCAAGCAGGTAATTCAGGGTTACAAACAAGTTGGTATTAGTTCGCTGAAGAATTGTGTTCTTGCTGTATGGATTTCATCAAGAGTTTAGGTTCTGTGAATGTTTGTGTTCTGGTGCTGTGCCTTAGGAGTTTTGGCCTGTGATGATGAGGGATGTTGGCTGTGGTTGATGAATATTGTATGGACTGTTATCGAACTCTTGCTAAAGTTTCAGTAATGAAACTGGGGCATCCTTCTGATGTCCTTTTGATCTAAAACAAGTGGTGGCAACCATGGAAAACTTAAAGCCATCAATGTTTTGACAATGTACCTTGGTTGCTGTTTGGAAGCGCAATTGTTTCTCTTGCTACTTCTGATGATGTTTCATAGTAGGTGGTGGTATCGACTGTAATCAATTGAGACTGTAGTTTGATTTGCATTCTAATTGTTTGGAGCAAAATGAATATTCAGGTATTCGTGGGAATTGTTGGTGTGGTGCAACTGTTTGAAAGTTACCAAATTTATGAGACAAATCCAAATCCTGTGGAAGTCTGAAGAGCTCTTGTAGCCTAGAAGTTGCTGTGCTTAAATGTTGCACACCAAGTATACCATGTTATGGAAATTGTAGTTTGACAAACTTTGATTCACATCTGCTAATTTTAGTAGTTAAACCCAACTTTGTTATCTTGATTCGCTAATTATGTCATCTGTCTTGGTTGTCCCTGAAACAACACCATGATGTAATTTTTGAATGAACTCGTTGCATTTTCCTCCGTTTTCTCTGAGGAGAAATTAACCATGTGGAATCTTCGTTGATCTCTAATTATATTGGAATGGGAGCATGCAGATATCAGTATGTAAAATTGTGTGGGGCTCATTGTTATTCAGTTTGGCTGTGATGAACTATAGTATAGTGTACACCTTGTAAGTTTAGGATGGCTCATGATTTGCACTTTTATCCTTTCCTTGTTTGTTTCCTGATGTATAGCTTACTCCTAAAAGTTATTTTTCAGCCTTCAGCAACAGACTATGGAACTTATGATTACACTAGAAGTGGCAACCCTACTCGCGATGTTCTCCAGAGGTTAGTCCAACTGCTTATTCTTTTTTATTATGTGCGGTGTAAATATATGTACTCTTTAGTGGTATTGATAAATTTGAGCACACATTCAGCCTTATGGCTAAGCTTGAGAAGGCAGATCAAGCATTCTGCTTCACCAGTGGGATGGCAGCACTAGCTGCAGTGACACACCTCCTTCGGTCTGGTGAGCACTTGGCATTTGTTTTGTTGGCTATTATTTTTCACACTTATTGTCTTTGAATCTTGTATGCATTTATGAGTTATTGGGAAATGCGCATTTCTCAGGACAAGAAATAGTTGCCGGAGAAGACATATATGGTGGCTCTGATCGTCTGCTCTCACAAGTTGTCCCAAGAAATGGAATTGTAGTAAAGTAAGTGTGGTCTACATTTTTTCAGTGGAAATTGTTCTGTCGTTGTTCTTTTGCCTTTTGCCGCTTATTTACAACTATGATGTGTATTATGGCATGATAGACGAGTGGATACAACCAAAATTAGTGAGGTGACTTCTGCAATTGGGCCCTTGACTAAACTAGTTTGGCTTGAAAGTCCCACCAATCCTCGTCAACAGATTACTGATATAAAGGTAATCCTGTTGATCTATGGGTGGCAATAATCGCAAAGAATATATCTAAAATTTGATTTATCTAGGTATATAATCTTAGATAATATTCTTTTTCCATCCACTGTTTTCTTACTTCACAGAAAATCTCAGAGATAGCTCATTCCCAAGGTGCTCTTGTTTTGGTGGACAACAGCATCATGTCTCCAGTGCTCTCCCAGCCTATAGAACTTGGAGCAGGTATAGAACCATAGATTTACTTAACTAGAAAGCAACACCATTCCATCTCATGCATCTTCCATTAGTCTACTTTACAACATTCTATTGTCCTATCTGCAGATATTGTTATGCATTCTGCCACCAAATTTATAGCCGGGCATAGTGATCTTATGGCTGGAATACTTGCAGTAAAGGGTGAAAGGTCTGTTCTGTCATTCTGTGGTCCTCCCTTGTTACTAATGATCATATTGACTCTTTTGAACGATAAGTGTTTTCATTTTTTCCACAATTGTGTTTCCTGTCCGTATGATGGTCAATACTAATGATTTCCCACGTACGGTTACATGTTAGTGTCTCCTTGTAAACACTACTTCCGGCTACCCTTCTTTTCTTGAAATAAATCATGTATTACCTTTTTCCTGTCTATTACTGCACGGCATGAATATTTGTGAGCTGCTGGCCTAAATACTAATTGTGATAAACCCGAAGTGGGTTATCAGTTTATTTAAATAAGTGATTAGGCAAGATAATAAAATGTAAGGATTAGAGAGTCTTTGTCGATTACATGATTAAAGGTATTGCTCATCGAGTACCCGACCTGTAATTGTGATAAACCCCGGGGGGGGGGGGTGGTTATCAGTTTATTTAAATAAGTGATTAGGCAAGATAATAAAATGTAAGGATTAGAGAGTGCTGTCAGTACCGCAGTTAAAGGTATTGCTCATCGAGGTACCCGACCTGTCTGGAACCCAGGCAGTCACCTCTCGCTAGTTTTTGGGTTCATCATTTGGCGCTTAGAACTTACTTGGTGCGGTATGCGGGTACCGTTAGTAAAAATAGTGGATAATGACCGTACTGCCCTTAGGGTAAAAAGCCTCCAGTAAATGCCCAAGGGCTTTGTGGTAAAAATGACCACAAGAGAGGTAAATAAATGCCCAGCTCACTCACAGTTGAGTGCCAAGCCAACCATTCACCAGCCAAAGCCAACTCATTTCACTGCCATTGCCTCACACCGAAGCAACCAGCCAGAGTTTCCATTCTTCCAACCCAAGACCACAAGCCTCAGTGCCTAGCCAAAGCAACGAGCATGGCGACAAGAAGAAGGAGAGCACCAGAAGAGAAGGCAAGGAGCCGCCAGAAGAGGAGGTGAAGGACCACGAGAAGGAGGAGGAGCACATCCAGAAGCTTGCCGACCCAAGAGAGAAGGCCAAACAAGCCTCTGCCACCTCTTCCTCACCACCATCAGTACTACATTTCTTAGCCTCTGATCATCCCAGGTGCATTTTGCCCTCATCCCAACAGTAGCAACAATACCTGTTCTTATATGCAAGAGGGTAGATTGAGGGTCTAGCTAGCTAATGGGGTAGTTTAGGAGGTAGATCGGGTCACCTCCAGGGTTCTCAGCAGGTGGGATAGCCATTAGGATTAGTGTAGCATCTTTCATTCATGAGTAGATCCATCCTTCATGTTCATCATAGAACCCATCATTCAAAGAAAAAATGCATAAAAACCGAAATGAGCAGAAACCCTAGCACCAGTATGGGTAGAAGGAGTGAGCTGCGGCCGAGCTGATAGTAGAGGGGCATGGCCCAAGCACTACCAAGGCTGGCACCGAGCCGTAGGGGAGGTAGAGCGGTCTTGGTGGTGAGCAGCAGGGAGGAGCCATTGGAGAATGGAGCGGGCGGGCCAGGCGTGAGAGGAGGAGAAGCAGTCGGTGCCGTGCGAGGAGGAGAGCCAGGCAGCGGCGCAGGCGATGCAAGGCCAAGGCCATCCCTTGAAGCTCGGTCGAGCTAAGCTAAGCAGGAGGCGTCAAGTTGAGGCACCAGTGGAGTGCAGGTGGGGAGGCGCAGGAGAGCTAGCTGGCGGCGTGGGGAAGAGAGGGAGTGAGAGCAAAGGAGGCACAAGAAATGGTGCAAGAGGAAGAAGGGGAAAGTGGTAGAGCCAAGAGGCTCTCGGCCAGAGAGGTGAAAAGAAAAAAAGTAGGGAGGAAAAGAGAGAGAAGAGAGGAAAGAAAAGGAAAGGAAAAGAAAAAGGAAAAGAAAAGAAAAGGAGAAAAATGAGAAAAAAATTAGAAAAGAGAAGAAGTGGAGAGGTAGAAAAATAAATTGGGCCGCAAACTGCATTGATTCTTTTATCAAATTGCGGATTGCGTAAAAATCAATAACGCATATTGATTCATGTCGAACAAAAAGAATATTGAACGATAGATCAGAAAATTGGTTGGACGTCAAATTAATGAAATGAACCTTAAATTCCTTAGTATCTTTTATGTTTTTAGGTCTCGACCTGAACCACCCCGCCAATCAGAACCCATCTACGAAGGGTCGAGCGTTAGGTTTTATTCGGGCAAGAACCCTTGATCATCTTTAATTGAATGCTTTCACTGATTTTGGCATGATTCCATATATCACCATTGCACCAAAACCATATTTTTGAAAAATTAAAGTAATGAGTTGGGGTTGGATGGAAGAGAGGTTGTGGTTATGTTGTTGGAATTGGTATTGTGGGGTTGGAATTGGTAATGTGATGTTGGTGATTGGTAATATGGTGTTGGAAATGGTGGTTATGTTGTTAAGGTTGTCCACGAATGGAGTCGTGGATGTGCTAATAGTGATTATTATGGCGGGAGATACCCCATGTCGGTGGGGCCCTTTACATAGGCTATAATATAAGGTCAAACCCTCTACACTCGGGTAATGAGCCGTATTTCAGTACCAACTATAGCGAGATGAATCGCTGTCAAGAAAGATTATTCTATGACAGTATTATGATCTCCACAATAGGTAAGTAAATTAAAATTGAGCTGGGAAATGCTGGTATGACCTAGGTGGATTGTGACTTTGTGTTGGGAGAGAGATGTTGAATGGGAGGTATTGAGGGCGGTATATTTGAAGCCCGGGGGAGTACTGTCGGGGTTACTGGAGTACAACTGTAATTGAGAGTGGCGGGAGAATACCTGTCAAGACCCTAGTTGAATCGGACTTCAAACAACAAAACACGGAATTAATTTAAACCACCAGAACACCAAATAGAATCGCCCCAGATCAAGAAGAACAAAAGAACTACACTACTCTAACAGTAGAAGACTCTAGAGACTAGAATATGGCAAACGTCCTGCCTTCCCATTTCACTGCCTTCCAGGCTTTATATCCAGTATAGTTACATCGGGTAAATCGTAACAGAATGGGTTCGGTAAAACAGAGCAAATGTAGTAAAAGTAATAAGCGACAGCTTCTTCATCTGTTCCTTTTCTCAGTAATTACTGTTCCTGTTGGTTAGCCGTTGGATTAAGTCTCCTCAAATCAAGTTGGATCCTGACCGCCGATGTTCATCACTTAAAGTCGCTGGAACGATGTCTTCCCTGCCGACTACCATTCAAACTCTCCTTCACTTTGGTTGTCTGAACTTTTGCGGTCAAATTCTCTAAAGTTCCTGACAATTCCCCCTTCTTGAGCAAGTGCTTGTCCCCAAGCCTTAAAATCTGGAAAGGTGCTACATATAAAACTAGCATCTTCCCAAATCACCTCTTCTTCAGATAAATTTAACCATTGGATCAAACATTGAGCAACAGCCACCGCTTTCATTGGAACTATGCAGCGATCAAATATAGCAATAGGTTTTGTCTTGATATTGCTTTCTGAATCAACCAGGGCCAATCCAGGAAGAGGTACAGCACGGCTACTAGCATGCTTCTTTAACTGGCAAAAGAGGAATACCAGATGAATACCTACAGCGAAACTTCTTTCAGTTCTCTTCCGATTAGCAAACCTTTTCATTCTGGATTGCACCTGGTTCAGATTCTCCTTGAGCCTTCTTAGCATATTTACTTTTTCCTTGATTGCGACTTTAGCCTCCTCAGATACACTGCATGGAATGGTTAATTCAGCAAGTTGGAATGGATGATAGCCATATAGAGCCTGGAATGGTGTAGTTTTCAAAGCTGTGTGATATGATGCCCTCATGTCGGAATGCCCTCCTAAAACCGAGTTATGAGCTGAATCCAACAGTACAGATATGAGGTTAGATCTTTTTCCTACATATAATCGACCCTTGCACTTAATGTTTCCAGCTTCTACTCTGAATTCATCTTTCAGGTTTGCTTCTGCCTGAAAGTCATTTAATATCTTTGCTGCCAGTTGGATTTCTCTCAATGTTTGTAATGCAGTCCTCAAATGATTCAAATGTTCACTCCAGCCCTTACCATAGACAAATATGTCATAAAAAATTACCAGGATAAATTTTCTTAAATACTCGGCAAAGACATTAGCATATTCCCTCAACATGTTTTCAATTACCGGGCTCAACAGTTTACCAATATCCTTCTGATCTTGCTCAATCGGGTTCACTTGAATAAGCAGTCCATTTACACTTTTATGTGCCAAATTCTGAGATTGCTCAGCCTTCAACATAAAATTAATGTTAGGCTGAGTAAAATCTCGAAATTGGACCTGCTGTCCTTCTTTGTTGATGGTGAGTAACTTTTCTTTGAGATCCAGTTCAATGGGACTGAATTCATATATCCAATCGGCTCCTAAAATCAAGTCATAGTTACCCAATTTTAGCAGTTTGAAGGTACTCTTGAAAGCTACCTTTTGTATGTCATAAAACAAATTCTCGACCAAAGTATTGGCGGTTAATTCTCCTCCTCCTGCTACCGTAACACTCTTGCAAGGCATAGATTTTAGCAAGTACCCATTCTTTACGGCAAAGTCATAGTCCATAAATGATTTTGTGCTCCCACTATGAACCAATGCTATAGCTTGTTTACCCTGGATATTCACCATCAGAGAAAAAGTCACTGGTCCACATAAGCCATGAACCGCGTATACTGAGATTTGCATGAACTGCTCTTGATTTTTCTTATCAACAGCAATCTCTAGGCTACCTGGTGAGGTAACAAACCCAGTCAATTCAGCTGAAGGTTCACCTTCCTCGGCTACTTCATTCTTTTCATCTCCTTGCATCAGTAAAGTATGCAAAGCGTTCCTCACCCGACAATGCTGATTATGGCCAGGAGTCCAATCTTCATTGCAATGCCAGCAAGTCTTGCCTTGGTTCCCAGTTTGGTTCACTTGTTGATGATCTTTTTTCTCCCCTTTGGCTAACTGTGTGTTAACCATCTTTTGTGTCACCACAGCTCTTGACTTGCTTTCCCCACTGGACTGACTATTTTTCATTGCAACAGCAGCTTTTTCTTCTAGCTTAGCATACCAATAAGCTTCAAGTAATCCTTTTGGTTGGTGGCTACTTACATTGTATTTAATTTCCTCTTTGAGTCCCCCTATGAAGCAACTCAACAAATGTCTCCTGTAGGTATGAATGATCTCTCTTGACAAGCTCTATACATTTTTCAAAGTAATCTATATACTTAGCTACAGTGCTAATGTGTTTAGCACCTTGCAATTTCTCCACTGCCTCATGGGCACTGCCTTCTGAAAAGCGGTCACCGACAATGGCACAGAATTGAGACCAGTTAAGTGATTGCCAGGATATACCAATTCCCCTGAACCATGTACTTGCCCTGCCAGTTAAGTGCCCCACTGCTAGATTCACCCATTGCTCTCGAGGTGTGCCAGCCATCTCGAAGAATTTTTCACACTGATCAATCCATCCTATTGGATCTTCACCAGTAAACGCTGACAATTCCAATTTCGGTCCCTTAATGACTGCTTCTGCATAATGCTGATGACCGACATGATCCCTTCCATGTAAGCTCCTCTGAACCTCCACCAAATGAACCCCAGGATAATGCAAGTTCGAGTTAATCCCCATATTACCATGCGACCGCCAGAACACCATGTGGAGGAATGGCTGGATGAAAATACCCCGCAGATTGATGACTTCCATTTCCAAACTGTATGCCTGTAGGCAACTGATGAGATGCTTGGGCAGCCACATCAGGAGTTCTCAGTTGAGGATATGAAGAAGTTCTAATAGCAGGGGTAACAATAGGAAACACACCGCTACCAACCAGAGAAAGTTCTGATACTCCAGAAGCCTCAACAGGAAAACCAGTAGAAACAATAGAAGACCCATACCTGTGTGATTCCTCAGGGGATACACGATTACTTCCATCCAAAAGCACTGCCGGACTTGCCTGATCTGTCGGGTTTGTGCCTAATCTGGATCTCCCAAGAAGTATTCCCTTAATCTCTGCCACATCGGACTTCAGGCTTTCCAGATCAGCTAGCCTCACATGAATCTTCTCAATTTCTTCCTGCACATCCATCTTTCCCTTAAGCCACATGGGGATTTTACAGTAGAACCAACCCCAAATCCCTAGGCCGAGGAAGAAATCTGTGCTCTGATACCAAATTGTCATGACCCTAGTTGAATCGGACTTCAAACAACAAAACACGGAATGAATTTAAACCACCAGAACACCAAATAGAATCACCCCAGATCAAGAAGAACAAAAGAACTACACTACTCTAACAGTAGAAGACTCTAGAGACTAGAATATGGCAAACGTCCTGCCTTCCCATTTCACTGCCTTCCAGGCTTTATATCCAGTATAGTTACATCGGGTAAATCGTAACAGAATGGGTTCGGTAAAACAGAGCAAATGTAGTAAAAGTAATAAACGACAGCTTCTTCATCTGTTCCTTTTCTCAGTAATTACTGTTCCTGTTGGTTAGCCGTTGGATTAAGTCTCCTCAAATCAAGTTGGATCCTGACCGCCGATGTTCATCACTTAAAGTCGCTGGAACGATGTCTTCCCTGCCGACTACCATTCAAACTCTCCTTCACTTTGGTTGTCTGAACTTTTGCGGTCAAATTCTCTAGAGTTCCTGACAATACCCCCCTCAGATTACAGGGCTGGAGATCTAATACCAAATTAGTGATAAACGTTTTGGGGCCTTAGAAAATGGGGCCATTATAGGTAAAGTGGTACGAACCTGCGCAGGGTCAAATTTTGAATTTAAGCCTGTCTCCTGGATTGGAGGCTACGGAAGTTAATTCTCATATACGGGTTTTAGTAGTTGATTTTAAATAATTAAAAATTTGCTAACTCTTAAAGAAAACCAAAACTTTAATTTCTGTAAAAACAGAGTTGGAGGGCAGGAATTGATGTTGGTGGAGAGAAACTCATAATGCATTCTTGTGATATAATGGTTGCTGAGTACTCTGTATTCTTGTATTTCCCCTTCCTAGAAGGAGAGCTTGATGGATCGACCTTTGAGGCCAGCGACGAGGCCTATTCACAGGATCAGTTCTATGGTTAACAGGAGAATTTCTCAGAGGGTTACTACTATACCAACTACTATCAGGAGGGCTAGGAGCTTTTATAGGCCTTATCATGCACCTAGGAGGTATTTAGTGTGTATAGGCAGCAGTATTATCTTTTGTTGTACAGGGATAGATGTAGTATTATGTAATGGACATATAGCCTAGCGTGGCTTGAATTGATATATATATATATATATATATTTTCATTCAGTCTCTATTTATTGTTCTGCTATAACACTCTGAAAACGGCATAGTAGTTGATAAAGCATCGGATTTCCCAATATTTTGATGGCGGCTGTGCCGAGATTCGTGTAATTAACTTAGGGTGATGACAGTATCACTGTCGCTACTCTAGGCTAATTATACGGGTCGCCACACTAATAGTATGTTTCTCTTCTTTTTGAATACAGCTGCTAAATACAGCTTAAAATTAATAGATTATAGATCTTTCTCTTTAACTAAAATAGTTGTGAACTGCTCGAGTAATACTTGCTCCAATTGCTGACAGCTTGGCTAAGGAGATTGCATTTCTACAAAATGCCGAAGGATCAGGTTTGGCACCGTTTGATTGCTGGCTTTGCTTGAGAGGAATCAAAACCATGGCTTTACGGGTGGAAAAGCAACAGGTGAAGCTTTTCTGTAATAAAACAACCTGTATGTAATGTATATATTTATTGTTGTCAAATTTTCAAGTGCTTCATAACATGCCTGCTATTAACTTTGTACTGATTTGATTCATTACATTCGTTCCAGAGTTCGATTATTTGTAGTCATTTCAATTTCTGAAGAGGCTGATAATTATTTTATTTTTGGTAGGCTAATGCCCAGAAGATTGCTGAATTCCTAGCTTCTCATCCAAGGGTCAAGCAAGTGAACTATGCGGGACTTCCTGATCATCCTGGACGATCTTTACACTTTTCTCAGGTACTTTTTAATTTTCAAGTTCCCTACATTAGTAGCTTAAACAATCATCTATTCAGCATCGGACCTTCGGGTCCTTCGGGACACTTTCTATGCAGTTATGTGATTGTAACATTTTTTCCCTTTGCTTCTTTTGCAGGCAAAGGGAGCGGGCTCTGTTCTCAGTTTCCTAACTGGTTCATTGGCTCTCTCGAAGCATGTTGTCGAGACAACAAAGTACTTCAACGTAACAGTTAGCTTTGGTGAGCATTCAGATGATCTTCTCTGATTGTCGATGTCATTTCTCTACGCTGCCTGTCTTTCAGGAATAAGCTTACTGTTTGACCCATTTTATTACCCAATATTCTCATACGAGTGTTAGAAACTTAAAAGATCCATTAATTTTCTGACCAAATATTTCCAAAGTCTTGTGCAATGTGGTTCATTCTTGCTCACCCAATCTACATTCAAATGCAGGAAGTGTGAAGTCGCTCATCAGCCTGCCCTGCTTCATGTCGCACGCGAGCATCCCTTCCACGGTTCGTGAGGAGCGCGGCCTAACTGATGATCTAGTTCGAATATCGGTTGGCATCGAGGACGTAGGCGACCTCATAGCGGATCTTGATTGCGCGCTCAGGAGTATTGATAAATAATATCCTTGCGGATGGATAAATAATAGGCAACGTATCCTGTGCACACAGGGATTTTCGTGTACATACTGTGCACACCAACTAACAAAAGTTATGAAAAATTCTGAAAAAAATTGTAGATATACTTCATAGATTACTCTACTTATGTATGAAGTTTCAAGATCAAATTCGTTATTTATTGAGAGTTAGAAAAAAAAGAAAATTCTAACAAGTTTAAACTATTTAAATTTGTCAGAATTTTCTCTTTTTTGTAACTCTTGATATATAATAAATTTGAATCTACAATTTTATATATAGGTAGAGTAATTTATGAAGTACATCTACAATTTTTTTTCATAATTTTTCATGACTTTCATTAGTTGGTGTGCACGGTGTGTACACGGGAAGTCTGTGTGCACAGGATACGTTACCTAAATAATATCCTTGCGGATGAGTCAGTATGGGTCTGTTATTTAGATTCTTGCAGTTGTTAGTTAATATCCTTGCGGATGTGTCAGTATGAGTCTGTTATTTAGATTCTTGCAGATGTTGGTTGGTATCCTTATGATTAGGGGTGAAAACAGATTAGATACGGACGGATAATAGCTCTATCATATTTATTTTCATATTTTTTTTCGGATGCGGATACGGATACGGATAGTCCGAATACGTGGTCGAATCGGATACGGTTTCGAATATTTATCGGAATATGATAACCCTTTAAATTGTATATAAAAATCAATGAAACACATAACTAATTGATTTAATTAAAATATTATTGAAAATTGAACAAATGTAAATATTTTCATTCATTTAGACAATAGTTAGATACTATGTCACAAACAAAATTATATAAGGTTTAGTTTATCACATACATGCGATTAGTTCATCACACACATAGATTAAAATACACACTAAAAGTTTGATAATAATTAGATATATTTCTAGGAAAAGTATATAACATTTACATGTAATGACTCAAGATTTATATTCTTAGTTGAATTATGTTTAAAATAATAAATTATGTATTTATGAGTTTTTATGCATTTTTATATACTTATTTAATATATTTTCCTATCAAGAATACGAGTTTTTGAATTTTTGAGAGAAACTAAAATCTGATAAAATATTGAAAATAATTTTAAAATGTTATATTATTCTGGAACTTTGTCAAAAAATTTCATAATTTTTGGAGTTGGTTTGCTAAATTTAATAATTGAAACATGTTTTAGCGATTAATTAAATTAGAAAACAATTCTGAAATTAAGAAACCTTATTGGGCCAAAAGAGTAGTCTTGACCCAACCCATATGCCTATCCGGATATCCGACCTATTATTATCCGGATTATCCGAATCCGTATCCGTATCTGACGGATAATGAGCTACCGAATCCGTATCTGTATCCGACAAAAAAATATCCGTATCCGTATCCGATCCGATATTATCCGACAAATATCCGATCCGGCAGAATCCGTATCCGAAAATATCCGGATCGATCGAAAAATATCCGAACCGTTTTCAACCCTACTTACGATTAGTCAGTTGAGTCTCTGTTCTTTATATTGGGCTGAAGATAATGAAAACGGCAAGTTTCAATTTGCCAATGTTTGCCTTGGCGGTGCCTTCCGATAACCAGGCCGGTAGCTCTGTTCGCTAATTCTTCCATCGTCTGCCACCACGGCGTCGATGTCCACGTCCTCCCGTGCCGGGCAACGGCCAGGCACTCGCCTCTACTCCCACACACACACAACATAGAGCCTACAGAATCTGTGGTCTCCCGATTCATAATGCCATGGATGTGAATGCAATTTGTCTTGGTAATTCATTGATGAACCTACAGCAGTTTAGTGTTGGGAGGGAATAAATAATACCATCCGAGATGTGTTTCTATGTATCATTTTTTGGCGGTTGCACAAATATTAAATATTTAAATATGAATGAAAGGTAGACGAAGAGTACTTACCCTTTGTGTGTTTTAAGGTTTATGCAACTTGCATCGGAGATGATGCATAGAAGCACTGGTTATCGAAATTTTATGCATTCTATGATCCTTGTGGAAGCATCCCTGCAACTATAATTATTTTACAATTTGTGACGGTGATGCTGATCTTGTAAGCAACAGTGCAGTGTCAAAATAAGTCTTAAATCTTGTTTGGATGAGTGGTAATTTCTTGATTGGTTTTAGAATTTCCTAAAACATTCCAATGAAATACCCTAATCCAAACACCTCACTATTTTCCTTGAGAACGTAAGCCTTAGTTTGTAATCTAACTACTTCACGGAAAAAATAAAACTATGCAAGTAATTGGACCATGCTAAGGCTACAATGTTGATCACTAGGGGTGGTTTGATTTGGGATATTTCATTAGAATGTTTTGGGATCTAATTAATTTTAAACTAAATCCTAAAATCTTTCAAGGAATTATCACTCATCCAAATAGAGTCTAAGAGGGTGTTTGGATTAAGAATATTTTATTAAAATATTTTAGGATTTAGTTCAAATTTAAACTAAATTCTAAAACCTCTAAAAAATTACCACTTATCAAAAGAGAGACTAAGGCTCTAAAACCTCTAAAAAAAATTACCACTTATCAAAAGAGAGACTAAGAGCATCTCCAACAGTTTCTAATATTTAGACTCCCAATATTCTTAGATTGGGACCTTCCCAAAAAATTTTGGGTCTACAAAATACCTTATTCTCCAACGGTTCCTATATTTTCTCCCAAAAACACCTTTGAATTGGACCGGTGGGCCATCCTGGGCGCGAAATAATGTTGATTGGGAGCGCGGACAGAGCGCACAAAAATGAGGAGTCGGGGTGTTGTTTTTGGGCGTGCCAAAATTTGAGGAGCTAGAAAGAGGAACTGTTGGAGTACTTTTTTTTGCAATCAAGCCCAAAATCAAATTTTGGAAATGGATTTTAGGCACTGTTGGAGATGCTCTAAGGCTCTATTTGAAAACGAGTGAATTGTTTTCGATTTCTCTAATAATCGAACTGCTTGTTGTGAAATTCATGCGTTTCAAACTGAGTCTAAGGTTTCGTTTCAAATGCGAGAATTTTTCCTAAGGGAATTTAGGGCCTGTTTGGTAGAGCTCCAGATTCTAGCTTCACTTGAGATCTGAAACTTATAGGCTAAAATAAAGTGAATTAAGTTTATATTTTTGTTTAAAAATGTAAACATAATGATCCATCTAAACACACTTAATGTGCTCACAGTTCCAGCTCCATGGATCTGGTGGAGCTAGGGGTGTGTTTGGTAGGGCTCCAGCTCCACCAGATCTGTGAATCTGGTGGAGCTGAGTATTCTTAGGGCCTGTTTGGTAGAGCTCCAGATTTCAGCTTCACCTGAAATCCAAAACTTGTAGACCAAAATAAAGCGAATTAAGTTTATATTTTTGGCCTAAAATATAAACAAGATGATCTATCTAAACACTCTTAATGTACTCACAACTCTAGCTCCACGGATCCTAGGCCGGCCCTACAGGGGTAGAATAGTCTGGCGACGACTCGGGTGTGTCCTGGTACGGTGCTCCCGAGAGCTGAGAGGGGCCGAGGAACTCAATCGACAAGTACTGCGCCATGTCGAACGCTGCCTCCTCCCGGTCGTCGTAGTCTGCGTTCATTTACTCCTCGTTATTTCTACTATATATTTTCAAATTTTTTTTACTCTACTAATTTCTAACGATGCCTGACATTTGTAGTATGATAACAACGTACGATATATGTCTAGCCTACCATGTTTTTTAAATATTACTCTAAAATACAACATATAAAACGTAAGGCGATCATACTAGCAATTACTGCTATAAATAATTCAACTACTCATTTTTTCCTTACGGCATTTGTCGACGATCGGGATCGCCTGACTGCAAAAGTAAAAAGGGGGTTAGTGTGAATGAGAGACCCAAGAAGCGCTTCGCTCAACAATGGTGTGGATGCAGGTCGGTGCGTGGTGTCAGCGAGTAAGGGACAGCGGATTATACTGGTTCGAGCCCCCTCAAGGGTAATAGCTCTACGTCCAGTCTTCTCCGGAGGTGGAGGAATTCACTAATTGTGAGTACAAAAGGTGGATTACAGCTCGAGCTTGAGTGCTCTGTTTACATCTCTTGGCCTATTCTTGGTATGCTCATCCTCCATCGCATGCCTTGCAGTGCCTTATATCCTCCGGGCGTTGCTGTAGCAGGGAGAAATTCCCGGTAGTGGCCGTGCGCGTGAAGGTGGATGTAACCGCCAAAAATGCCACCCACGTATGCCTTAGCGCCACCCCAGTCTTGGTAACCGTCGAGTAAACGCACGTCCCTGAGCCAAGGTCGAGGTCGAGCGGAGATGGGATCTCCCACTGCCTAAGCTCGAGGTCGTGCGGGAGCTAGCGTCGCCTTGGTCGTGGTCGAAGACCCTCACTGGATTGCCCCGAGCCGGACTTGGTTGACCGTGAGTTGACTTGTCAGAGATTTCCCAGTCCTCGTCAGCATTACTATTATATATTATTAATTTTTCCTAATCTTAAAAACTACATATCTATATGATATATCATACTTCCTTTAATTTCTACGTCGCACAACATATGGCTAGCCTACCATGTTTCATCATAATATTTAAATTTTATTACTACACAATCCTACCACATTACATTTCTAAATATTATCTAATAAATTATTTGCATAAAAAAATTTCTTGCACTTACCTCCGCAAAAATGACGAATCTATTTTCTTCTATTCCTCTTCTAATTTTTCTCTCTTTTTCCCTCTCTTTTTTTCTCTCCTCTCTTTTCTTTTCTCTCCTTTTCTCCTCCTCCCGGCTCTCACTTGCTCTCGGTTGCCTCTGGCTCTCGGTGAGAAATGAGCGACACAAATGAGGGAGTAGCTGGTGAGGGGGGCCTTAAAGGCCTCCTATCAACCCCACCATGGGCGATCGCTCTATAATGGGGCGATAGGCACATAGCCGTTTTCTACCTGTTTATAGCCGTTAGATGGCCATCCTATCGCTAGGGGTGGATATCGAGCTGACTCGACTCGACTCGACTCGACTCGGTAAACTCGTTTGGATAACGAGCCAGCTCGAACTCGACTCGTTAACTTAACGAGCTGGAAGCTCAACTCGACTCGACTCGTTATAAACTCGAGTTAGCTCGAGTTAGCTCGTTTAGCTCGTTAGTAATGTTTAGCCATACACATTTGATTCATGCATACAAACTATAACAAATGTATCAGACATTTGATTCATACAAACTATAACAAATGATACACATTTGATTCATGCATACAAACTATAACTCAAATTTGAAAGATTTAAATGCCTAAATATACACATTTGATTCATGCATACACTTGGCTCCCTTGTAGCTTCAAACATGCGATCAAACATGCAATATGCATCTTGTTGATTCACAAATGTATCAAAAAGTGGCCATACCCTACTTGGTTGATTAAAAATGTATCGATCAAACATGCGGTCTGCGAGATCAACAGTATGCACATTTACATAGCAATACTTGCAATGAGCGAAGTTTTACAATTCAAATTCAGCAGATATTATTTTAGAACTCAACATCATTCATTTCAGAATCGAAAGCAATGCGGCTTGGTGCCCCAAATGTAGCATTTATAGATTTAAGCGGTAACACTTGGCTCCTTGTAGCTTCAATAAACTCCTAAAACAATACATGAACCAGGCAGATTTCAAGATGATACTTAAGATAAGCTAACATAAAAGTGGTATTAAGCAAACAAGTACTAATGGCATGTTTAGATCACGAACATAAAGCTGGACATATTCATCGCAGACTCAAATCAAGACCACTCCATTAACACACAAAAGAAAGCCTAGAATCAAGACCACTCCATGGAAAGACCACTCCATTAACACAGGTTACACAGCATCAAAACCACTCCATTAACACACAAAAGAAAGCCTAAAATCTTGCAAAAACAAGTGATGAGCTTCAAGACCACTCCATGGAAGAAGAAGCCAGAGGTCTTGTATTGAAATTACTCTGCCATGATGGCCAAAAGCGAGTTAATAGAGCATAAAAACATGAGAACAACAGAAGCAATGACATTTAGCAATTTCTCTTGTCCATACATATAGAAACAACAGAAGCAATGACATTTTGGTGATGAACCCTGAATTTGATAGGATGAACCTTGTAAATGTCCAGGTATTTCTCATTTCTTGAAAGGACAGGTATGTTTCAGGGTGATGGGAAGATAGACTAATTCCTTGCTTGATTAATCTGATTCTCTGAATGATGCTGTAGCTCGTATATAGATGAGCCCCCACAACACACAATAAACAACTTGCAACTAACCTTACCTCTTAGCTAACTAATGCAATCTCTTTAACTAAACAAATCCTGGGAAAACCAAATAACAGCCAAAAGCCCTCTTTGTGGTTATGTCCCAGCATCTTTGCTTGTTGGGACCTTGGCTTCGGTGATGTTTAGGACACAGTCTTGGATGTTGTACATGAGATTATGAGAAGGATAATCTTGTTTCTAGCCAACAACATACCATACATAAAATGGAAGCAAGATATTACCTAATCATCTTTTGTCAAAACTGAACCGTTAGGCACAAATTTACCTATTGTCATATTAATTTGACAGTAGATGCTTACTTTTTGATAAGACTAGCTAGCATATAGAAACAGCAAAATAAGTAAAAGGAAAGAATAGCTAGCATGGAGCAGTGAGTCATACACACACTCAATGTGCTAATTAAGAAGGAACGATGAAAAGGCAAACTTTGATGAGAATGAATTCATCTCACTCTCGACAAACTAGCTGCTTTCCACCAAGCTGTCAGGAAATGATACCAATTCAACGTCATCTTCGTTGTCATCTTCCTGCGAATGAAAATGGTATTTAAGTTAGACAATATTTAACAAATCTATATGAAAGACTAAAAGAGGACACCCATACCATTATCATTGGAGGTTGATTATGATTTTTGGATCCTCGAATGAAGCTAGAAGCACATACTAACGCCTCAACCATTGATGGACGCAGAGCACTACGATAATCATCAAGAACCCTACCTCTAGTACTGAAAGTGGACTCTGATGAGACACTGGTAGCAGGTATAGTCAAGAATCTTTTTGCCATCTTTGACACAACAGGGAACCTATGAGTATTCAACTTCCACCAATCAAGTAATACAAACTTGGAGTCTTACGGAGGATGGTTTGGTTCATCTAAATAGATGAGCAATTCGACTTAGATGGTTACGTAGTGTCTCTCATGAAAGGATTGAAACCCACTTGGCACTGTAGCTACTGAGGTCCTTGTTTGCAAACCTGAAGATGACTCAGCCCTTCCACTGACATTCTTATCATGGCGATGTTCTGCCTCATAAGTGCCATATAGCTCATATAACTCAAGTCTCACATCATTTTCCTCAATGAGGGCCTTACTCTCACTAAACATCATTTTAAAACAGTAACTAACAAATCTCATCTTAAACCTAGGATCAAGAATAGTAGCAATAACCATAACATTGTTCTTTTCCTCCCAATATTTATCAAACTTGTCTAACATGGCTTGTCCCATCTTCTTCATATGCTCATCCCCAGAATTACATGCAGCTACCAATGCAATCTTAACATTCACTATGTAAGGATAGAAAACATTTGCGATGGGGTACACAGAGATCCACGATAATACCTTAGTTATCTCGGCAAATGCATGTCAAGATTGGTGAATTTTGCTATATAATGTCCAATCTTGATGGGAAGGCTCCACTTGTAATTCATATCAAAATCACCATACTCGATGAAAGCGACTCTATAGGGAATACAAGTATCAAACATTTTATAGGTTGAACTCCACCTTGTTGACACATCTAGACACAACCTGCTCCAATTTTGATTCATGGATTTACAAATTTCCATGAACTTGTACATCTGAGATGGTGACTTCTTAAGATATTTGACAGTTTCCCTGAGCTTAGCTATCAATAGTTGCAATGGTTGAAGGCCATCATTCACTACCAAATTGACTATGTGAGCACAACAACGGACATAAAGTAACTAGGCATAAAGCGGTGTTTTTCCTAGCAATGAACTTGGACATCAAAATCCTAACAAACAACATCATTTGACGAAGCGTTATCAAGAGTGATTGTTATGATCTTGTCTTCTATTTTCCATTCAGCTATACATTCAAACACTGCTTGAGCTATGATGTTCCCTGTGTGTGGTGGATCTAACTCAACGAAGTTCAAAACACGGCATTGCATAACCCAATCAGGATCTATGTAGTGCGCCACCAAAGCCATGTAGCAAAGATTTTGGTTTGATGTCCATAAATCACATGTCAAACTAATACACTCAACAGCCTTAATACTCTTCCTAAGGAGTTCTTTTTCAGATTCATAAACCTTTATGCATTCATTTCGTATGGTCTTTCTACCAATGACCTTGTATGATGCATTCATATATCTCATCAAGACATTAAACCATGTGTGCTCTACCATCGAAAAGGATATTCATGAACAATTATCATCTTAGCAATAAGCCTCGGGTTTCCTCATGATTATATTCGGTAGGAACAATTGTAAGAGATGAACACCGAGTCGGGATTATAGTTGAGTGTACCTTGAGCTAGTGCCTACCCTTCAAGTTCATGTAAGGTGCACACTTTGGCAAATGCCTATTCAAACTTGAAGTCTGTCCCCTTGAGTGTAAGCAAACAAAACACCACAATATTTGCACTTGGCCTTCTCAATGGTCTTCCCTGCTCCCTCTTGACCACGACTTGGACCACTTTGAAATGATTCCAACAGTGCCTGCTGTCCTCTCGCTTTCTTCGCACTCTTGGGAGACAATTGGTTGCATGCTTTCCGTTTACCTCTTCTATTTTGCTTTGGAGACCCAGGCTAGAGTGTTCACCACCATCGAGAGATGACATGGTGCTCATCATGCGAAGGTTCACTCTCGGACATAACATCATTCATATCATACTCATCTTCCTCATATACATATTCCTACACATACAAAAAAAGAATGTATATAAATTGGCATCTTGGTAAAATAAGTAAGCTCATCTTTGTAACTAAATAAAAAGCTTATCGATTGAAAAGCAAAATAGCCGAACCTACATCTGTAAACCAACTAATTAAGTATCAACATCATACCATGATTATTATGAAGTGAGGCAATTGCGGTACATCGGTGCTCCTTTTAGACAACAACAACGGTCAGGTTAAGCTATAAACATTAGCATGATCATGCTAATGTTTATAACTAAACTTGTTGTCTAAAAACTTACTGCCTCACTAATAATAATCATGGTACATATGCATTAGCATCTATCAAAATGAATCGTAAACACGGGGATAACAATAACATGAGAATGCTTCACTTGCCATTATCATTCACTAGTATGATTTTTCGAGAGCATTCCAACCATTATTGTGGTACATATCAGTCATCGAATCATTATTGACATAGCAAGTACCCTCACATTCTCGGCATTCGAAATACCATGTCAAGAAACAAAAGTAATATGTCCATACCTATCGGGACCCAATTTTCTCCCACGCCAAGAAATTGAACTCCATACCAACATTCGAGAGGATGAAAAACACAATAAAACGGCTACTCTCGCTAAATGCTATACGGTAGATTGGGGAAAGGTAGTTTCTTCCATTCGGCGAGGTAATTTATAGCCGATTCGGCGTCTGAAAGCAAAAGCAACAACTAATGCAGAGTCTGTTACAAAAGCATAAAGATGAAATAAGCGACAAGGTTCCGTCTTTGCTTCTTTTCGGTAATATTTGTTATTGCCGACTAGTCCCTGTTTGAGACTTCCGGCACCAAAATTTGAATTCACATCTTGGACTCTTCGACAATACCTTACTCACCGTCTGGTATGAATGAGGAAGCGAGGAGGATGCGTTGAAGGACCGGACCTCGGAGGCTTCCCAGGTTCACCGCTGAAGATGTTGAGAGTCTGTGAAGCAAGACCCACGAGACCTACTCGGCTTCCTTCTTTGTTCTTTGACTCCATGCTCCTCGGTTGATTTTCCATGCTCCAAGAAAGAGGAAGCCGGATCGGGAGGCTCTTTTTGGAGACTTGAAGTTGAAGGCCAGCGTTGGAGACTTAGGCAGCCGATGGATCCAGGCCGGGAGGAGGCAGGAGCTCGGCCGGGAGGCGGCAGTGAAAAGCAAGGCCTAGTTAGTGGCCGGGAGGAGGAGCTCGGAAGAATGTTGCTCGGATCCGGAGGGCGAGCCACCAGCGGAGTGGATGATGGCTAGTAGGAGGAGGCCGGAGCCAGAGGGGGCGCCGGAGATCTGACGACTGACGCAGGCGGCAGTCGGCAACCTAGGGAATGGCTGGCGCTGGCGAAACAGAACAAGGGACGAGTGTGGCAGATGGGTGAGGCGGAGTAAGGCGGCGCATGGCGGCAGCTAGAGGCGGCAGGAGCTAGGGCATCAGGCGAGGCCAAGGCGGGCTGGCGGATCTGGATGGGAGCAGGGTGGCCGGCCGGCGGATGAGAAATGAGCAGGAGGATTAGGGATTTAGGGTTTTTTGGTGCGACTCGATAACTTCAGTAGCTCGCTCGACAAACTCGAAAACTTCGCTCGTTTAACTCGTTTTTTGAGTTCAAAACCCAACTTCGACTTGACTCGTTAAGAAACGAGTTCGAGCCGAGTCGAGTCAAGTTCTCGAGTGCTCGTTTAACTCGCGAGTTTCGAGTTTTTTTTCCACCCCTACCTATCGCTCAAATATGGGACGATTGCCTCATATCTGGGCGACGGGAGCCATTTTTGCAATTTTTTACCGTTGATTATTTTCGAAAAAAAGATTTAAAATAAATATTAAATGAAAAATTCAAAATCCAGTGCGCTACTATCTAGAATCCAAATGCTTGTACTGTAAATATTGGGCTGGGCCAAGTAAGTGTATCGGGTCAGCCCACCAGAGCCCGGCCCAGGTCCACATCTACCCTATGTACCGAACCCTAGCTGTTGAACGATCCATAAGCATCCTTCCATCGGCGTGAGGTGATTGGAGCAGGAGCAACCCCCCTAAGAAGAGAGGAGAGGAAGGCGAAGCGGCGAGGAAGGATGGGGAAGACGCCGGTGCGGATGAAGGCGGTGGTGTACGCGCTGTCGCCGTTCCAGCAGAAGGTGATGCCGGGGCTGTGGAAGGACATCACCACCAAGATCCACCACAAGATGTCGGAGAACTGGATCTCCGCTACGCTCCTCCTCGCCCCCGTCGTCGGCACCTACGAGTACGCACTCCCTTCCTCCTTCCTCCTCTTCTCTTGTATCTTGCAGATCTGATCGAGTATAGGATTGTTTGCTTGTAGCTTCGCTTGGTTGCGAGATCTGTTTAGGGTTTGATCGGTTCCCCGTATTAGATTCGATCGCGTGGGGAAATTCTAGGTTGATTGCGATGCGGGCCGTTCTTCTTTTTCGCCCATTTTATTAGAACTATTAGGCAGATTTGGTGTGTGCGTGCAATTTTGGGATTAAAAATGCCAAGGGGAATTTAGACGCAGTTGATTCCATGTGAATTGTTCGTACCGTGAGATGGGATGATATATGTAGCATGGTTGTTTCACCACGACATTGTTGTTTCAATCGAGTCATCAATTCTTGTCTTTGGTGGGTCTTGTTGCGATGTAATAATTTGGTTAGATAATACTTGTCATTGTCTTCTACCTGGTTGTTTTGTTGATGCGCTTTGAATTCAGATGAGCTACATTAGAAGGTTAGATGGAATGGAACCGGATTTTATTGATTATTGTTGCAAAGCTGAATGTTTGGGGCTCTTCTGGTGAATAGTTCTTCTCTGATAGGTCTCTCAGGTGGTTCGTGGAGAGTCTCTGTGACCTTTGTAGCTTTGAATTTGCAAAATAGCTTGAATTATCAAATTAGGCTAACTTCCTCCCAACCCAGATTGTTCAGTAATTTAATTTTGGTCTTGTTGAAATTGCGTAATTTCCAACCTGGTTGGCAATAAGAACTCACTGAGCAGGAGAAGCCCTGAAATCTCATCTGAGGGTGTTCATCTTTTGCACATTGCTTAATTTTTTTGTGGAAACTGTCCTAGTTTGATGCACAATTATGTTTGGATTTATTCTTAAGCCTATCCAACCAAGCAAAGCCATCCAAATCGGTTCACTAGTTTCAATATGGTAATCTCTCATCCTCTCAGGGTGCTCTTGCAACTTTTGATGATTCTCCTCCTGGAATGTACCATGAGTTGGGCGTAGTAGTGCTGAAGTTAGAAACCTTTCTTTGCCCTGCATGGTATACATGTTTGATTCATAACACCAGGATACCCTCACCTCGAATTTTGAATTAGTGACAACACTGAGCCTCATTTACATAATCCTTGCGTGCATGATTTTTTATAGTAATGTTGGCAGTAAAATTATCCTCTTACACGAATTCAGTGTGTGGAAACTGGAAAAAAGAGAGAGAATATTTTCTGTGTATTTAATGCGTTAAGTAGGGAATGAACTAGAGTTAGTGTTGATCTATGGTTGCTTGAACCAAATATAATTTACAAAATGCAGTTTGAACAATTGAACTTCTTGTAAATAAGTGACTTGCACATTTCAAGCAATTGAGCAGCCTTTTTTGATAAATGATAAGTGGGTTGCACATTTCAAATATTTGACACGCTTGAAGCCTGATTTGTTTTGATGTGGCTATGCAGATATGCAATGTACTATAAGGAGCAGGAGAAGCTATCCCACAGATACTAAATGTGAGGGTTGGAATTTTTATGATGTTCTATAATTCTCCAAGAGTGCTATAACATTTTTTGTTCATTTCTAGTTGTACCTGTGCACTTTTCCATCTTTCCATGCATATGCAATATGTTGGCTTGCAAACTTATTTTTGAGGCTTGCTACATATGGTGGCATTTTTAGTCACTGAAGTGATTGTTAAATAAAGCAAATTAACTGGCTGTTTCACTTGTGTTTGTCAAGGCTTGGTTGCTGGGTTTAGTAGATGTTTCATCTTGTGCTTGTTTGCTTTTGCATTGATGTAAAACAGGGTGCGACGTCCAAGCCCCATTAGTTCGTAAAGTGAACCCACGTATCTGTCATCTACTCATCATCTAGGAAGTGTTACTTTTGCGTGTTTCAAGTGAATAACTGAGGGCCTGGTTGGGGAAGTTTAAAGCCAGCTTCAATTTTCAAAAAGTTGGTAAGCATCTCTAAGAAGTTCAGCTTTTAAGTGGCGTTTGGCATAAGCTAGTCTCACATATAACTAGCAAAAGCCAAAAGTTGAAAACCGGATGGGATCTGATTTTGCCGTTTATTGCTAAGGAAAATTAGCTGTTTATTAAACAGTTTCTTATAAAAAAAGTACATATGGTTTTTTGGCCTAGAAAGCTAAAAACAGTTTTTTAGAAAAGCTATATCTCTAAACAGGCCCTGAATATGATGTCGGAGTATTATGCTATGTGATTCTATTTCTGCTCGCATGAAAAGCTATACAAAAATCAAGAAAATCGTTATGAACCTAAGCAACTGAGAAACCGAGAAGTCACTGGACTCAATTCTGGAAACATCTGCAAATTTAAATGTAGCTAATGGACTCCTCTGGGAAATATGGTCAAGTTTCTACTGTAACGCTTAAACTTGCTGTAATACAAACCACATTTGAATTCGACCCTTTCTACCAGGAAGGTTATTGTGGTTGGGCGAAAGAGTGCGTCGTGTCGAGCCTGATAGTGGCGATGTCGATCTAAGGGCATCTCCAACCCATTGTGCCTTGTGGGTTTAACTAACAGGAGAGAGATTTTGACCTTAACTTTTTTCTGAAGGTACCTAGCTTGCCTCACCTTAGACACCATGTAAGACACATCACAACCACTCAAAATGCATTATCTCTCAGCACGTTTAGTTTCATAGTGTGGAAAACAAATATACCTCTCTGATGCATAGCATACTCGTTGCGATATGTAGCACTATCCCCTTCATCCATCTTTTTTCCTCCATTTCCTTCCTCTTAAACAAAAATAGTTTTTGTATTACAAATTTTTCCCAAAAGTTTTTGAAAAAAGCATTTTAAAATTTTCGGAATTAAACATTTCGATTTGAAATTTTTGAGTTGAATTTTTTGATATAAAACATTTCAAGTTAAAACTTTTCAATTTGAAAATTTTCAAGTTGAAACTTTCTAATTTAAAATTTTCCAATTGAAAATTTTTCGAGTTGAAACTTTCTAATTTGAATTTTTTGAGTTAAAACTTTCTTATTTGAAATATTTTGAGTTGAATCTTTCTAATTTATTTTTTTAAAAAAAATCACGTTGAAAATTTTGAGTTAAAACTTTCTATTTAAAATTTTTAAAGTTAATTTTTTAATTTTTAATTTTTGTGCTAGAAAGGAACGAAGGGAGTTGGGGGAACTGAGTAAAAAGAAGAGGGAAGGAGAAAAGGTGAAGGTGGATGGACAAGACGATACATGGCATCCAGGAGAGTGTTCTTAAATTTTTAGTTTAATGTAAACCTCAAACTAGTCATACTCGCGTGAATTGTGCAATGTTAAGCCTGTTGTGGGTCTTCGCATGTTCATTGTGCCATGGTAGCAACGGTGCCATAAGCCCAAATGACTAGGTGACTCAGGTGCAGGTGTGAAAACGGATCGAATATGGATATATAATGCATTTGTCATATTTGTTTTCATTTTTTTCTCTGGATATAGATATGAATACGAATAATGTCAAATACAAATATGGAGCGAATACAAATCAAATTGAATATGATCAATAATATTTCTTGGAACAAGAAAACCCTTGCTATACACAAAACGAATACAAAGGCATAATTAGTTTATCTGATCCAAACTTTCATGAATTCTTCATATTTTTAGCTAGAGTCCCTTTTGTAACTCCATGTATTGACATATATTTTAATGTATAATGGGCTACTAAAGTACCATGTAAGTGGTTGGGCTGAAACAGGAGATATATGCTACATATATCCGGCTTTTGAATATTCGGATAGTCCATATCTTTATTCGTATTTGACGAATACTGAGATATTGAATTCGTATTTGTATCTGACAAAAAAAATCTGTATTTGTTTCTGATTTGATTTTTTTTACAAATATCCAAGTTGATATAATCCATATTAAAAAATAGTATGGATTGGTTGGAAACTATCTGATGTGTTTTTACCCTACTTAGGAGGCACGCGGGCTTGGCTCAAGCTTAGCCATAAGGGAAAGAAGGCAAGTACCTAGGGAATGAAAGTGAGGAAGAGAAGTGGAGTGGAGATGAAAAGAATTGATGGAGGCAAACGAAAAAGCTCACTAAAGAAGTGGAGTTTAGCCAAATAAGAGGAGGATGCTTGTTAATAGTGCTTACATTTTGGAATTACAATGATAATGGCACTTCCTCTAGTCACAAATAAATGTCGTTTTGGACATCAATATAGTCTCTAAAATATCACTTTAATCACTAATTTCTATTATAATATATTTATAAAACTCAATAAAATTATAATATTATCTTGAGACAAATATGATTTTTATGTATGCAATATAAACACTTTAAAGATAGTGATACCTAAAGTTTTAAATGCCTCAAAACGAGGTATATTTGAGACCAAAGAGAGTAATGATCTAAATTCTAAAAGGGTACAACTAAAATTTAAGAATATTCTCTTAGGATGGCATCTGTAATTGTCGGTATTCCACTGAGGCGGGATCTCTGAGACCGGGTTTGGTTCGATAGGAGGGCGTCTTTGCAGCTGGTGAATCCTAGCGAGGGGAAACCCTACGGACTCCCTCGCGACAAATCTTGGCGACTATGAACAATAGAACATGAGAGATTTTTACCCGAGTTCGAGCCCCCTTTGGCGAGTAATGACCTTACTTCCGCTAGATTGTTTAGAGATTGTGAAGCTAGTGCCAAGCTCTTTGGGTTACAAGTTCTTTTTAGACTATGCTCGGCTTGTAATGCTATCTCAAATGCTTTCGATCGAGGGCCCTTTCTCCATGCACGAAGGCCCTTATATAGGCGAAGCTAGCGGGAGTAGGTAAAGGGGGTCATCATCTTGATCTGATACATTTATTACCCCTTCTGTCTTGTCCGTTCCTCGGCCTCATTAAATGCCGAAGCGCATGCCTTCGCGGCATGGGATGGGACCCCTTTACGACGGGTAGGTGAAAGCGTCGGAGGAATGGGCCTCTGATGGGATTCCTTGTAATCAGCAGATGCGACACTGCGGACACTCGCCTCGACTTGTCGACGGTAGAGCAAGATGGCTTCGGTAAAGCCACCACTTCCCACCTTTTGCCCGTGGCGAAGCGGCGAAGCGTCTCGCCCACGCTGCGCCGGGCACCGCGTGGGCACTGCTGCGCTTTGGCGGGCGTGCTACCGCCCGTCGCCAGTTGCCACGTGGATTAGGCGCCGGCGGCGGCGTCTCGCCCACGCTTCGCGGGCGCCATGCTAAGACTGCTGCCCGGCGGGCCGTGCTTTCGCCCGCCCGTCGCGGTACCCACGTGGGTGGGCCGCCGGCGGCGCGTCCTCGCCTTTCGCCGGGCGCCACGTGAAAACTGCAACCGGCGGGCGTGCTTTCGCCGCCCGTCGCCAGTGCCACGTGGTCTGCTTCGTCTTGCGAGTGAGGTACCCGGCCGTATCTGTTGGCAGTAGCCGGGCCCGCCAGAACACAGCGCCAAAGCCGTTTTAGAACCTTCATTAAATGTTGGGTGTGTTCCTGGGTGGGGCCGCCACTCATGAGGATACGACCGCCTCGGTTCCCTCCCGAATCTGTCGATTCGCTTTGGGACCCGAAACGGCGCCGATCTTGCCCTTCCAGCGAAGCGGTCGGTGCGGTAGCATATATATAGATATATCTGTATCAAGCGGTTCACACCTTCTGCTTTCTTGCGCCCTTCCATTTTCGCTCCTTCGTCTTCTTCGCCCAAAGCCTTTGCCTTCTTTGCCTCCATGGCGCACCCATCCACCGCGCGGATGCCCTCTCGGTGAAGAAGATGGCCATCATAGCAGGAGGCACCTTCCGCTTCCGGCGAGGACCGCCACGCCACGGTGCCTTCGAGCAGATCGTCATACACACTTGGACGCGATGGCGGGTTTGGTCCCGCCTTTTTCGATTTTTCCTCACACGTTCTCCATTTCTCTGAGGATTCACCACCTTCACCTTACCCCCAACTCTATCGTCTTTCTCTCCCTCTTCGCATACCTCGTAAGATGTTCATGGGGGTAATGCCGAATCTTCCTCTCTTCGCTACTTCTTCCTCTGCCGCACCTCCATGAACAATGAGGTAGTGGGGAGTTGCTATTTTAGTCTTCGAGGCGGGATGGCCTCCACTACATCGCCTTCACCAAATCAAGCTGGAAGGCATGGCGCGGCGAATGGTCAGTCGTCACGGCTTGACGGTGAGTCGGCGCCAGGGAGTGCCCTCTCAAGCCGCCGGAGGCCTCAAGAAGCTGGAACTTCGGCCGGTCGAGGCGGCGAACTCCTTGCGATGGCGGCCCGCGTCAGCAGTTAGCGGCGTCGGATGACGAGAACAATGGTGGCACAGGACTTGGCGTCCGAATCGACCCCTTAACGCCGCCGCCCCGCCAGCATGGCGGTACCTGAGCGGCAGCGGCGGCACCGCCGTGGCTGGCGTGAGTCTTTGTTTTTCTTTAGTCTTTTTCGCGCACATGCTTTTTTCTGCGGCCTCCTACTAACCGGACCTTTTTTCTCTTGTCTTTCGCGGTAGCGAAACTTGGGCGATATAGTCATCGGCGGATGGCTCTCCATCTTGATGCCGCTATCCGTGGCGATTCATCTTGCGTGGCCGACCACTCGCCCGATTTGGAGTATCGGGCGCTGGAACACGTCGGCGGTTCCGCGAATGGACTCCACGAAGTCGCCGGCGCCACCCATGATCGTGGTGATCGAGGCGAGCCCTGTCGGCGATCGGGCGCGGGCAAGCGGCCGATGCCGGATGCCGGGCTCCGGACCTAAAGGTCGAACCCGCGAATATCTTCTCCCACCGCCCGGCCACTGCTGCGGCGTCTTCTCAAGGCGGCAACCACCAGGCCGTCCGCTCGACTTCATCCCGATCGCCGCCATCGGCGCCGACACCGGTGCCATCCCCTCCGGCGCCAGCCTCGATGATCGCGGCACCAATACCTCCGGCCGCGAGACCCCAGGCCACCGCTCATCATGGTGATGCAGCGCTAACGGCGGTCTTCGCTTGAGGGTGCCGTCTAGGCGGCCCCAAGATGCAAAGGCGCCTTCTGCGCCGAAATGGAGAAGCCCTGCCAGGCGCCTCGCCGCCGCCATGCGAAAGGCCGATCCGAACGGCGCCTCCGGACTCGAGCCTCCGCCGCCACTCCCCGCCACGCGCCCGCGTTGAGATCTTCACCGGCTTGGCGATCTCGGGGCGCGTTTGGCAATGCCCTCGTCGCGGCCGCCGAGCACGGGCGAAACGACTCGGCGTTGACATCCGGTGAGAAGGCGGCTTGCCTTGTGGCGAGTGAACACGGCGAGGCGGTCTTGTGGCCTTGAGAGGATCGCTGCGGCCGTCATGCAGTCGCGAAGAGGGAGAAGAAGCAGGCGGAGAGGGCGAGGCGGCGGCGAGGACCTCGGGCTGGAATCCTTTACGCTGGGCGCAACTTATCCGTCATGCTCAAGAGGCGTTCAGCGCACGCGCGAGGTGCACGGAACCCTTAAGTGTGGCGAACATGCCAGCTGGAGGACTCGCGTTGCGGTTGCCCGCGTGACCAACGGGCGCGGAGGCACTCCGAGGATCGCCGAACCCTGGCTACCGCTCCGCCGAGAGGGCGTGGTCGCGATCATGACCGCGACCCACATCTTGGCCCAGCTGCGCCCGGCGAGCGCCTTGATCCCATGGCGGTGGTGGCGGCCGAGGTTGAGAGATCTTGCCCGGCGGGCGCAGTGCTGCGCCGCCGAACACATGGCGAACTCTGCAAGTAGACCCGCCGATTATGGGCGTCTCTACTCCATTGGCGGCGGAAGCGAAGCGGCGAGCTTGACCTTGGCGGCGATGGTATGGCCGGTGCCTTGTTGCTTTTTGTTTATCTTCTTTCTGCGCGCGAACACTTGGCGGGGCCAGTGAACTTTGAATATTTCTTAGTTAAAATTACACGCATGCTTTGTTTATTTCGCATGATCAGTTTTTCTGGGTTAAATCGTCAGGCGGCCAGTCTTTTAGCTTATCAGGGATGCCTGAAGGATGCCAAAGGAATGTCTGGGCAAAGGCATCGTCCACGAGTCTGCCGATGACGATCTTGCGTTTATGAACACGGTCTGAATCATGCAAGACATCTGGGACTTAGATAAGCGGCGACCTTAAGCGGGTAGTTTACGCGAAGCGTAAGATAACCTAGCCTCAAAGTCTTTCTGCAGGATTACTTATGGTTTAGACTCCTACGGGACTTAGACCTGGTGATCTCTGGAATTATGCCATAGCGTGAACGCGGCGAGGTAGCAAAATGCGAAATGCCTTTAGACCGGCTGACGCCGCGGTGACAACGGCGGTGCCGAGAGCCAACCCGGGTGTTCGAGCCGTGTTTGAGTCTTGCCTAACTTGCACCTACTAGCTGTGTCCTCGCGGGACGTCGGCATTAGCATTTTTCCTTGTATCACCAAGGGGCCTTGGATTCTAAGATCGAGGTAATCACGCGTAACGATTCATCTCGAGTATATGCTCAAAGAAGCGAGCGGAAAATACGACCTGGCGCTTATCTCGTTCACATGCGGTAGGCGACCGGCCCCGAGCATGTGGGCGACCACCTTCTGAAAGCTGGCGATCACTCTTGAGCATCCGGCGACCGGCCCGAACGCGTGGGGAGACCGATCTGGGTGACGGGCGACCACCTTTCAAGTTTCTGGGCGGCCAGCCCCCAAGTAAATGGGCGGCCAGCCCCCAGGCGCTGGGCGTCGGCGAGATCTTTGGAACCCTTTGCAGAACCGTCGCGCATACTGCGTTCATCACGTAGATGCAGACTGCTACTAGAAGGGTAAGTAAGCAGTGGAAGGGCACATGCGACATAGGCCCCTAACATCATAAGTCCCAGCATGGAATGCCCTGATCCACCTGTTTGGTTTCTAAGTCCTCGTGACTTTCGAGAAACCACACCATGGCGCTATGTGCCTAAGCAATGACTTCAGGAGGCGCTAGGCGGCGGTGCTTTCATGGTGACAACGGCCATGCCAGAAAGCCAACGAGGCGTCTGAGCCGCGTTTGAGCACCGCACCTAACTTACCCTCCGGTTGCTCGTGCTCGCCAAACATAGACACCGGATGCCATCAGGGGTCACAAGGATTTAGCAAACGCGCAGGGCTAGGGACATTCACGGTAAAGCAAAAAGCCTTCTAGGCAACAACTTTACTAACCACCAGCAGCCGCCGACCAGCCGGGGAAGAGACTTACCTTATGGCCGGCCAGGGCGAACCGTGGGGCACTTACAACTTTTTCAGGGATAGAACTTCCGCAACAAGTCTATGTTGTAGGAGTTCGTCAGCTCTTCACCGTCCTCAGTGGCCAACCGGACCGCCCCGGGCCGAGATACTGAGACCACCTTGAAGGGGCCCTCCCATCGGGGAGACAGTTTATGCAACCCGGCATGCGTCTGAACCCTGCGCAAGACCAGGTCGCCTACTGCCAGCGTCCTCTCGGAGACCCGGGTGGCGTGGTACGCTGAGACTTCTGTTGATGCAAGGCGCGCGCGGAGGCAGCGATCAGCACGCACCTCTTCCAGGAGATTGACATCCTCTCGCCGGAGGTCTTCTTGGTCTTCTTCGTTGAACAAGCTTGAGGCAGCGGAGAGCCGGCGATAGCTTCGGAGGAGGGCAGCTTCCGCCCGTATACCAGGAAAAAAGGTGTCTCGCCGGTGGCCTGGCTAGGAGTGGTGCGAAGCGACCACAACACAGTCGGGAGTTCCTCAACCCATCGCGCGCCCCGCTTGTGGAGTCGATCAAACGCCCTTGTCTTGAGGCCCTTGATTGCAGTAGCGTTGTACGCTCACTTTGCCCATTGCTCATGGGATGAGCTCACCGAAACCAAACAGACCTTGGTGCCCATTTCTTGCAGAACTCCAAAAAGCCTGTTTGGTGGCCGAGTTCGTTGTCGGTAATGATGCGGTTGGCGACTCGAAGCGGGTGAAGATTCAGCGCATAAACAGCAATGGCGTAGCCGTGATGGCGCGCACCGCCTCGGCCTCAACCCACTTTGTGAATTTGTCGATGGCGACGAAGAGGTGGGTGAAGCCCCACATGGCCAGCGAACGGACCCGAGATATCCACCCCAAACCGCGACGGCCAAGAAGGCGGGATGGTTCGAGGGGCTTGGGCTGGTCGGTGGATCTGCTGGCGAAGCCCGACAAGCCGCATGTCCTCACCGGCTATAAGCATCTCGGAGGCGGTAGGCCAATAAAACCCTTGGCGGAACACTTTACCGACTAGTGTTCGTCCGGACATATGGCTCCCGCACACGCCTCCATGGATATCGGAGAGCAGGGCGCCCCCCTCTTCTCGAGTGA
The DNA here is from genome assembly GCA_036346375.1 of Guadua angustifolia. Lineage (NCBI taxonomy): Eukaryota > Viridiplantae > Streptophyta > Magnoliopsida > Poales > Poaceae > Guadua > Guadua angustifolia. Next base: position 126,835 of record JAYEVE010000425.1, on the reverse strand, counting down.
TGCACTTCAGTAGAATTCCGTTTTTGCTCTAGCGATATAGGTCCCCACCTACGGTATAGCACTTGACGCCGTGCAATCTTCTCGGTGAGGCATCATCGTCGGGGATCACTTGGTCACGTAGGAAGGCTAGGATAGGATCCATCCATCGATCTTCCTGACCAAGCGTGGCGACCACTCGGTGCTCGCTTGGGTACTCTGCTGGGCCGAGCTTTTCCCCTGGTGCTGCCTTGGCGGCCTGGCTTCCCTCGGACACGGGGGTTGGGCGGCTCTGTGTCTTCCCTCACTGAGCTGGAGGCCATGACAATGCACGCCTACCCCGCTGGTCGGAGGCGCGGCAACCTTCTGTCGTTCCGCTTTGAGCAGGGCTGCGGCGGCGACACCATCATCCCCACGGATCGTGAGCGCGATGGATGGTCGCGATAGTCTTTCTTCGAACTCCGGCCGAACGAAGCTTTCGAGGGCCTTGTGTAAGCCCATCCGCCGAGATGGTTATCGCGCAGGGATATGTATATACTGACCCTTCAAAATGGCGCTCCATTCTCCGGACCTCCGCCAAATGCGCCGCCATGGTGGGGTGAACCTTTGGAACTCCTTCCGCTTGATTGATGACCAGCGAGTCACCTTTAACAGAGCGCCGAATGCCCGGCGCCGAGGCGTCGCCAACCGCCAGTGAGACCTTCATACTCTGCTATATTGTTCGTGGCCTTGAAGTCAAGGGCGACCACGTATTGAAGGGTGTCGCCGGTCGGGAGACCGGGGCGACCCAGCGCCCGCGCCCTCTAACCGGAAAGAGCCGTCGAAGAACAAAGTCCAGGGAGAGGCGGCGGGCCTCGGCCGAGTGGCGGGAGTCCACTCGGCGACGAACTCCGCCAACCTCTGACTTTTGATGGCGGTGCGGGGTACAAACTTGAGGTTGAATTCCCCGGCTCCACAGACCATTTGGCAGTCGCCCTCTGCCCAGCGGTTGTGGAGGATCTCAGCGAGAGGTAGGTAAGTGACCACGGTAATTTCCCGCCCTTGGAAATAATGCCGCAGCTTCCTGGACGCCACCAGGACCGCATACAACATCTTTTGAGCTTGCGGGTACCGGGTCTCTGCTTCGTGCAATACCTTGCTGATGTAGTAAACCGGTCTTTGGACACCTTCCCTTTCCGCAATCAGCACAGCACTCACCACCTCAGGGGTGGCAGCGATGTACAGGAGCAGCGGCTCGCCCGGCGCAGGGGAGACCAGCACCGGGGGAGAGGAGAGATATCGCTTCAATTCTTCAAATGCCTTCTGCGCCTCATCCGTCCACTCAAAGTGGTTAGTCTTCTTCAGCAACTTAAACAAGGGCAAGCTCTTTTCCCCCAACCGGGCAATGAACCGCCCCAGGGAGGCCAGGCGACCGGCCAAGCATTGGGCTTGCTTGAGCCGCGCCGGCGGCTTCATGTGCTCGATGGCCGATATCTTGTCGGGGTTGGCCTCAATGCCCCGGCTGGACACCAGAAAACCCAACAGCTTACCGGAGGGCACACCGAACACGCACTTTTCCGGGTTGAGCTTCAAGCAGTTCTTCCGGAGGTTAGCGAAAGTTTCCTCCAGGTCTTGGATCAACTCATCGCTCTTCTTAATCTTCACAACCAAGTCATCGACATAGACCTCGAGATTTCGCCCCAGCTGGGGGCGGAAAGTGATATGCATGGCACGTTGGTAAGTCGAACCGGCATTCTTTAAACCAAAAGCCATCCTTACATAACAATATACACCGTAAAGTACCATGATCTTCTCTTCGTCCCCAAGCGCCATGCTAATCTGGTGGTACCGAGTGCAGCGTCAGAAGCATAACAACTTCGACTCGGCCGTGGAGTCGGCGATGAGGTCGACTTCGTGGCGGGGTAAGATCCTTCGAGCGAGCCTTGTTGAGTCGGTGAAGTCGACACATCGCCATTTCCGTTGGATTTTTGGCAAGTCTGGGGTTGGCAAGCCACTCGGGATGAGAGGCTTCCACGATGATACCGCACTCAAAAGCTTCTCTACCTCCTCCCGAATGGCTTCTTGGCGCTCGGGCGCCTGCCTCCGGACCTTCAGTCGGACCGGACGCGCCTCGAGGAGCGTTGCCAAACGGTGCTCGATCACCTCCCTAGGGACTCGGTCATGTCGAGGCGGTTGCCGAGCAAACACGTCTGCGTTTGGCTGAGAAGGTAACAGCGCGTCTTCCTATTTGGCGCCGAGTGGGCGCCAATATTGTTGATCGCCAGGGCTCGCCCCACTCAGGCGACCTCCTTAACCTCACCGCGAGCCAGGTGGCGCGATCCGAGCACGAGGGCTCCCGAGAAGTTGCGTCGAGGCGCCCGGCAGTGGCAGTGGCAGTCTGCGCGACCTTGAAAGCAGCGCAAAACTTGGCCATATCCACCACGATCGCAATGGGGCGGCGGGCCGGAATCTTCACCACCATATCGCATAGTGGGTGGCATATGAGCCCAGGCCAGCGCCGGTCGGCGAGGCGTTGTAGGGGAGGTCGAAGTCGGCGACCTCGAAATCCACCAACTCGGTGCGGTAGTTGTCCCTCTCCCCGAAAGTGACGGGGAGGCGCACCTGACCTAGGGGCATCAAACCAGCCTCTGGGGCTACCCGAAGAAGAGGCGGGCGCGCAGATCCATTGCGGGATCTGGCGCCCGAGAATCTTGAGGAGGAGACGGAGGTTGATGGAGCTCCCGTCCACCAACACGGGTTAACCGCACATTCAAACGATGGGCGACACTCGGCCGGAGATGTCCCAGCCGTTGGCGCCCTCGGGATGGTCGACTGGCCGAAGGTGGCGTTTGCTCGAGACCACTTGACATCCGACCCGCCCCGAGCACTGGCGGTGGCAGACTTCCCTCTTGGCCGTTTGTGGCGGCGTTGGAGAGGTGGGCGAACCACCATGGATGTAAGCCACCACATGATCCGCTTTGGAAAGCGGCGGAGCGAGGTCTTCGTCTCGGTCATCGCGGCGGCGCTCATGAGCGCTTCTCCACCATCATGTCCACGACCGACAATTGTCTGGAGTCGTGGGTGTTAATCGATGAATAGGGCAATAGGGCTCGCCCTCTTTACGTCATGGCGATCGCCGCCACGACGCGACGATCATCGCGCCGATCCGGCGATCATCACGCCGGTCCACGGCGGTCGTCGCGTCGCTTCGCGCCTTGATCATCGCAGCGCTCCGCGGCGATTGCGCTTCGGTAGCGCGGGGTCTTCTTCCTCGTCTTCACGCTCGTGACCAAGACTGCGGGTCTCTCGCCTCGCGCTTCGCGCCTTCTTCCGGGCGGAACCTCGAGGTCGGCCTCGTCCTTACCTTAGCCACCCTTGGGGCGGTAACCCCTCGCCTCCATGCGGCCCGCGCACACTTATGTCGCGAGGAGAAAAGCTTCGAGGTGGTGTTGATGGAAGCGGGTGGCCATCTTCTCCTTCATTTTCGGTCGCGCCGCCTCCGGAAGCGATGGCGACCGTGATTGAAGATGTGGGGATCGTATTGCGGCGGTGGCAAAACCGCCCGAATGAAGTCGCGCGGCGACTCCCTTCTTGCTCCAGGCGTGGAGGTCGTCCTCCATGCTGGTTGTCGCGAATGAGCCTGGAAGTTGGCGGCGAAGATGTCGCACAACTCCCCATGAGTGCACGATCCTCGCGGGAGGTTCAACATGACCATGAACAGCGAGCCCGTCAAGGCCGTGGGAAGGTAGTTAGCCATGATCTTTTCAGACCCTTGTTGCCGCACCACCGTTAATGTAGATCTGGAGGAACTCCTCCGGGTTGAGTGGTGCCGTCGTATTTCTCGAGGGGCCGGGCGGAACACAATCGGCCAGTCACACGGCCTTGACGCCGGAGAAAACAACACCGACGCATAGAGAGGAGCCAGTGCTCATCGAGGGACCGCCCGAAAGCAGTCCGGCTCCCTCTGAGTCCGTGGAATGGACATCCTCCTTGGGTGAGGAGCCACAGGGAGGGCTCTCGTTGTTAGGAGCTACACCTTGCAGCAGGTTGTGCTCTGAGCACTGGTGGCCTGTGAGCGACCACGGAGGTCATCGCCCTTGGCCATTGCGATTTTCATCCAGTCGGCCGGAGGTCCCCAGTTCCTTCGGGGCCGGGACGGCCTTGCGCGCACCATTCCTTGGTTCCGGCCCACATGTCCGGACTCTTTTGATTGGGGCGGCTAGGCGGCAGGTGTGCCCAGGTAGCGCCAGCGGCGGCGTACCATGATACCGCCGACGGAGCCCAACCCGAGCTGGGCGCGTCCACGAGGTTGGCGATGTCCGCACCGAGGAGTGGCGGGGTGTCTCTGCGAGTTCCACCGGGTGTTCAAGAGGAGCGAACCGCATGCGATGCAGGCGAGGAGGCGCCTCAAAACCCCGGCGTCGCCGTCGCCTCCGTGGCCGTAACTCGGAGGCGGCACCACCCTCTGCCGGGCGGGTGGCGGTCCTTGATCGGCGTGGCTGCCGGATTCGCCGGACGCCACTCGCCCCCGCCGCCTTTGGGTCTTGAGGGCCCGCCATCTTCGGACGTGTCTGCTACTGGACAAAGAACGCAAAAAGTTCGCCGGAGAGTTAGCCGGAGAAACCAACCACTAACCCCCTACCTGGCGCGCCTGCCGGTGTATTCCACTGCGGGCCGGATCTGAACCGGGTTTGGTTCGATAGGAGGCGTCTTCTGGTGGTGAATCCTAGCGAGAAACCTAAAGGACTCCCAGGCGGCAAATCTTAGCGACTATGAACAATAGAACACGCAGATTTTTACCCGAGTTCAGCCCCTTTGGCGAGAATGCCCTTACTTCTGCTAGATTGTTTAGAGATTGTGAAGCTAGTGCCAAGCTCTTTGGGTTACAAGTTCTTTTTAGACTATGCTCGGCTTGTAATGCTATCTCAAATGCTCGATCGGGCCCCTTTCTCCATGCACCGAAGGCCCTTATATAGGCCAGCTAGCTAACGGGAGTAGGTAAAGGGGGTCATCATCTTGATCTGATACATTTATTACCCCTTCTGTCTTTGTCCGTTCCTCGGCCTCATTAAATGCCGCGCATGCCTTCGCCGTCCGGGGATGGGACCCCTGCGACGGGTAGGTGAAAGCGTCGAGAGGAATGGGCCTCTGATAAGGATTCCTTGTAATCAGCAGATGCGACCACAGCAGACACGCCTCGACAACGTCTGATGTAGAGCAAGATGGCTTGAAGCCACCACTTCCACCTTGCCTTGGCGAAGCGGCGAGCGTCGCCCGCCCACGCTTCGCCGGGCACCACGTGGGCTGCGCTTTGGCGGGCGTGCTCGCCGCCTGCGGTCGCCAGTACGCCACGTGGATTGGTAACCGGCGGCGGCGATCTCGCCCACTGCTCGCCGGCGCCATGTGGGTTCTGCTGGCCGGCCAGGGCCATGCTTTCGCCCGCCCGTCGCCAGTTGCCACGTGGACGGGCGGCGCAAGGCGAGCGTCTCGCCCTGCTTTCGCCGGCGCCATGTGAAACTGCTGCAGCACCGGCGGGCGTGCTTTCGCCGCCCGATCGCCAGTGCCACGTGGGCTGGGACGCCGGCGGCGGCGTCTCGCCCACCTGCTCGCCAGGCCGCCACGTGGGCTCAGCACTGCTTCCGGCAAGCGTGCTCGCGCGCCCGATCGCCAGTGCCACGTGGTCTGCTTTACGTCTTGTGAGTAAGGTACCCCCACGCGGAAATCTGCCGACGATAATCATGTCCATTCACTTTCACAGTTCCACCTTTCCTTCTTCCTACTAACTTCTCCTACCCACTTACTTCCACTCTAACACAAAAAATTCAAACTATAAAATTGTAACCTCGAAAATTTTAAAGAGGAAGTTTCAAGCTGGGAAAAAATTAAACTACAAAAATTAAATCAAAAAAATTCAAATAAGAAAGTTTCACCTCCAAAAATTTCAACTCAGAAAATTGCAAATTAGAAAGTTTCAACTTGACAAAAATCTCAAATTAGAAAGATTCAACTCGAAAAATTTTAGATAAAAAAAATACCAAGTTAGAAACTTCCAAACTGGAGAGCTTTAATCTCAAAAAGTTTTAAATTGAAAATTCTTAAATTAGAAAGTTTCAACTTGAAAAGTTTCAAAACCGAAAACTTTCAAGTAAAAAACTTTTGGTTTAGAAAGTTTCGATTCAAAAACTTTTAGTTTGAAAAGTTTCAATTTAAAATTCAACTAAAAAAAATTTGAATTGAAATTTAAATTCGAAAAGTTTCAGCTTGAAAATTTTCAAATAAAAAAGGTTTCAACTCTTGAAAACTTTCAATTCGAAAACTTTTGTTTCGAAAGGTTTTAGTTAAAAACTTTCGGAAGTGGATAAAAATACTTGTTTTTAGAAACTTTGGGAAAAATTTGAAATACAAAAACTATTATGAGTTCGAGAGGAAGGGAATGTGGGAGAAAAGGAGATGAAGGGAATAGTATCACGTTCACAATGAGAGAGCATGTGAGGGGAGAAGGTAAGTGAGGGAAGGAAGAAGATGCTATCACTTGTCACAAGGTAAGGACCTTTGAGGAAAAAGAAAAGTGGGGAAAGTAAATAGATGTTGCCGCTTGTCATAAGGATACGTCATCTAATTAGCAATTCTCATTCTAAACTGAAAGTTTTCAGAGTTGAAACTTTTTAATTTAATAATGTGCTATGGGATCGCTGATTTACCAGTATGTTTGCCTGGCCTTTTCTTGCATGGCGTTTTTGCTTCTCCTGATAGTATCAGTGTATCACTATGGACCATGCATACTTACCTGGCCTGAAAGTCTGAATATCACTATCAAAGAACAACAGCTGATACTCCGGTATTCTCTTCTGTGTGCAAAATGTTACAGAGACATGCACTCATCGCACTTGTGATGTTGTGAATTTTCCTGTCAAATCGTGTTTGCTAAGTTGGGGGAGCACCTGATGTTGTGAATTCAGTCTCAAGTTAAGCCTCCTGAGCCAGACTGAATGCAGTATCATATGGAACATGTCCAGCCTCTCCGGCGGCTGGTGCAGCATGAAGTGCCGCTTCACCAGCCGCACCCCGTCCCGGAGCCGCTCCACCTCCGGCACCGGTATCCGCTCCAGCACCTCCCTCAGCCTCGGTATGTCGGCGACCGCCACGGACACCGAGAACGCCTCCCACCGCAGCACGTCGGCGAAGGGCAGCGCGTACCCGTCCGCCACGACCACGGGGACGCACTCCGCGTGGATGGCCTCCACCACGCGCGGGCTCGCCACCTCGTGCCCGCTCGGGCACAGGCAGAAGCGCGCGCGCCTCATGAAAGAGTAGTAGTCGCCGCCGGCGGGGAGGTCGTACTCGTACACCGGGAAGGCGCCCGGGTCGCGGCCCTTCCAGTGCCGGAGCAGGAGGTCGCGGACGTGGCCGTGCCGCCCGCCGGCGAAGAATGCCAGGTAGGGTCGCGACGCCGGCCCCGGCCCTGGCGCCGGCGCCAGAAGCTGCCGCGGCATGTCGCCGTCGTACAGGTTGATTTCCGGGACGCTCGCGTCCTTGCTCGGCCGGAAGCCCTCCGACGTGTTGGCATTGCACAGCGCGCGGATGCCGTTCGCGTACAGCTCCGGGTGCCCTTTCGACGCACTGGGGCCCTATGCATGTAAATGAGAAGTTTTATAGCGTGTTATACTAACAGTACATGGTATGTAGTAGAAATCAGATCGAGTTAATAATTTGTTGAGCATATTTCTATTACTCTACTGTCAAAGAAAGTATAAATAAGTGATATATATATATATATATATATAATTTGATCATTGGATAAAAAGAATAAACAATCTATATTAAATTTACTGTACCTAAATAGCTCCAAAATGTAACCATCAACAATGGAATGGAACGCGCGACCTAAAACAAACACAATTTGCACGCTGCACACCGAGGCCTCATCTAGAACACGAAAATCATGTACGAGTTTTTGTAGGAAAATAAACGTCCACACCCAGCAGATGCAGGGTTTTCTACGAATTAAAATTCCTATGAAAATTCTGCATGTTGCATTCCAAACGGGATCTACTCCCTCCGTTCCTATTTGTAGGGCGTTTTAGTTTTTATTGGAAGTTCCGTTTTGTAAGGCGTATGTATTAACTAGCGCATGCATAAGTAGATTAATTGGCCAGCAGTAATTACCAACCGCATGCATGTATGGGCGTGGCCAATAGGTGCTCTTAGGAGTAATTACCAACTGCATGCATGCATGAGCATGGCCAATGGTCGCTGTATGCAGAGTGAACGAGGCATAATTAATCACGGTTAATTAGAGGAAATCCAGAAAACAAAACGCATTGATGATTTATCTTGGTCTTCAAAAAAAACTTATACGCTCTACATATGGGAATGGAGGGAGTAATAATTAAGATGCTTTTTTTAGGTACCCAATCGTGGCAGGAGAGCATGAAGTGGTCGGCGCCGGTGGAGCGGTTCCAGAAGGGGTGACGGGAAGCGACGACGCGGACGTAGTCGGCGACGAGGGCGCGGAGCGGGGCGAGGTCGTAGGAGAGGGGGCGGTACGCGAGCTGCACCATCTGGGAGACGCTGAACGGCAGGAAGAATGCGTGCGCGCGCGCGGGGTCCCACGTCCGGACTCCGCCGCCGCCGCCGGCCGGTGGCGGCTCCATGAGCTCGAGCTGCTCGATGAAGCGGCCCTCGATGGTGTAGATGTTCTTGCACGGCCCCGCGTGAAGGATCGGCGGCTCGCCTTCCTCGTACACGTACACCTTGAACCGCCTCTCCATCTCCATGTAGCTCCTGCACCGCTCAATGGGGAGGCGAGTGATCAGTGTAGCTGCTGTAGCAGAGGTGAAGAACGTCCGAATCCCGTTTTACCATCGGCAGTGGCTGCAGACGTCTTACCGGTAGAATGCGGCCGGGTTGCGGTACACGCTCGCCAGGCGAGCGTACTCCACGTCGCCGTAGAACCAACTCGCCGAGCTGGCATTGCCCTCGCCGCCGCCGCCGTGATCACCGTGGCGCCGTCGTGCCGCGCGCCGTATCGCAGCTCGCGCCGCGTCGAGCTCCCGCTCCACGCTTGGCCTCCTCGCCTCCGCACTCCCGCTCCTCTCCTGACACACGTACGGGCCGGGTAGTCGTAGTACGTCGAAACACAAAAGCTCATTTTTTGCTATGGAATGAGCCACGCGTATCGTCATATATGCAACTTTCTTCGCGTATGTATGCACATACCGTGGTGAGGTCGGCCGACAGTGGCCGTGCCGGCGCGGGGTGGGAGGAGGAGGAAGCGCTGACCAGCGCCTCCGCACCGGAGACGGAGTATCCGGCGACGAGGAATACAGACAGTGCGACAACGGTAAGCAGGTGCGCTGCGCTGGGAGAAGCAGAAGCCTCGCAGCGGCGGCGGATGCGCTCCAGCCATGCGTGCCGAGCTCCAGCTGCCGGCCGTTCGAATGTACAGGACATGGGAGCTTATGAACAAATTAAGCCTCTCCGTTTTGCTTGGATTAATCGCTAGATGCAAGGAAGAGCGTGCTCGTCGCACAACTATGCACGGCAATGGAGCTCAGATCAAGTCGTACTTAGGTAATTTCTTCTCCTCTGTAAGGCAGGCCGATCGAGTCACACGTTTAGCAAGTGGGATCAAGTTAGCATGGTGGCAGGTTGGACTTGGGATGACGAAAGGCGCAGCCACCGGTAGGCCGTAGGCGAGTCGTAGCGTTTTACTTACGCTCCGGGGGAGGTCCAACGCGTGTTGGACGGAGGCGCCCGTCCAACACGCGCAAGACCGTATACGGCAATCGCGAGCGTCTACGCAACCATGGCGCGCACCGGATCGTGGCTTGAGCGGGCCTAATCGATACGAGCGGAGTCGATGGACTTGGGCAGGAGCCGTGTAGATGCGATTCGCCTTGATTCGCGGCCCGCGGAGCACTTACATGAACGTCTCACGCGCGTTGCGTTGGACCTCCCTCGAGCGGTTTACTTAGGGTGTGTTTGGCAGGAATTCAGTTTCTTCAGATTACGTTGGACCTTCTTCGGAGCGGTTTACTTAAGGTGTATTTGGCAGGAATTCAACTTCTTCAGATTCATGAATCTGGTGAAGCTGAAAATTCTAGCTTCACCAGATTCGTGAAGCTGAAACTATGAGTACATTAAGAGTGTTTAGATAGATCATCTTGTTTACATTTTAGACCAAAAATATAAACTTAATTCATTTTATTTTAGCCTACAAGTTTCAGATTTCAGAAGAAGTTGGAATCTGGAGCTCTATCAAACAGGTCCTTATTCTTTTAGTAATCTCAATCGATTCTTAATTGAAAACTACAAGGCTAAGATGTCAGAAATCTTAATATTCAAAGGGCCTGAAGGACATTTTTTTTCCAATCTAAGATCAAAGAAGGGTCTCCACGAAATGCGAAACGTTCTGCTGCCATGGGCAGAGGCAACGCTCGCAGTTCTCAAGATTCGGAGAAGAGTACTTGACGCTTCCGGATGCGGACGCGATCGGAAATATTCCCCCGTATAAGCGTATATTTTTGTATAGTCTTGTATAAAAATATAGGTTGTATTTCATATTTTAACATAAAACTAGTGTGATGCTCTCTACTTCTACTACTTCTAATTAAGAGTTGGTGGTGACGATCCGTTCTCCACCTCGCTCCGCACGAGCGTAGTGCTCCCGACATTCAGCGCAGCAATCAATCCCATGAAACCTAAAACCGATAAAAACCAGCATTCATATCTCGTCTCCTAACCCTGTTGGTACTTGCCCTGTCAGTACTGCTCGTCGCTCTACCGGTACTGCCCGCCGCTCCTTGCCCCACCGGTAGCAAGAAGGTGCCGGAGGGGGGGTGGTCGACATGGACATGCGGCTAGGGTAGATGACGCGGATGCAGTCCAGCGTAGGGATGGCAATGGGGACCCGTTCCCCGATCCTCGGCGGGGAATTCCTCTATTAGGGGACGGGTATGGGAAGAAATTGTCCCCAGAGGGATGGAAGCAGGAAAATTATTCCCCGTCGGGGATAAGCGGGACGAGGACGGGAAATTTTTTCCCAGGGGATCGGTTGGGGATCCAAATTTAGTTTAGTCAAATTTAGTTATTAGATTGCAAACATATTCTCTAGCCTATCATATTCACATTTTCATAAGCGGGACAACATAATCTTCAATGAATGCATGTATTGTTTTTCCTTATCTATTGATATGATTTTAGAGTTAAAATGGCTATAAGAGCTCTTCTCTTGTGTGAAATTTTTGAGGATGGGTCCCGACGGGCCCCGATACCCGAGCGGGGATGGGAACGGGGATTTTCTCCCCAAGGCGAAACGAGGATGGGGGCGGGAAAATTTTAGATCGCGGACGGGGACGAGGAGGTACTCCCGACGGGAATGGCCCGGTTGCCACCCCTAGTCCAGCGCGCAGATGGGTTGCACGGCTTGCGCTTCCTCGACAAGACATCCAACGGCAAGGAGGGCTAGAAGGCCGTTGAACGCCGCTTCGACGAGATGACCAGGGGAGGCCGCCTTCCCAAGGAGAACTTTGGCAAGTGCATCGGTGAGTACGGACTACAACTTAGTTTGGCTTGGCTGTTCGTCGATTCGTCATACACTAATGGTGCGATCCGAAAATGCTAGTTAGTCGCTATTAAGAACCGCTAATATCTGAGGCAATGAATATGAGAAACTTTTGTTGGAGGCATCTTCTTTGCTTCATTTTTACGCTTCGCAACAGTTCTTTAATGATGCAATCAACTATGCCAATTTTCCTAGAGAGTTGGCATGGCGTATGCTTACCTAGCTGACACCACTGGTTTTTTAAAAGAAGAATTGAGATCTATTGTCTGGCCCTCAAGAATCTCCTCAAATTAATGCATGTTGGCCGAAATGGTTCCTAAACAGTAATCATGAAACAAAAAATCCAAGTACCAGTATAATTTTACTCACGCTTATGGTTATCCACTTATGCTTGTGGCATGTAGGCCATGAAACAATAGCAGCAAAATCATTTCTATTTGTTAATTTGGATCTCTAATAATGCCCTTCCCATTGGGAAAATGATTGATGGTGGACTAATGGACTTGCTTCTCAATTCAAGGCTTGGGGGACTCTAAGGAGTTCGCGGCGAGCTATTTGTGGCACTGGCAAGGCGGAGGCACCTAAAGCCGAACGACGACATCACCAAGGAGCAGCTCAAGGAGTTCTAGGAGGAGATGACCGACCAGAACTTCGACTCACAGCTGCACATTTTCTTTGGCATGTAAAGGTTCATCACCCCCCCCCCCGCGCGGTAAATTCCACACCAACGAACACAGGAACCAATCACCTACTAAATCCACTCCACACATGTGGCACAGGAGCGACAAGAACAACGATAGGGCAAATGGAAATGAAACGAAGTATAGTCATGAAGCCCGAATTAAATGAAGGTATTTATCTTATTAACAAATGTTTATGTTTTTGACATTTAAATTATTGGGACCATGATTTGATTAGACCAAGCTTCCCTTTGCAGATAATAGACAATGCTAAAAAGGGTGTCCATGTTGAGAACCTGATGGAAGTGAGGTTTCAAATGCCCGAAAAGCGATGTAACAACTTGTTGAGGTCAGTGGTCCAAAAATTGGTCTTGTAGGCATGATACTTGGCCAAATAAAAGGACTAGGACCCCTCCTATTATTACAAAGGGATTGACTTAGCACTTTTGACTGCGTATCAGGCTTGTTACAAGTTTTCTTTATGTTGTATGTTGACTACTATAGATATATTTAAGTTTGCAAATTTTATTGTTGTGAATTTTTACCTCAATTGAGAATAATACAAGGAGAATAAGATAGTATTGGTTATGCCTTTTCTCATCTTTTTTCTAGATTCGCTTGGATATAATTAAAAAACAATCATAATTGCAAACATAAGCCCACCTCATTGGTAGATTTTTAAACAAGACTTGTACTTTTTTTAATTTCCAAAAGATAAGCCCGTCTCATTGGTAGACTTTTAAACATGATTTGTCCTTTCCTTAAGTTCTAAAAGACTTGTTATAGTTATATCACATTACTGGCGTTATTGCTTATTTTTTACTATCTGTGCAGCTAAGATATATTTACTAATGTTATGCTTGTAGATACGCACACATACAAATATATGAACACACACATATTTATGTGTCACAAGGAAATATTGTTATTTTTGTAAAGTTTGGACTTACATTTGCAACGCATGGGTAATCTACTAGTACTCTAATAAATATCCAACCTAATTTATATTCTCTGTATACATATATTGAATATAGTGCTTACATATAATAATTAAAGGTAATATAGTCATTATCAATATCTCTTTGGTTAATGTAACATCCCAGCATAATCTGTACTCAAGATATTATCACCGTTAACAGTTTTTATCACTTTTATCATGATTTTAACTATAATTTTAGTAAACATTATAAACAATTATTACCCACTATTACAGGAATATACATCACAATCGGTTCTTTTTTCGTCATCACAGTTGGTTTTGGTGGCGATACAAAATTATTACATAGTGATGAGGAGGTGCTATCACAGTTTGTTTTTGCTCAATAGTATTAAATGGTCATCACAATCGGTTCTGAGCTGGTGGTGCACATCACAATGTTAGGTGTTGGTATTAGTTCTTTGTACATCCTCCTGAAAACAATATAGATTACACATAATATGCATATCACATTCACAATATATATAAAACACAAACAGTTTGCAATACACAAATCACATTCATTCACAATATAGAATACAAACATAATTAACAGTCAGTACAAATATTTCATTTACATGATATAATATTATTAACATATGGACTAGTAGAAACTTGTCGGGTGGATCTAAATCTACCATCCTCCGCTAAAACTTGTCTAGTACCACTGGTATATATAGTCTCGTAATTTGCTAAAATCTTTGTTTTGTAAGAATTTGAGGGGGATATTGATTTTCTATAAAATAGAAATGAGTGCACTAATTTAAGTTTTAAAATTTGCATATAAAAGGCTGAGTGTATTATGCATATACATATACATTAGGAAAAAGGTGTGCACCGCCGACCAGGATCAGCATATGATGACACCGTGAACAAAGAAAATCAAATTAAGAGACAAAGAATGGATGTTAAAAAATTAATCCTATACTAGGCATTTATACCTTGAAGCGCTTCCACTCTAGCTAGTCGTCTCGTTTGTTATCGTGTCGTCCTCCTTCAACAATGTGAAACAAGAAAACCCTACATACATTGGAGAGATGCCATTGAGAAAAAAATGAATGTAGTTAAGTATAGAAAGTCTTATGTTAGAGGAAAATACTTACTTTTGTAAAACAGGCTTGATCGCGTAGGCCATCGGTGTCTTCTCGATCGAGTAAAAGGTGTAGACTTTGTTTTTACTTTGAGTGACCTTGAGTAGAACCCAATGGTTATTTATTAAATAGTATGCAGTACAAGAAAATAAGTTCATATACAGTTTAACTGCGTACACGTAATTGAAGGGTAAAGTATGTAATACTTGCTCCTCATGGTACGAAAATAGAACGAAACCCTTTTTCTCCTCAGCCCGCAATACATGCTTGGTGTAGTTGGCAAGGAACTCCAATTAAAACCTAGCCATAGTCGCATATATCATCTCTGGGTCAACGAACCCAACTGGGCGTTGACCCGTCACGGCTTGCTAGCTCATTATCCCATAACTCATGTCAATTGTTAAAAAATATAATACAAAATCCTATAACTCCTATAACAGTTATAGGCTCATGTTGTATGGTGCTATATTCATAGGTGTTGTTTGGTTGCCTTCTCTCATGAGCCCGGTCCGTTCAACTCAGCCAGACTGATGGGATACGGGATGCACAGATGTAGAGATGGTGTTTGGTTGAATGTTTAGTAGGCAGGTATTTTGAAATTTAAATATTTTGAAATTTGTATAGCAAGTGTGGTCTAGTTTTGTTCGAAAAAATGTCAGGAACCCATTTTTGAAATTGGTTCGGTAATCGGAGATGCTAATCAAAAGATATAAACAAAAAAGAAAAAAGGAAAACTTACATATCCACGTGGCACCGCATGCATGGTTTGCTATTGTGGCTGATAGTGACCCCTTGCGCAGAACACAAGGTTGTCATGCGCTGTATCCAGAGATACGCCTATTTTCTCTGTATCTCCAGAGTCAGGCTGCATGGAGAATCTTGCATCCAAAGAGCCAGGCTCAAAACTATATGCAGGCAACCAAACATATGAAAAAACCAGATTCTGTATTTGTAGATGCAAATCTCTGTGCATACAAGCAACCAAATAGCCCCATAGTATCTAGGATCGTACAATTGAAATATCAATGGCTTTCAGGAAATACAAATGGAACATATCCTCAAAACTCACTAGGAATATCCCATGCTCATCGCGATGAAAATATCCCACTCGATACCTCACATTGAAATCGACGTGATGCTCAGCCTCATTTGCCTTGTCAATGCACCATCTATGGGGCAAACGAGCGCACTTACCTAGAGCATTCAATTCATTACTAGGCATAAGGAGTTTTCCATGTACATACCCTTTATAATCTCGTGGGGCTCTGTGGCCTCTATAAACTTTGCTTTCTGGAAAGAAGGAGCCTTCGAGGTCAGGACAAGGGGTTTTTTCATGTATTTGAGGGGGCGTTGTGGCCTCTGCCAACTTTGCCTTCTTGACAGAAGAAGTCTCTGAGGTCTCATATGGTTCTTTGGCAATCTTACTAGTCCTTTTGCGCACCAGTTGTGCATTCTGTGTAGGAGTTGACTTGGACAGAGGACTCGTCATGGTGGTAGGCGCAGGTGTAGGTACGATAGGAACCTATAAAACACATGCATATGTAACGTGTTGCAGTATTTGAATGATTGAGAAGACACGAGAGATTTTTACCTTTAGTAGTATGACACCCGTTGTGAACCACTTGATGAATGACATCCGTGCTTACCCGAGAGTGGTGATATCTTCGTTTGGGGGAACTCCAGTATATGAGATAGAAAGTCTTCATGGACATAGTCCACCTGCACCCTCATGTAATCCTTCCCCAAAGGGTTACCATGCATCATGTCTGTCGCCTTGCATGGAAATGCAACCCCATATCCAACCTTAACGGGAAATCTGTTTTCCATCAAGACGAGCTGGCACTTGGCAGGCGCTTGCAAGAAGTGCGCAATTTGATCGAAAATATTGTTTAGCTTACTCTTGTACCTTTAATTAGAAATAATTATTACCTTTAGTTGGGGATAGGCTGATCATTTTTGGAAGCGCAACTGCAAGGATGGAGCATAGGCTTGTCTATGAGAGGCAAGGCCATCTGACTCTTAACTCTGGTAGATTGTCATCATTTTGACCCTCAAGCGCTCCTTACGTGCTATCATCTTCTCCCTCAGCGTGTTCTTCAGGCGCTCTGCACATGCCTACCATGATCTTGATCTGGCACTGGCAGCGTCCTCTTAGAAGAAGGATCTCTTCATATGCCCTATACCTGTGGCAAGCTCCCAGCCTTTATGGTCAGGCTTCTTGATCATCAAAAACAGGATGTCATTTGACATTTGACTTTGAAAGGTCCCTTGCTCTTTTTGCTGGCTTACCTTCTTCTACAAGAAGTGAATATAAAGTAGTTCTAAAATACAATGGAAAGGGTCAACTACAATGTAGTAAGTTAGATCTCTTGTGATGGTGGAGATGGTCCATGCAATCGTGGGGTTTGGAACTACAAGCCGACCGTCAGAGGTTTTCTTCGTTCTCGCTAATACCTAGTTGCGTGCCCACTCCTCACATATGCGGGAGTAAGGCATCACCGTTCTAGAGTTCGCACACTTCTCAGCTAGTTGTGCCCAATCTGCCTTCTTCCCTTCATAGCTGGCAGAATCGAGGTGGTGTGCGTGTGTGTTCTACCTCTAGATAGCGATGTTCTTCTCTCTCATCTACTCTGCCTCGGGCGTACTCTTCATCCTTGTGAACTCCTCTCAAACATTGGGAGTCACAAACGGATGCCTCTCGAAGGGAGTATGGTCTTTCAACACGTACTCACCATCTATGATAACCCTAAAGTGTCTCAACGATACACCTATTCTCTTCAAGGCGTACTGTCTCGTACTGCTTTTATCTTTTTTTAGTATAATTGATTTTCCCTTAACTTCATGTCACAGTCGATTCTTCTGCTTAATGCTAACTTCCTTCCTCTAGTCTTTACCTGTGATTGGCACTCTCTCCCTCACCAATTAACTAAGAAAATATCAGTAGCACCACTATACTTGGGAGGACCTCTCCTGTGGCATCAAAGTTGAGAACCTGTGGCGTTCTCTCTATAGCCCTTTATTCGGTGCTCAGGCCTTTCTCACCTTCCTCGGTCCCTCAATATTTGTCACCTTACTCAGCCCATCAACATCACTTTCTATTCTGTTTGACGATGAGCGGATGCTCTCTCCTTATGACATTTCGAATATATATATATATAACTTGAACGTAATGAGAGAAAGCAAATCATATATTTGACATGGTCATATATTTCACATGAGATAAAGCAATAAATAGCTATTATGTCGACTTGACAATAAATCATGTGAATTAACAAATTAATGGATAATTCATAGCATATTATTGTACTAGCATATTGTAGAGTGTAAAAATATATTTGGATAGCCATGCTCGCAGTATTAAGCAATGCTCTAGAATTACAGTCAAGAATGCTATGTTTACTTGCAAATGCTGAAAGTTACTATTATTATTATTTGTTTTACTATATTTTCAATCTATTTACTGTATTAATTTATAAATACTGCTTTACTGTAAAATAGCCATATTAGCCATTCCAATAGAATAAGCTTTGCATATAGTTATATTAAAATTGCATTCTGTGCACAACTTGTTGAGTGCTTTAAGTTTTCACCCTTGCAACAACAAAATCACTAGTTGAGTAGGAGTCTACACCAGATCTAGAGGAGGAGTTCCAGAAGGAGAAGAATATTTAGAGTGCGAGCCTTGTCAGTTGCCTGTGGTATACTGAGGGGTTTATTTATTTTTTTATTTCGCTGTAGTTTAATTTATTATTTCCAGTTTAGTCTTGTGAGACATAGTCATGTAATTTGACCATAAGGTCATTAAAAAGGTATTATTCAATATATAAAGTCTTTAATTATGTCTTTGCTGTATATGATTGTGATATTCATTTATGTTGAACCTGTGTGCACTAGCGTGATCTTAGACTAGTGCAGTATATACAGAGGGTCCGGATTTGCATATTTAGGTCCTGACAAAAGCCTCTAATAACAATCAAGTATCAAATGTTCTTCCCACTAATAGGCTCAATGCTGTCATTTTCAAGTACCAAGGAGCTAGCGGAAATACCATTTGACTCATGTTATGAATTATGATGGAATCAAGGGATTACTTGGCAAACAAACGTCAGCATGGTAAATATTGGCAGCAAGAGATATGACGAAAAAATAGTGTAATTATGAAAACAAGTAAGAATTGTTCCATTTCACAAATGAGAAAACATCATGGGCTGATATAAGAAAAGGTACCTTTCATGCCTGGAGAGTTCAGTTGTCTTTCCAAGCTGTATAGTGTGAAATTAGTTAGATGGAGATATGCATAAAAATCATTTGGTATTGTTGACGTCAAAAACGTGAAGAGGGTTTCTGGCCCACAACACACCAGGCGAACGCCGGGTTCAAGTGCGTGCAAGGCGTGCCAATCGATTTGACCCTGCAATCGATAAGGAGGTTGTGAAATTCAATCAAGCCGATCTTAGAAGCGAATTGGCTAAAACAGAAATCAGCCAGAAAGCCGATTAGAAGGGTAACTAGATTAGTCGATTAAGACTAATCCAGAAGGTAAAAAGCGGTCGATTACGAAAAGCGATGCAACAAGGCGAACAAATCAAACACGGAGAAATCGAAGATGATCAAACAATCGGCGATTCGCAACTTTATTTGATCAATGTCGACTTACAAAGGGAAGATTACAGAGCTAAAAGACTAAAAACTATGAAAGAAAACTAGCAGATGTGAATTTTTTGTTGTCCTTTCTCCAGGTAGCCTTGGTGCGCCTTATATACCCGTTTGGCCGATCCGAGTCCTGTTTGGTTACGGCAACATATTCCGAGTCGGCTATAGTTTCCTAACTGGACTCCTGTTTCCAAAAGCTTGACGTACGTTATCCAAACTTTCCAAAGATATTTCGTGCGCTATCCAAACTTGTGCATTTTGCTGATTTCTCCCATAATGACCAAATTCTGGTGCAAACATATGCCCCCCATTTTTGGAAGATAACTTGTTATCTTTCAAAAATTTCATCGGCTTTTTCTTCCATCGGCTTCTTCTCCATCAGTTGAAGAATTGCTGTAGTAACTGCTACTTTAATTGCGCCGCAAAAAACCTCGGTGCTGTTTAATGGCACGTGTCGCCTCGAATTCATTTCCCGCCACTTTTCACTCTTCACCGTACTATATATATGCGGGACCCCACGGTCATTTTCACGCTTTCCTGCTCTCTAATCATCTTCAATCGGCTTTCATCCTCCAATTGGCTTTCCTTCTCCGATCGGCTTCCTTCCATCTTCATCGGCTGGAATGGATTCCTCGAAGGTACTAATTCCAATCCCAGAAAGTGACGACCAATATTATCTAGGGCCAGTAGGAAATTCAACTGTTGATACAGTTATTGACCAAGAAATCCCTAGACTTCCTTTATCGGCTAAAGGTTACAACATAGTAGAATGGGGAAAGAGTTTTAGAGCCTGGCCGACAGCTCTTAAGGGATGGAGGAGCTGGTACATCCGAGTGTCAGCCCAGAAAAGATCTGAATGGGAGAGAATGGGCATAGCCGAGTGTCTTCCGCTTAGTCTAGAAACCCAGAAGCCAATGAGCCCTTGGTGGCCACGGCTTGTTATTTCTGGTCAGACACCTTTAATGCCTTCCTATTCCGAACTGGCCCCATCGGCCCAACCCTTCTAGACGTAGCCGAGCTATGTTGCCTTCGGTCAAATGGAGACCAAATATCGGCTTTTAGTGGTAAGCCAAGGCTCAAATTAATCCGATCAAAAGGCAAAGGATGGTCGAAGTATATCCAGCACAATAATAAGATAAGCGTCTGGTATCGGACGAGAACATCTTGACTTTTCCGAACTCCGTGGTGGATCGGCTTATTTCGCGGCGCTTCTTTGGGTCCAACGCAAGTATTCCAGTTAAGTGGTAGAAGCGGTGGTAGAAGGTCGTCGGCTTGCACAAAAAATGCTTCTTGGCGCCTTTACGGATGATGCATGTTATTCGAGTCGGCTTTTCTCTGGGTTTGCTCAATTTGTCGTGAGCAACATAGGAGGCCCGTTATGGTTTATTCAGTTATGGCTTTATAGTATTTTTAGCCGATCACTGATTCCAGAATTGTCGGAAGGTTTGGCCTTTCCTTGTGAAGACTATCCTCAAGGCCGCGACTCCCGATCTGAGCGGTAGATTGCACGAGAAAAGACTTGTGATGTGCACTAGTGGTGACATCAGGATTACCCCGGTCGACTTCAAGAAGTACCTGTCATTTTTTCTGCACTTAGATAACACGACCTTCGGCCAGCAAGACTTCTTTTCTTACAGCAATGATGCCGATTTTCAATGGCCTTCATTCCTTCATTTGGATGCTGATAGTTCCTTGATGCCAGCATCGACTTTAGAGTTGTATCGGATTTTCATATCTCCTTGCATCCTTCACGTCGGCTTGAACTCCCATAATAAAACATTTCAGCTGTCGTACGAGTTCTACCACCCCTCGGTGTATGCCCGTCAGCTGGGTTTTGGCCAAGTGGTGCCTTGTCTGCCCCTATTTAGTCGTCTTGAGCCAAGGGCCAGAGTGACAAATGCGACTGCGGCTGAAATCATTTCGGGATAGCCGACGAGTTCCAAGTTATTGATCTTCCGCACTTTTTCCTGAACTCCCGCCGCGCTAGCCAATTTTCGGCTTGGTGGGCGCCTATATCAGAAGCCCTTTATCTGGACCGCGCGCCGTCGGCAATTATAGAGACATTCTTACCGGACTTTCATGAGCCGACAATAGTTTCTTCGAGCAGCAGCAGTTCGAGCGAAGATAGTTCGGATTCTTCCAGTTCGTCGGGTTATACTAACTCATCTGTAGCTGTAGAGGTATCGGCTTATTTCCTTATACTTTGTGCCTAAGTTCTTGCCTATGTGATTTAACCGCTGATTTCCTTGTTGTCCCTTTTCAGAATGCCACGGCTGAACATCAAACCACCGCTACTCCTTCGGCTATGGGGCCTAAAGGAAAAAGGCCAAATCAGGCTACCGGCTTAACCGGCTATTCTTCCGGTAATCTCCGCATTCAAAGCCCATCACTCTCGGAGCACGAGAAAGGCCAACTTTCTAGTAAGTACTTATAGCCGATAATTGTTTTCTTTCCTTGTTGTCTAGCTATTGACTCCCTTTATTAATTTCCTGCAGAGAAACCCAAGTCGACGAAAGTTCCGGCCCGCCGCCAAAAATGCGCAGAACAAAGTGCTGAGAGTTCTCCTCACGCATCGGCTTTCGTGGAGGTGAATCCTTTTTGCTTCACCTTTTCTTATCAAGGGAATTCCTTATGCCGATTCCTGACGCATTCTTCATTAATTTTTTAGCCAGCGGCATCCTCGCAAGTTGCTGGTATTTTGGCCGATCTTCAAGATGCCCCTACTGCTACCCCTCCGATACCGCCTTCTCCAGTACGGCTTCCTGCTCCTTCGCCTCCTCAGTCGACTACCGAGGCACTTGCGCTAGAGGAGTCGACGGACCCCGATGACTTGCTCGGCTTTACTTTGGATGAGCTAGCCGATCCAGAAGTAATTGCCCCTGATGATTATGTAGCAGACATTCGTAACATTATCACCGTCTCTCAGAAGGCATCGGCTGCGGTCGTTCAATCGGGCCCAAACATGCAGGAGAAGTCGAATCGCTTTTAATCGCGATTTCTCGGAGGCAGATATCTGGCCAACGCCAAATTAATCCAGCGACGCGATGGTCATTGTCGGCCGATCTCCGCTTTGAGGCCCTGAAGGCTATTCTGGATGTCTGTCATATAGACGAAAAGAGGGCGGAAGTCGAAGCGGCAACGGCCAGAATAGCTCAACGAGAAGCTCAAGCAGCCGATCAGCGCCTACTGGACGAGTTGGTGGCAGATGCAAAGGCCAAGAAGAAGAAATATGACGAAGACTCTTCTACCCTTAAGGCCGCCAAGTCCTCCATGCAAAAATTAGAGTCGACGAAGAAGCGGCTCGAGGAGGAATTGGCTAAAGTGGAAGAAGAACTTGCAGACAACCTTGCCCTGGTGACTGCAACGTCAACATCTCTGAAAAGTCAGAAGACCGACATTGGCCTAGCCGTAGCGAAGGTGAAAGACCAATCGTCCAAACTTGTTTCAGTGCCCGGTACCACCAAGGCCGATGAGGACATAATCTCACGGGTTACGTAAACATCGCTAAAGGCAAAGCACACTTGCGAGCTTTAGGTGCGAGATTCTGGGTCCGCTTGTAATTTTGTGATGTGTTGATGTAATGTTTTAAAACAATGTTGCTTTTGCCGCACTTTTGTGATACACTTTAATCGGCTATTTAACTGATTATTTTTACCTTATTTAATCGGCTGTTTGATCAATTTGTTTCGGAATTCTTTGTGCCGTACTTTGATTACGCACCGATCCAAACGCTAGGGTAGTATTTCTTCAAATATTTCCCATTGATTGCTTTAGGGAATATGCTTCCTTCTAATGTCTCAAGTATATATGCATTTCCGCCAACAAGTCGATTTATTTTATACGGTCCTTCCCATGTTGGCGACCACTTACCGAACCGATTATCTTTAGAACCGATCGGTAATATTGTTTTCCAAACTAGATCAGCTTTACCGAAGGATTTAGGCACAACTTTTTTATTATAGGCCCTTGCAACTTTCTCCTTATTCTTTTCAAGCCGATTTAAAGTAATCAGCCTTAGCTCCGCCAAGTCATCCAGATTGCATAACATTAATTCTTTGTACTCATTGGCCGATAGATTATTCTGCCTCGCTACTCGCATGGATTCAATATTTATTTCTACAGGTAATACGACCTCTTGTCCATACATCAACTGATATGGTGACAGTTTGGTCGATTCGTGAAACGCTAGCCGATAAGCCCATAGCGACTCTGATAGTGTAGAGTGCCAATTTTGAGGCCTTTCGTCAATTTTTCTTTTAATCAGCTTGATCAAAGATTTGTTGGACGACTCGGCTTGTCCGTTGGCCTGAGCATAATAAGGTGACGAGTTAAGCAACTTGATGCCCAAGCTTTCTGTGAAGCTTTTAAAATCGTTAGACATGAACACAGTTCCTTGATCGGTTGTGATGGTCTGAGGAATACCGAATCGATGAATAATGTGTTCATTAACAAAGCCGATAGCTTCCACGCTGGTGACCTTTTTAAGTGGAACGATTTCCACCCATTTCAAGGAATAGTCCGTCGCTACAAGGATAAACTTATGGCCTTTGCTTGATGCTGGGAATATTTGGCCGATTACGTCTATCCCCCATCCTCTGAACGGCCATGGTTTAATGATCGGGTGTAAAGCTGATGCTGGTGCAAGTTGCACATTCCTAAACTTTTGACAACTTTGGCACCCTTTGTAATACTTGAAACAATCTTCTAACATTGTCGGCCAAAAATACCCGGTTCGTCTTAAGATCCACTTCATTTTGTGAGCCGATTGATGTGCTCCGCAAATTCCTTCTTGAACTTCACCCATAGCTACCTTTGCTTCCTCATCGCCTAAACACCGCAGAAGCATTCCTTCCAATGTCCGATAGTATAATTCTCCTTCTAGCACAACATACTTCAGCGCTTTTTGACGAACTTTTCGTGCAGTAGGTTTGGATGGATTCATTAGGTAAGCTTTTATTTCTGTCGTCCAGTCGGCATTATCAACACACAGCACTGTTTTGTCGATCAATTCGAATGCCTCGTATCGGCTGTATTCCTTATAGCCTGAAGCTGCCTGAGCCAAGATGTTGGCCTTGTTGTTCATCTCCCTGGGCACATGGCCGATACAAAATGACGTGAAAGTGTTGATAACCTCAAGACAATGCTCTAGATACTTTGATAGCACATCATCGTTGCATTTAAATTCTCCTTTAATTTGTTGTACCACCAGCAATGAGTCACCATATGCTTCTACATTACTTGCCCCAATACTATCTACCAACTGCAGCCCTTTGAGCAATGCTTCTTACTCGGCCTGGTTATTAGAGCATCGGCTTTTAAGCCGATATGCAAACTCGATGTCATGTCCTTTTGGCGAAATCAATACAATACCTATTCCACTCCCCTCTTGACAAACTGACCCATCAAAATACAGTTGCCATGGGGCTACATCGACTATTCCTGCTATGGTATTATATCCAGTTATGAAATCGCATACTGCTTGGCCTTTAATGGCTTTGGCCGATTCGTACTGTAGATCGAACTCGGTTAGAGCGTAAGCCCACTTCCAAGTCGCCCTCTCAAGATTGGTGCAGACAGCATATATTTGATGATATCGGTTCTGCATACTACTATGCAAGTCGATCCTAATATATAATGCCTCAATTTCGTACAAGCAAAATATAAGGATAAGCACAACTTCTCTATCGGTGGGTACCTGGTTTCAGCTTCCAGGAGTTGTCAGCTTAAGTAAATATTACTCGCTCTTTGCCATCGACTAGCCCCGATGGTCTTGTTTTCAGCCGATACATATAACTTGAATGGAATCCTTCGTAGTGCGGCCAAGGCGGTGGTGACGCCAAATACCGCTTTTACATCGTCAAGGCTTTTTGCTCGATCGGCTCCCATATAAAATTCTGACCATCTTTTAACTTTAGTAATGGCGTAAAAGCTTGAATTCTACCGCATGATTCGAAATGAATCGTCTTAAGTAATTAATTTTGCCGATCGCTTTTGTAACTCGTTCTTGCACGTTGGCGGTTTTGTGTCCATTATGGCCTTGATCCTTGTCCAGTTGACTTCAATGCCCCTCTGGTGAACCATAAACCCAAGGAATTGTCCAGCCGACACGCCAAACGCTCATTTCAAGGGGTTCATTTTTAATCCATGAGCCCTTGTATTTTGAAGCACTCTTTCTAAATCGGCCAAATGTTGACAATCCTCCTTAGATTTCACCACCACATCGTCAATATATATCTCAACAATGTGGCGATTAGATCATGAAAAATTAGATTCATCGCTCGATAAGTGGCACTGCGTTTTTCAAGCGAATGTCATCACAGTCCATTCAGACAACCCTAGAGCGCCAGGCATCCGAAGGCGATCTTAGAGACATCGGCTTCGCCATGAATATCTGGTTATATCCAAAGATTCCCATCGAAAACTAATAATCTTATTACCGATGCAAAGATTGATGAGCATATCGGCTATAGGCATTGGGTATTCATCTTTTAAGCGAGTTTTGTGGCGGATACCGACACAGGTATCCCCAATGCCCAGAAAAGCGCATGGGCCGCCATCAGGTTAAGGCCTGGGGCCCAAGGCCTCTGGCCAAAGCGACCCTAAGGGTGGCCCGACCGAAGCGTCCACAGAGCGGGCGTCTCTGCTGCTTCTGGCGATACCGACTCGGAGATGTCCCGACCGACGAGTCGGACGGGCCGAGAGCCTCGAACAAGCTCAAACCATCTTCGTCAATGAGCCAACATCAAATCATCAGAAGCCGGCGCCTGACCCGGCCACCTACCCCGACACTGGCTCAAAGATGACCGAACAGAGATAGGAGGCGCAGACCTTCCCGAGCAATTCGAGGTCGACACCCGACGTCAAGACTGACAGTCAGAGAGCAGGTGCGCCGTTTCCCGGAGGAACGGACCGCACCCTCGCTCAGTAGCTTCACCGACTCGACGCATGGCCAACAACTACCCGTCAGAAGTCAAGTCCGAGACCGGACGCAGAAGCGAAGACGGACTCCTAGGCGTAGGAGCCCCATCCATTTTCTCCTTTACATGCTCTATGTAACCGACTTCCCGACTATATAAGGGAGGTTTGGCTCTCCGGAGGAACACAGACAAACATTCACACACACAAACAGAGCACACTCATAAGCTCCGAGCCCTTTGCGCTCATAGCTCCCTCATCCGACCATCAAGACGCGAGGTGTTTGTGCAGCCCTCGCTTGTAACTCGACGAGCTCATCGGCATCAATACAAACACACACCACCACCTTTAACCGGAGTAGGGACATTCAGCGAACCAAGATAAATTCGACCCTTTTCCTTTCTTTTGGGGTCTAACCATTCAAGGAACGGGAACGCGCGGCCCCTCAAGACTTACAAAATTTACTTGCCGGTTCTCGAAACACCGACGGTTAAGCGCGCCCAGTAGGGGCCTCGCGCGTCACCACCGCTTCACGGACTCCCATTTTGCTTCCTTGATGGATTCGCCGTCAACAACAACGCGCTTGCACCGGGGCCGAATCGCGCTTCGGTTCCCTCGATTTCGTCGCCAGCACGACGGGAGAGCTTAACCTTGCTCCCGTCACGTCCCAGGGCCAGGCCCCGCCTCGACGCCTCATCCACACCTCGGCGCCTTCACTCGAGGCCCTCGCCACGCTCGAAGCCGACGCCCGTGGCTTGCAACCACCGCCACCAGCGAGGCGGCCGCGCCCTGCGGCGACGCCTACGCCTCCCGAAGTCCGCGTTTTGTGGCGATGGCTGGCTACGCGCCAGCCTCCATCCACGAAATTTTGGAGAGCTCCACCGATGGCGACTCCGGTTCCGACGAGAAAGCCTCGAAGGAGCCGTACACTCGCGAGTGCAACATGGCCGGTGTGAGCAATCAACCGCCGCTTGCTCGAAGTCAAGAGGACCGCCACCGGCCCGGCGCCGGAGGCGCCAAGAAATCGAGCAGGCGGATCTTCCCAAACCCGCTCCGACCAGCTTCGCCGGCGGCAGCGGAGCTGGAATCTGGCGCCCGACTTCGGCAAGGCACGGGTCGACCAACGAGGGCGAGCCAACACGTGCCCCCGTTAGCTGGTCGGCGCCATGACGATGCGCTGCAACCGCCAGAGTGTACTGTGAGCAGCGGAAGAGCGGTGAACGCCCGTGCTTCCCTCTTCAAGCCAAAACCGCGCGCAAGCGATGTTGCCAGCAGCATCCCCGAGCCGCGAACGAGCCCGAGGGCCACCTACCAAAGACTCCGGGAGCTGGTAGAGCATGCCGCCGTACAGCATGTACCGGCCCCTGGCACCCCTCGCGTGGGGTCTCATTCGGGCCGCCAAAGCCAAACTCGCCATGGCCGAGAAAGCCGCCCATAACCGAGCGGTCCTGGGCCTCCTACACCCCGGCGCGTCATCGTCTTGGACAACACTACGATTGCCGCGACACTCTCGACACTCGAAGAAGAGCGGCCGACGTCGCGGCTCGTTCGCAGGTCGCCGATAGCGGCCGCCGCCGTGACCGCAGCCCGACCCAGAAGGGCCGGGGCCCCAGGCATTCTCACGGGAGATCCGCCGGTGGATTTCCCGCCCGCTCCGGGCACTACCAACATCACTAAGCACAGCTGGGCAACGAACCCCGGTGTTTGGTTAGAAGATTATCGACTCGCCTGTCGGGCCGGGGGGGCTACCAATGACCTCTTCATCATTCAGTACCTCCCCCTCTATTTGGCGGACTCGGCTCGAGCCTGGCTCGAGTACCGCTTACCGGGACTATCGTGAGCTGGCCGACTGAAGAGTGTCTTTGTCGGCCTTCGTGGCACGCGTACAAGCGCCACAGGAACTCTTGGGACTCAAGAGCTGCAAGCGGAGACGGGAGAAACGCCCGGGGACTACATCCGGCGCTTCTCCCAACAAAGGCAATGAACTCCCGACATTAGCGGCGCCGACGTCGTTGGGGCATTCATTCGGCACCACATCTGCGAGCCTTGGTCCTAAAACGGGTTGCCTTAAACCCGGGACCACCAAGGACTCGCCGACATCGCCATTTCAAACCACGCCTCGGCGAGGCGGTGGGGGCCATCTTCGATAAAGCGAAGGCTAGCGAGAGTCGGCCCGAGCCGCCAGCGCCTCAAACCACACCGACAAGCGGGCGCAGGAAAGCGAGTCGCGAGACCACACTCCACAAATACCAACGCCCGACAAGCAAAGCGAGCGCGACAACCATCCGACCACTTCAAAAAACTGATGGATAGCCCGTGCCCGAACCACGGGTACCCCGTCAGAAACAAATACCGGGATTGCGAAGTCTGGCGCTTTCTCCCGGGAACCCACGCAGCATGGGGCGGGGAAAGAAGCGCGACCCGACACGAGGCCGGGGAGGACAAAGCGGCGCCGGTTCCCGAGCCAGCGGTGCCTTATGATCTTCGGCGGACCGGAGAGCTACGCCGACAAACGCCGGCAGAAGCTCGCCTACCGTGAGGTGCACACGGTGACCCCCGCGGTCCCAAACTACCTCCGCTGGCCGGAGACCCCGATCACCTTCGATCGGACGGATCACCCCGACCGCGTCCCGCACCCCGGAAGATACCCACTCGTCGTCGATCCCATCGTAGGGTCGAAGCGCCTCACCAAAGTCCTCATGGACGGCGGCAGCGGTCTCAACATCCTGTATGTTGAGACGCTCGACGCCCTGGGCATCCCCCGCTCGACCCTACGACCGAGCAAGGCGCCCTTCCACGGCGTCATCCCGGGCCATCAAGCCTACCCTCTGGGGCAGGTCGACCTGCCCGTCACCTTTGGAGGACCCGAAAACTTCCGCACCGAAATCCTCGCCTTCGAGGTGGTGGGGTTCGCGAGTTCCTACCACGCTATTTTGGGGAGGCCATGCTACGCCAAGTTCATGGCGGTCCCCAACTACACGTACCTGAAGCTGAAGATCCCGGGGCCACGGGGCATCATTACCGTGTCCTCATCCTTCCAGCTTGCTTTCAAGCATATGGCGGCGATTCGAAGCTAGCCTCGGCGGTCATCGCATCCGCCGAGCTCAGCAACTACCGGAGGCAGGCCTCCGAGTCCATCCCCGGCTCCAGCAAGTCGGGACCTGGGTCCTTCGAGTCCGCGGAGGACACGAAGGGGATCGCGATCGATCCCGAAGATCCGGCCAAAACTGTGCGGGTGGGGTCCGCCCTCCCCGCCAAATAGGAAGGCGCGCTCGTCGACTTCCTCCGGGCAAATCGGGATGTCTTCGCCTGGAAGACCTCCGACATGCCGGGCATCCCAAGGGAGGTCGCCGAGCACACCCTAAATATCCGGCCTGGCGCCAGGCCAGTCGCCCAACGCCTGCGCCGTTTCGACGAAGAAAAGCGCAGGCTCATAGGGGAAGAAGTAGCCAAGCTTTTGGAAGCGGGATTCATAAAAGAGGTCGCCACCCCGAGTGGCTTGCCAATCTGTCCTTGTAAAAAAAAATCGGGCAATGGAGGATGTGCGTCGACTACGGGTTGAACAAGGTATGTCCCAAGGACCATTTTCCTTTGCCTCGGATTGAGCAAGTCATTGATTCCACTGCTGGGTGCGAGTCGCTCTCGTTCCTAGACGCCTACTCTGGCTACCACCAAATCCTGATGAAAGAGTCCGACCAGCTCGCGACCTCTTTCATCACCCTGTTCGGCTCGTTTTGTTACATAACTATGCCCTTCGGTCTGAAAAATGCAGGCGCAACATACCAACGCTGTATGTACACTTGCTTCGAAGACCAGATCGGCCGTAACATCGAGGTATACGTGGACGACATCATCGTCCGTCGGGAAAGGCCAGCGACCTCGTCGCCGACACGGAGGAAACCTTTGCGAACCTCGGCGTTCCGCATAAAACTCAACCCCGAAAATGCGTTTTCGGGGTTCCCAAGAAAAGCTCCTCGGATTCATCATATCCGGCGGCGGCATCGGCCAACCGGTGAAGGTCTCGCAATCATGAAGATGGGGCGATTCTGGACTTAAAGGGCGTTCGAAGGCGACGGGATGCCTTGCGGCCACGAGCGTTCGTGTCTACGCCTTAGCGGCCGCGAATGTCGCTCTACAAGCCGCTCGGAAGTCCGACCACTTGATTGGACGCCACGAGGCTCAGGAGGCCCTCGACCGATTGAAGGCCTTCCTGACATCACCCCCGGTCTTGACGGCGCCATCGCCGTGCGAGCCTCTGCTCCTCTACATCGCCGCCACGACCCAGGTCGTGAGCGCGGCGCTCGTCGTCGAGCGAGGGGAGGAAGGCCGTGCCCTCAAGGTGCAGCGGTCGGTCTACTTCATCAGTGAAGTACTCTCGGAGTCCAAAGCTCGTTACCCGCAAGTGCAAAAGTTGCTCTACGCGGTGCTAATCGCGAAGAGGAAACTAATCCACTACTTCAGCCAGCACCCCATCTCTGTGGTGACTTCTTCGCCGCTAGGCGAGATCATCATGAACCGCGACGCTTGAGGGAGAATAGCCAAGTGGGCGCTTGAGCTCAACGCCCACGACATCTCGTTAAATCCCCAAGGCAAATGATCAAGTCCCAAGCCCTTGCCGACTTCGTTGCTGAGTGGACCGAAGCCCAGGCGCCACCGGCACTCGAAGACCCCGAATACTGGACAATGTACTTCGACGGGTCCTACACTAAGAACGGAGCGGGCGCCGGGATCGTCATCGTCTCCCCACTCGGCAACAGGCTCCAGTATGTTGTCCGACTGCTCTTCGACGCCACCAACAACGTCGCCGAGTACGAAGCCCTCATCAATGGTCTCCGGATCGCCGCCGACCTCGGCGTCGACGGCTTTACATATACGGCGACTCCAAGGTGGTGGTCGACCGGTCATGAAGACCTCCGAGCCGAGACCCACGCATGGCGAGATATTGCCGAGGTGCGCATAAGCTAGAAGAAAAATTCAAGGGTTTCGAGCTCCATCACAACTCTAACGGCGCTACAACAGCGAGGCCGACCACCTCGCCAATATTGCCTCGGGCAAGGGACCGGTTCCGGCCGGAATCTTTGCCCACGACCTTCGTCAACCGTCCGTCCGAGTGGACCCGGTGGTCGATCAGGCGGCCGGCTCGCCCGGCTCGCCCAAACCAAGCACCGACCGCCCGGACGCCTCCCCATCCGGGTCAAGCCAAGACGTGCTGACGGCCGAGTCCGACTGGAGGAAGCCTTACGTCGGGCGCTTGACAGATGGGACTCTCCCTCCAGATCCGACCGAGGCCCGGCGCCTCGCTCGGCGCGCCAAGTCCTTTGTCCTGGTCGGCGAAGACCTTTACAAGAGGAGTCCCTCCGGGGTTCTCCAGAAATGCATCCTAACCGACCAAGGCAAGGAGTTGCTGTCCGACATCCATGGCGGAGTATGCGGCCACCACGCAGCCCCACGGTCCCTCGTGGGTAAGGCCTTTCGCCAAGGCTTCTACTGGCCGACCGCCGTGGCTGACGCCGAGCAAATCGTTCGCACCTGCGAGGGGTGCCAATTTTTTGCTCGTGAGCGCACCTTCCGGCTCAAGCCCTCGAGGCGATTCCCATTACATGGCCATTCGCGGTGCAGGGGACTCGATCTGCTCGGACCTTTCAAGAGCGCGCGGGGCTTCACCCATCTCTTTGTCGCGGTGACAAATTCACCAAGTGGATAGAGGCAAAGCGGTCGCCACCATTACG
The DNA here is from genome assembly GCA_036346375.1 of Guadua angustifolia. Classification (NCBI taxonomy): domain Eukaryota; kingdom Viridiplantae; phylum Streptophyta; class Magnoliopsida; order Poales; family Poaceae; genus Guadua; species Guadua angustifolia. Next base: position 95,270 of record JAYEVE010000425.1, on the reverse strand, counting down.
TCTGCGACAGCGCGCCGACTTCTTCAGCGGTATCGTCTATCGGTTTGAGTCCCGAACTCTATCATCACCGACAAATCGGAACGGTTTACGGGAAGGAATTTCTCGAATTCTGCGACGACTTCAGCGTCGCGTCGGTGGCGGCCGTCGCCCACCCGCAGACCAACGGCCAGGCGAAAGGGCAAGCGGCGGGATCGCCGAGGGCTCAAGCGCGAATCTTCAATCGATTGAAGAAGTCGGTAGGCGGTGGGCGACAAGTTGCCCTCCGTCGCTTGGAGCTGCGAACTACCCGACCAGGTCAGCGGCTTTACGCCATTCTTCACGGTGTTGGCGCCGAGGGCATCCTGCCGACCGACCTGTCTGGCGCCCAAGACTTCAAACCTTCAACCAGGCTCGGGGGCTCGACTCGCAGCAAGACGCCGTCGACCAGCTCGACGAGGCGCGCGACGTTGCCGTTCTCCGGTCGGCCAAATACCAACAAACACTACGGCGTTATCAGATTCGCCAGATCGCGGCGAGCCTTCAGCGTGGCGACTTGGTCTGTGCGAGTCGATCCAACGTTGGCAAGCACAAGCTTTCACCTCCATGGGAAGGCCCCTTCACCGTCGTGGAGGTAATCCGGCCCGGCACCTACCGACTCAAAGACGCCGAAGGCAACACCGTTTCAAACGCTTGGAACATCGAAAAGCTCAGGCAGTTCTTTCCCTAAGAACCTATTCCTTTGTCAAGCGCATCTGTCTACCTGACCAACCCGGCGGCCTTGAACACGCCGAGGGCTTGTAAGTCGTAACCTTGTTACGTAATACTACTGATCGACCTAAGGTCCGCCCCTCAAGAAACCACTTCAACCCGGCTATTACGGTCTACGTCCTGAAAAAACTCCGGCGGTTTTCCTTGACTACGACCACTAAAGTAATGGCGTGGCGCTAGTGGTTTTCATCTGAATGACCCACGGGACGGTCCATAAAGGGTTTTCGCAAGCATTCGGCAATCATCAGGCGTTCGGCAAGAAAACAAGCGCGAAAGCATGCATCGCATGAACTTCAACAAAAGTACGGTACATCCATTACAGACAAGAAAAGAAGCAAAGTCTACATTTTATGCTAAAGCAGAAAAGAGTGCAAAAATCTGCAAAAGCCGCGGCCGACCATGAAGGCGGAAGGAGCGCTCCGGCGCCCGAGACGCCTCGCTTTGCAGCGAGTTCGAGAGACGCGACGGCGGCCTAAGTCGGGACCAAAGAAGCGTCCTCCCGGCGCCCTCCCGGAAGCCTCGCTTCGCGTCCGTCTCATCGTCCGAGACCTCCGGTGCAGCCGCCCGCCACCGTTCCGCCGCCTCCGCACTCGGCCGCGCTGGCCGCGTCGCCTCGGATGTGAGAGCGATGGCCGCCGGGTCGAAAGAGCCGCACGGTGGCGCAAAGCCGCCGCGTACTCCGCCGTCGGGCGGCGACCCTCCGCCCGCCAGCGGGCGGAGCGCTCCCGAGGGCTGGGCAGTCCTCCAACGCCTCGGCCGCTCGAGTGAGGCCGAGGGCGTACTGCGCCACGGAGGGCCGAACGGGCTCGTTGAGCTCCGCCCCGAGTGGCCTCAGGCTCCTGCCCATACTTTAAGCAGGGCGGAGCATGGAGAGGAGAACCCCGCGCGTGGAGTCGAAGTCCTCGTTCGCGCGGGCTATCTCCGCCTCGGCCTCGGCCTTAGCCCAGCCTGAGCCGCCGCCTGCGTCCTCGGCGGCTTTGCACCGCGCCTCGGCGCCATCACCGCGCCCTTAGGGCAGAAGAAAACCCACTGAGACACCAGGTCAGCATGGGACCGCACCAGCGCGTCCACCATGCTAGCCGCCCGATCCTCGGCGGCCGCTTCTGCTGCGCTGAAAGCGCGGAGCCACCTCCGCGTCGCTCGTCGGCACCGCGCTGGGCCGATCGGACCTGCGGAAAGCAAAGACCGGAAAGGAACGTCAACAAAACACTCCCGGCAACCCCGCCACGTCCGAAACAACCAAAAGAACACCAACCCGTGGCGGGGGCTCCAGATGAAGAACCTCGGCGAGGGTAGGTCAAGCCCGCCCCTCGCCGCCACGCCGGAGGAGCCTCCCTCAGTCCGACGCTTCTTGCAGGGTGAGCCCCCAGGGCTCCCCTGCACCACTCGCTTACCAGCCCTCTCATCGTCTCCACCACCACTCGCCATGGCACCTGCGAGAAGTTCCTCTGGGAACGGACTTGGAAGACGAAGGGGGCAAGGCGACGCAAACGTTAGGGCTGAGTATGGGTTACCGCCTCCCCCGGCACGCGTATTTGTAACGGCGGATTCACCCAACCGAAACCGCCAATCGCCTCGCGTGCTCCGCGGCGTCTCCTGGCGCACCCTCGGCCCGGCAGCTGCGGCGACAAGATTAAAACTCCGCCGCATTTAATGCGGCGGCGGCTCAGGTGCGGTTGCGCCCGCTTCCCGGCTACGCGACGACGTGACTCTTTCGGTATTCGCGCTGACTCGGCAATACGGACATCCTCGAGAATCATGCAGCGGCACCGGTGAGCCGCCTCACGACCAACCCAAAAGAGATAAGTCACCTGACTCCGTCTCCTTCATGGTTTTCTCGGACGACCAGCGATACGCGCCGACCACGCTCTGGTCGCCGCGCATCGCTCGGGGGCTCGGGGGCAACGTCATTTACATTCATACGGGTCGGCGATCCGACTGACCACTCGGCTCCCCTACCAGGTAACCAATCCGACCCAAGCGCTACGACCTACGCCCCGGCGGCTACGGTTTCGAAGTAGCGCTCTGCGGAAAGGGGTAACCCGTACGGTGCGAGCCACAAGTCAGTCGGAAACGCCCCTTTTCTGTTCAAAATGTGAAATGCATGCTCCCGTTTCTCGTAATATCATTCACATTCATGCGGGTCGGCAATCCGACCGACCACTCGGCTCCCCTACCAGGTAACCTACCCGACCCAAAGCGCTATGACCTCGCCCGGCCACGGTTTCAGTAGTGCTCATGGAAAAGGGTAACTTTATGCGGTCACGAGCCACAAGTTAGTCGGAAACGCCTATTTCCTGCTTAAAATGTGAATGAGTGCTCTCGCTTTCCAACGTCATTCATGTTCATACGGATCGGCGACCCGACCGACTACTCGGCTCCCCTAGCGGGTAACCCGTCTGACCCAAACGCTGCGACTTACGCCACGGCGGCTACGGTTTTGAAGTAGCGCTTTGCGGCAAGGGGCTACCTATACGGTGCGAGCCACAAGTCGGCCGGGGCCACTCCTCTCCTGCATGAGGCTTGAATGGACGCACTCCGACCTCGGGGTCTTTTAGCCCCTCCTTCGCGCTTCTTTCGGAAAATCGAAAACACCTACGCCCGAAAAAACCCCCGGCGGTTTCCAGGGTCACGGTTTCCGAGCGCAAAAGAAGGGCTTAAACTCGCGAGCAAGCACAAAAACAAACCCCGATTCATTATATACTAAAGTTTTTACATCCGTAAAAATTAAATGCCTAACATCATTCGTAATCCCCGTGGAGGACATTCTGCGGGGGTATCCGGTCGGCGATTGCTCGGGCATGGGGCTCGACTTGGAGTCCGAAGCGCTCGACCTCCTCGTCGGTCCGGTTCCGGGCGACCCCGCTGCTAACTTTGTCCAGGTCAAGACCATTGTAGAAGGACATGGCGTTAACAAGCGCGGAAGTGGCTCCCAGGGCAGCACTCGTCCTCACCGACTTCTCGACGTGCTCCGGCACACGGGCCAACTTCGATTAGCGCAGACTCGTACCTCGCGCTGACCCGAGGCGGTCGGATCTGAGACAGCCCGGCCGACCTTCCCCAAGGTCCCCAACTCGGCGACCAGCTCGGCCCGCTCATCCTCCATTTCTTTTCGAGTCGTCTGAGCCGCCTCCGTGACCGCCGCGTCACGCTCTTCCACCGCCAAACGTCGCGCCTCCGCGACCTCGCTGAACCTCTTCTGCAGCTCTGAAGATCGAGGCAAAAGTTAGAAGTGCGCCTACGACGGCACCTTCCGAACCAACCTAGACAACAATTCCTTACCGGACGTGGCGCTCTCCATAGCTTGGAGCCTCCCCAGGACCTCCTCGCCGGACTTCACCGCCACAGCCGCCTCCTCGAGCGCGACGTCCCGGGCGTTGCGGGCCTCCTCCTCGAGCCTCTGCGCCACAAGCGTCTGCTGAAGGGCGGTTTTCCTGTTGGCCTCCGCTAGGTGAGACTCAAGCTTCGGACACTGCCGGGGCTCGGGGCTCCATCCACCGGATCTTTCGCCAAGCAGGCGTTAACAACTGCCCGTTTGGTCGGGCGCCGACAACCGGGGAAGCCGCCCCTGTTCAACCAACACGCGGGAGTTCGAATCCGTCAACCGGAGCAACCTCTGCATACGAGATAAACCCCCGACCAGCTCTCCGACCTGCTCGGGGGCTCGGGGGCTCCATCCACCGGATGCGCTCGCGCGCACCCGGGCAAAGCCGACCAAACCTGATCGGTCGGGCTGCGGCCAGCAAAAGATCCGGCCGACTCGGAGCGCTACGCTTGCCCAAAGATCCACCGACGAAGCAAACCCAACCGGCTCTCCGACCGCTCGGGGCTCGAAACTCCATCCACCGGATGCGCTCACAAGACCGCAAAGCCGACCAAACGATCGGTCGAGTTGCGGCCGACAAAGATCCGGCCGACTCGGAGCGCTCGCTTGCCCAGCATCCACCGACCGAAGCAAACCCCCGACCGGCTTTCCAATCCGCCCGGGGGCTCGGGGGCTATTGACGGATACCCGACACACAGGTATCCCCAGCCGGGAAGAGCGCGCCAGGCGCCATCGCGTTTAAGGCCCGGGCCCAAGGCCTCGACCAAGCCGACCCCAAGGTGGTCCGACCGAGCGTCAGAGCGGGCGTCTCACAAGCTCTGGCGATATCGACTGGAGATGTCGGCCGGCGAAGTCTGACGGGCGAAAGCCTCGAACAAGCTCAAACCATCTTCGTCAATGAGCCAACGTCAAATCATCGGAAGCCGGCGCCTGACCCGGCCACCTACCCCGCTGATACGGCGCTTCAGCATGACCGAACAGAGATAGGAGGCCGCGCGCCTTCCCGAGCAATTCGAAGGTGACACTCGACGTCGGCACTGACGAACAGAGAAGCGAGTGCGCCGTTTCCCGGAGGAACGGACCGCACCCTCGCTCAGTAGCTTCACCGACTCGACGCATGGCCAACAACTACCCGTCAGAAGTCAAGTCCGAGACCAGACGCCGAAGCGGAAGACCGGACTCCCAGGCGTAGGGAGCCCCATCCATTTTCTCCTTTACATGCTCTATGTAACCGACTTCCCCGGCTATATAAGGGGAGGTTTGGCTCTCCGGAGGGGGGGGGGGAACACAGACAAACATTCGCGCTCACATAGCCAGAGCACACTCATAAGCTCCGAGCCCTTTGCGCTCATAGCTCCCTCATCCGACCACCGCACGCGAGGTGTTTGTGCAGCCCTCGCTTGTAACTCGACGAGCTCATCAGCATCAATACAAACACACACCACCACCCGAACTGGAGTAGGGACATTCAGCCCGAACCAGTATAAATTCAGGACCCTTTTTCCTCTCTTTTGGGGTCTAACCATTCAAGGAACGGGAACGCGCGGCCCCTCAAGACTTACAAAATTTACTTGCCGGTTCTCGAAACACCGACACCTTGTTTAAATCCCTGAAGTCGACACATACCCGAAGTTTACCATTCTTTTTCATGACAGGAACAATGTTAGACACCCACTCAGCATATCGGTAAGGCCTTATAAATTTGGCTTCCAACAACCTCTCAATTTCCTCTTTTATTACATTGTACAGTTCTGGATTGAAACGCCGAGAAGGCTGCTTATATGGCCGATATCCTGTCTTTATAGGCAGCCGATGTTCTACTAGTTGTCGGCTTAATCCGGGCATCTCATAATATTCCCAGGCAAAACAATCTCTATAATTCCTAAGTATTTCGATCAACTTGTTTTTGTACTCTACACCTAGCTTTGCACTTACAAAAGTTGGTCTCTTTCTATCGCCTTCTCTTATATCGACTTCTTCAAGCATATCGGCAGAAGTGAAACCATGACCTAATTTTTCATCCTGGAAATCTTCAATGGCTTCACAAGAATTCATTGCATGCCGATAGCTCCTCACCTTGTCTTGCAATGCTTTGATCATTTCTGACCCCATCTTCTAAGAACTTCGTTTGCCCGATCAAATGTGCCTGGCTTAACACTGATCGGCATCAACCCTGACTTACCAATACATATGAAATCACAATCGTCTAATGTTTTTCCCGATATACACTCTGCTTCTTCATGTGGCCAATTCACATCGGAACTAGCCATAGCAATATGAGCCGATGTATCGATTGAAACGACCTCAACTTCATCTCCATTCCATTGTACCAAAGGTGATGCATGGTTGATGGTATGCAGCAATTGGCATGTATCCAATCGCGTCAAGGAGCCTGCTTGTAGTTTCCTTTGCTTCAATTACAAAAATGCGATTGGCAAAGTTTTGCTACCGCGGTTAATCTGTAACCATCACTCCCTTTGCTTCAATAGGGTCTCCTGTGAAGTCATTCAGCACCATGTTCTTCTTGATCAGGTCTTCATCGGTTTTGCCCAACTTCTTGCAAGTAGTGAGTGGCATCAAGTTCACAGTAGCCCCTCCATCTACAAGCATCCTGGATATCGGCTTCCAATTGATGTAGCCTTTCAAGTACAACGGCTTAAGATGCCGATGAGGGTCTTGCGGCTTTTCAAATATAGCATCTTGTGCACCCAAGCATAGTTGAGCAAACGTGTCTTTAGCCGATTCAGTCTTAATTCTGAACTCGGCTGGTAGAGTGAAATGTGAATACCATGTTGATATACATGGGAGGAGTATCATTTCGAATCATTGGTGACAGCAAATCATCTGAGGAATCTGATTCATCATCGGCTTGTTCTTTTCTCCTCCATTCACTTTTAACGAGTTTTATCGGCCGTAATTCATTGAATGTTTCATCTCTCTGTTTTTCTTCTTCAGCTTCCCTCATCTCTTGCGTCCTTAGGCGTTGAAGCCGCCTCCGTTGAGATCGGCTAAGTCCTGTTGGGCACCACCTGGGTGTAGGCTCAATCGGCTTGCGAATCTTACCTACCAGATTCTCTGTGGATTCAACTCTCTTATCTTTATTCAGGGGACCCAGCCTTTCCTTTATCGGCTTATTATGCCATGACTCCGTCCGATCTGACGCTGTTCCAGATAGCCACTCTTTCAACGGTTGCCTCGGCCGATCTCTTTGCGGGTAATGCTCCATGGGGCATGTCCTTGAAGATGGTAATGCCACACCCCTTTCCCGACAGAATTGCCAGAAGGGACATCTCTGATGAGCTCTCTCTGCGTTGTCTGGCCGATACAAATTACTTGGCCGAAACACACTGTTGCTTCTGCCGATGGCCTATCTTCTCATATTTCTCGAGCAACTGTGAAAAGGTTGGTTTAGGCTTGAATGCTGGTTTTTGAGGCTGTGGTCTTTCAGCTTTGTACCATCGCCCGACTTGTAAGTCCCCTTTTGGTTTAACCGTTCTCGAATTTCTTCCATCTTGGTCGGCTTCTATCTGCAATGAGCCGATTGTGATCTTTAGTGTCTCTCCTTTTGAGCTGGATTGAATGTCAACTTGCCGCGTCATTCTAGACTTTTCGTTGACAATCTCTTTTCCTTTGCCGGAGCATTGAACCATGTTTATTGGGAATGGATTAACGTCAACTTCCATGGCTGGCTCTTCTGCGAACTTGAGCGACCATCTTCAATAGTCATCAGATTCTTTCTTAAAAAATGTTGCAATCATTAGTGTTGTGAGAAAAAGAATGATGCCACTTACAATATCGTCGTTTTTTGATCTCATCGGCCGACGGTATGGTATGTCCTTCAGGAAGTCGTATCAGTTTCTCTTGTAACAACATGTCGAATATGCGGTCACACCTGGATACGTCAAAAGCGTATTTAACCTCCGACTTACTCCTAGTCGGCTTGAGCCACGAACAGACAAGTGGTTTTTTAGAACCCTTTATCCATTCGGCTATGTTTACATCTGCTTCATCTTCGGAAGTTTCACTTGAACTATACTCAACCACGTTTATTTTAGCTTTATCCTTTCCGTTGCCATTTAGTCTAATTTTGTCTTTGAATTCTTTACTTAAATATCGGCTTTCCTGTGCCGATACACGATGAAGCGGTGACTTAAATCGAGAAACTCACGCCTGACAAGTTTTTCTTTAAGTGGGAAATTAACCCTTGAAATGCTAAATCGGCTAGTTGGTTATCGGCAATACTACTATTTGAAATGGCGATTTCACACTTCTCTAAATCTTCTAATATAATCGAAAGCCGATTCGCTAAATTTTTGCTGACGGCTCTTCGAGTCTGAAATTCTTAACTCTAAACTACGGAGAAAAAGTATTCATGAAATCGACTTTCTAAATCGTTCGAAATGGACCGAATTCGGAGGCGATTGGTAAACCAAGTGAAAGCAGGTCCTGATAAAGACAAGGAAAAAGTCTAATCTTGACCCGTCGGTGAAATGCTTCACCACCTTTGGCGATAAATCTCCCAACATGTTCTAAAGTGGTGATCGAATCATCCTCGAAAACTTTACAAAATCGGAATTCTAAAGTTATGGGGATATGGCATGCGGTCAATATAATCTGGTACGGCTTTCTATAGCCGATTGTTTTCCTTTGAAACGTAAGCCAAATTGATCTCTCAGGACTATGGAAATCTGATCAGCCCAATTGATATTATTGGCCGATGGACCACCATGGTTTGGCCAACTGTGATGAGCAGTATCCTGCCCCCTGAGTGCAAACTCGGCTGGTCGGCTTAACCTAGCAGACGGGTACTGTTGTTGCCATGATTCGTACCCATCGGCTCTGGCAACCGTAACCTCAGGCAATGGAATGAACGGCTCTACGTATGGAACTACTTTATATGGAGCCGGATTTCTAACTTGAAACGGCCCTTGGGGTTTACAATTTTTATCTAATTCAGTCGACTGAGGAGCCGACGGAGCGTAGGGAACACCAGACGCCGATGGATCTGGCTTTGTAGCGTCAGTGTAGGCATGGTAATGCGGGACTGGGTTTGAGCGAGGATTTGTTGGTGCCAACACGGTGGGTTGGGTCGGCATTAGTGAGGGTGCAGGTGCCGACGCCTTGATCGTGTTGACACTTGGTGCCACAGAGTATACAGGATATGTTGGGAGTGGCTGCAACAGATCCAGCAATCCTCCAGATGTTGCCAATTCCTGTGCAATTATCTTTACGCTATTTTCTATCATCGGCTTCAAGGTTGTGACCAAAGCCGATGATTGATTGATTAATGTATGATGCATAGATTGCTCAATCATAACGGACAATTCGGCTTGAGCCGGAAGATATCGGCTTACCGAATTTGACGCAGCGTCAGTTTCGCCAAAGGGGTTCAATGTTGGAGGCGCCATCTTCTGTGTGACTCCTCGTCGGGTTTTTTGATAGCAACCCAACATTAATTCCTCCAAGGCAGCTTTCCGATCTTTGATTTCCTTGCGCTGCTCTGGAGTTAAATCGTCCAAAGTGGGGACGATTATGGCGTCGGCATTAACGTCGGCTGGTACGACAGATTTACTGCGATCATCTTGTCGTCGGGTCCCACCGTCGTGCAAAAATGTGTTGGCGCCAAAAACGTGAAGAGGGTTTTTGGCCCACAACACACCGCATTTAACGCCGGGTTCAAGTGCGTCTGGCGTGCCAATCGATTTGACCCTGCAATCGATAAGGAGGTTGTGAAATTCAATCAAGCCGATCCTAGAAGCGAATCGGCTAAAACAGAAATCAGCCAGAAAGCCGATTAGAAGGGTAACTAGATTAGTCGATTAAGACTAATCCGAAGGTAAAAGGCAGATCGATTCTGAAAAGGCGATGCGCAACAAGACAGAACAAATCAAACCTGGAGAAATCGAAGATGATCAAACAATCGGCGATTCGCAACTTTATGTGATCAATGTCGACTTACAAATGGAAGATTATAGAGCTAAAAGACTAAAAACTCTGAAAGAAAACTAGCAGATGTGAATTTTTTGTTGTCCTTTCTCCAGGCAGCCTTGGTGCGCCTTATATACCCGTTTGGCCGATCCGAGTCCTGTTTGGTTACGGCAACATATTCCGAGTCGGCTATAGTTTCCTAACTGGACTCCTGTTTCCAAAAGCTTGACGTACGTTATCCAAACTTTCCAAAGATATTTCGTGCGCTATCCAAACTTGTGCATTTTGCTGATTTCTCCCATAATGACCAAATTCTGGTGCAAACAGGTATGTACGGATAAAATAAGTTTGATAAAAAAAATGAATCATAGTAACAAACTATGTGCTTGGTATAACAGATCCAGGGAAATTAATCTTGAAAGCAACTCCTACTTGTCCATGCATGCGTCATGCGCAAAAGGCTAATACCACAAGCAAATTGGCAGTCAAGAAATTCTAATACCACATATGCAAAACTCGGCCAACTACTGATTGGCCGAGAAACATAAGCAACTTAGCTTCAGTTACAGAAAAGAAAAGTTAGCACACTTGGTTGTCTAAAAATTTACTTAAAGGTCTAGGGTATAGATTCACAAGTGTTTTGTACATCACATGATTAACACACGATTAACATCCATATGACAACATAAGAATTATTTGTGTCATAACCTGGCCAGAAGCACAAACTTGTAGGCACGAAGTTGATGGAGTAATATTCCTCTAGCCGGATCGATACTCGATCACAAGCATGCATAGGTAGCTGCAGATGCATAAGCGTCATCTAGTCATCAAGATTAATCCCCTCAAATCTCCAAGATTATACACACAAGACTAGGCTGCCCCATTATACATGAAAGATTATGTAAGCAATAACTATATACAAGATATCAATTACATAAGCAGTAACATTACATATCACAAATAAAAATCCATTATCAAAATCAGTTCACGAAGAATGCAAGCAAATGAAGTCACCAAATTATTATATTTCTTGCTTGTTTTGTACTCCCACAGGGGAGGCGAGCTTGGTGACGGTGGCTCGAAGGGAGGCGGCCCTAGGCAGGGTTAGGAGCAAGCGAGGCGTGGGGGCTAATAGGGTAGCTCGGGGGTGTGGGGCCGATGGGGGGAGCTCAGGGCCATGGGGAGCCGACGGCGGGTAGCTTCGGTCTTTGTATAGGCAGTGGGGGAGCTCTAGGGCGTGGGGGCAGATGGGGTAGCACGAGGGAGTGAGGAGTGGCAAGCTCATTTGCGTCTAGGGTTAGGAGAGGGGAAGTGTGGGCCGATTGTGGGGAAGAGTGAGGAGAGGCATTAAATTTGTAAGAAACACAACACAATCCTCTCCCAATGGAAACTGATAGTACAAAAAGCACAATCACAATTAGTTCCAACGGAACCGATTGTGATAACCTATCATCACAATCAATAGTGTCCATTCAAAAGATATGCTAAATTTCACTTTATAGGTATGATTTTTGCTCAAAGAGTAGAAAAGTTAAAACTTTTTCAAATAAATTCTAAATTGTTTGAAAATTTTCAAAAATGAACTTTGGACTAGTTAAAAGCTTTCCCAAAAAGAATTTACTCAAAAGAAATTTTCCTTCAAAAAATATGGTAAAATGTGCGTTAAAGGCATAAAAAGAGATTGAATTTCCATGAAAACCTCAAAATGCAATTCAACTTGCATTTCATAGTGATTTGAATTTTTATGGCTTTATATGCATTAGGAATACTAGTTTAAGCCAATATATACAAAGAAATCCAACCAATATAGGTCAAGAGTAGTTTTTAGGCTAGTTTCAAAATGAAATAACTTTTGATAGGTTGATCTTTTGAAAATCTTTTGAAAACAAGAATTGTTAAGAATAACCAACTCTATGTTTTCCATTTTGGAGCTATTTTCAAAATTATTTTACAATTAATTCTAAGAAAAATACAAGTTTAAATCCAAAACAAGATATTAGTGACTAGATTTTGGACAAAAAACTTATTTTCTTTTGAAATTAATTTTTATATTACCAAACTTCAAAGAAATATATTCATATATTTGTAGTACCAAAATAAGTGTGTAGTTCATCTTATTTTTTCATGCATAATGGAACTACGATCAACAATTATCCATAGCAGTGGTATAAAGAAAAAATATGACATGATGCGAATATAATTAAAGAATCATAATTGAATGAATGAACGGATCAAGTGGAATTGAAAAGCAAAGCTAGCATTCATTTCATGTATGCCACAATGTTCCATGTCACATGGCAATCTTACAACTTTACCTAAATAAACGATACAATAAAATAGGCCTGTTAAACAGTAACAGCCATTAAACCAAATAAATGGCCCGATAAAATGAAGAAACCTTGACATAGTCCCTTTATTTACAATACAACATTTCTTGATGATCTACACACATGTAATTTATTCCATGTGTATCGTCGTCACCGCTAAGACATACCCCATCTGCAAATGGAGGTATTTCATCAAATTAGTTGCATTATTCTTCATCTATGATATTTCCAACTCCAATGATGTGCCTCTTGCCAAAAAGAATGACGTGCAACCTCAGATTGGTGGATCACGCATGTAGAAGACTTAATATGCTTGCTTCGCAAGGACAAATGGTTCATCTTTGTAGGCGAGTCTATTGAGATCCACAAAAGTAAACCATTTCTTATCGACCTTCGCTTCATGTGGAAGTCGCATCTGTTTACATCGGAACAATGGAACTTGGGATATTCCATAATCAGGCTCCCAAATTTATTCGATCATCCCGTAGTAGAAGTTCATTACGGTTGAGGATTCTCCTTTCGAGTGATCATCGGACAAAGCATCTATGGTCACACCACTATTTTGAATAATACTCTTTGCACATTGACTTTCAATATAAAAAGGTGCATCCATTAATATTGTACCCCTACCATGTCTGTACATTAAATTTTGATCCGTCAGCTAATCATTTAACATACTAACTAACGGAGACCTTTACATTTTCTTTGAACCATGTGAGGAATCGATTGTTATGTTCTCGCGTGATGAAAAGCTCATCTATATGTGGATTTTCTTCCCATAATATCAACCTGTGCTACTCGATATATGGATGAACTTCTACGCTGTGCTGCAAGACTGTCAAATGCAATTTGTAATACATACTAAAAGGTGGACTCATTAGTTTGGACCCAATGGTTCCTTTGCTAGCAAGTCTGTCCTCATGATAATATACAGAAACACTAATTGCTTGTCTTTTACCCAGATAATCCATGCAGAACTCAATAACCTCACTAGTTTCATAACCTTCAACAATACTACCCTTAGGTTTCGACCTATTCCTCATGTATGACTTTAATATGCCAATGTACCCCTCGAACGGATATATATAACGTAGAAATACAGGTCCACAAATTTTAATCTCTCTAACTAGGCGAATAACAAGGTGGACCATGACGTCGATGAATGATGGGGGAAATACATCTCAAGTTGACATAAAGTCTTCACCACCTCACTTTGTAAGTTATCTAATACATCAGGATCAATATCCATGCAAGAAATCACATTGATGAAATAACATAGCTTTGTGGTTGCTAGCCTGACATCCTCCAACAGAATATTTCTGATTGCAATAGGAAGCATTTGGGTCATCAAGATATGACAGTCGTGGGACTTCATACCAAATAACTTCAAATCATCCATAGACACAAATTTCGTATTGTTTGTGTAGAAGCCCAATGGAACTTTAATACCTTGGAGACACTTATAGATATTTTCTTTCTCTTTCTTGGATAAGATGTACAAAGATTAGTAACGACATCATGATATACTTTCTCTTACAGTGATAGAGGAGCCTTGTCAGCATATTTCGCCGGCCAAGACCCTGTCAATGGACGGGGTGTCTCCTAGGTCGGAGATTATGGTTCGATAGAGGGCGTCTTCGCAGTTGAAAACCCTAATGACTCCCGCGCGAGGAATCCCGGGGATCAACAGATCAAAGAACACAGCGATGTACCCAGGTTCGGACCCCTAGTGTGAGTAACAGCCCTACGTCCTGCTAGATCTTTGTTGATGTCTATCAAACGGGTTACAATGCTTTTTTCAGTTCATTCTTCTCTTTTTTCTCTAAGTCTTTCGACCTCTCTTCCCCATGCACCAGAGCTCCCTTATATAGACTGGGCTGGCTCGGGCAGGTGAGAAGGTGACATCACGCTGATTTACAGCCCATTGATTACACTCATTAATGTCGTCCTATCCCTTAAGCCTCATTTAATGTCGTTGTATGGCTTCGCCCGGTCCGCCTAGGATGTGACATTCCTGCAACGGGTTAGGTGTAAGGCGTCGGAGGGATGGGCCGTCATCGTGTCGACAGCAGGTCTCTTCACAATCAATGGCCCTGACACAATGTGTCAGGGGAAGGAGACTCGAGCAAAGCCTTCTTCATTCTCTCGGTTGCCGCGTGGCTCAGCTAGTGGGGCCCGATCGCCAGCCGCCACGCGGGCCGCTCGCCCGGCGAGAGGGCGTGATCACCCGCTTTGCTCGCGAGGCGCCCGTGGGCGCTTCGCCCAGCGAGAGGCCTGACCGCCGCTTTCGCCAGTAGCGCCCGTGGCCGCTGCGGCGAGAGAATCGCGCCCGTGGGCCGCCGCCCGATGAGAGGGCTGATCGCCCTGCTCACCAGGCGCCACGTGAGCCGCCGCCCGACGAGAGGCTCGATCGCCCCGCCAGCTGTGGCGCCATGTGGGTCGCTTCGCCCGTGAAGGGCTGATCGCCGCCTTCTCTCGAGCGCCCGTGGGCCGCTTCGCTGGCGAAGGGCCTGATTGCCCGTCTGCTCGCCCGAGCGCCACGTGGCCGCTTCGCCCGGCGAGAGGGCTGATCGCCCACTTGCTTTCGCCAGGCGCCACGTGGGCCGCTTCGCCCGGCGAGAGGGGCGTGATCGCCCGCCTGTTCCCAGGCCGCCACGTGGTCTTACTTCTGCGGCGGAGAGGGTACCCTGGTGTAAAGTACGCTGACAAGCCTACATCAATATCATTTCTCGGCTATTTGGGTCCCGAGATTAGTAACAACATCATGATATATTTTTGCTTTGTACACAACCAAGAAAGGAGATTGTAGATATACAACAAAACTGGATAAGTGTTGTGACGACTGCTCATATTACCTAACGGATTCATTCCATCGGTACTCAACCCAAATCTTATGTTCCTCATCTCGACACTAAACTCCTTATGTTTCCAATTGATATTCTCCATTGAGCCGAATCAGCAGGGTATCCCAGCTTGCCATCTTCCTTTCGAGATTTATAATGCCAGTACAAAAATTTTGCCTCTTTGAGATTTGCAAACAACCGCTCCAAATGGGGAATGATGGGCAAGTACCACAATACCGCAGCTGGTGGCTCTTTGTTGACCTCTTCACCATCGTCGCCCCGGCTCTTACACTTCTTGTCATTACATTTCTCCTTTTGTTTGTACTGGGTTACACCATAAATTGAATAAATGTGCAATTCCTTATGCGCGTTATGGCACAAGATGCAATCATTCGAACATACATGTATTCTTTCTATTTTTATTCCTATGGGATATAATAGCTTCTTCGCTTTATAAATGTTTGTTGGCAACTTGTTTTCCTCCAGAAGCGCATCTGATAGAAGAACCAAACGTGCATTGAAACTTGTATCTGTTCAACAATGTTTAGTCTTTAGTTCGAATAATGCAAGAACCGAACCCAACTTAGTGTATTCCGCTTTGCAACCCGAGAACGACGGTTTGGCATCGTCTTCCATTAAGATTTTAAAATTTTCAAACCCTTTTTCTATATAATTTCCTTCCACCACCCACAATATTTGCTCTAAATTATCTTCCTAAAATATATCATGCTACAACTCATGATCCACGTTGCAACTCGAGATCTGGTTCCAGCATGTCTTCGTTGCATATAGGATGGATGCTACTTATCTCCTTATGATGGATCCAACACGTGTAATTCCTCACAAAGCCATGTCAAATCAAGTGGTCTTCAATTTGAGTTGAGTTGTTAAGGCCTAGTTCGTTTTAGCTTTTGGATCATGGATTCTAGATTATGGGAGAAGTTGCTTCTGATTATGGGACAATCGGACAGGGTTGACTGTGACATCTAGAATCCAGACCGGACCGGTGAGAATTAGCAAGATTCAGTGACAATTAGGTTTCAGCCGGATTCTAATTGTATATGGAGGGCAACTTCTGATTACGAGAGAAACTATCCAGAATCCTCCCGTTCGACAAACAATCAACTTTTTTTAAGCAGAAGCTGTACAAAGGTTGAAACAAAGAGGGCCTAAATCTCCTGAGATTAGTGCAATCAAAGCAAGGATAATATATGAAGTTTACACCTCTCTTCACTATCGGGATCCGAATGTACAAATCCGGACCCTTTGTATATTTCACATTAGTCCAGGATCATGCTAGTGCACACAGACTCAACATAGATGGATTTTATAATCATACTCAACAATATCATAATAATAAAGACTTCATCAAATTAAATATAACTGTTAGACGACCTTATGGCCCATCTTACATGAATACGCCTCGTAGGGCTATGATTGGAAAATAAATAAATTGTAGCAGAAATAAATTTATTCGTAGTAACCCTTCAAATTGTCACAGGCATTTGACAAAGTTCACACGCTAGTTATTCACTTCCTCCTGAAACTCCTCTTCAAAAGCAGGCGTGGCTTCTTCTCCAACTAATGGTGTTTTGTTGCAAGGGATAAGTACATAAAGCACTCAACAAGTTATACACAAAATGCATGCCTAATCTACTACATGCATGGCTATTACAAAGGAATAGCTGACATGGTTAATTTGCATAAAACGACATTTATAAAGAAATAGCATAAGTAGATTGAAAGATAGTAAAATAATAATAGCAATAATAAATTTCTCATTTGTTTCCCAATAACCAACTCGTGACCTTAAACCATAATTCAACTTCCATAGTTCCATACCCACATTTGTTTTGATAAAATCCGACCCTTGATTGTAATCACCGAGCAATGCTCAATACTGTGAGCACGGTCAGATTATACACTTTACCCATAAGATAAAATCATTTACCACAAAAGTGAGTGCTTATAATAAAGCATTTCCAATGTCCTGTCTAAACCTAGTATTACCCGCTGAGATTTCAACCCTTGTGGGACTAGTTACCACATATAGGACCCCTCTCTTGCGCCATGCGAGGACTGGTTACCACAACATAGAACTCACAGATCACTAGTAGCACCAAAACTTAGACATAACAAATTAATCAGTTAGGTTTGTCCCAAACCAGACTTGTGGTTGTATGAATGACTTAGTTCAAATGCTTGCAAGGTTAAATCCTTAATTAACTAAGGCAAGACTAACAAAAAATTCACCATAACCATGAACCAACAAATTCCATAACCAATGCGACCGCCCACATGCCACATTGGCCCACCACAAATTCTTGCCACTTGCCTCAATTTAAATCATTTTACCACCACGGTTTTTTTACTATGCACTATGTGCCATTAACAATAACAACATTGTGTGACAATACTCGGCACACAAGTTAATAAACATGTTTCATAATCATTAAGCAAGATTAATTATTTTCATATAAAATGATGTCTTGTTGTATGTCTAAGCATACTACATGTATTCTAACTATCCATATTGACAATTATAGCTACGAACTAATAAGAAACCATCCTAGAGTGACAAATAAAATACGACATATGACATGACAAGGTGGATGTAGGCACAGGCATTCGGTTTTTTCGGTTTTTTAGGTTCGGTGTATTCGGTTTTAAAATTTTCGGTTTTCAAATTGAAAACGAACGAAACGAATAACAGAAAAACCGAATCAATTAACCGAATTAATTCGGTTCGGTTTTTTCGGTTATTCGGTTAACCGAGTTTCATTCCAGTTCAATTGAAGACCGACCCCTCCGAACCCCAGAAGGCCAAAACCAAAACACATGCAATTCGATACTGATCTTAGCAAGCAGCCAAGCAAAGTGCAATACAAAATACATTGTCCAGTAGTATACCACATCACACATCAACACATTCTCATGGAGTGCAAGCAACTAATTAACTAAAATACATTGTCCTCAATTCCTCATGGAGTCATGGTCATGGAGTGCTTCAGGAAGACACATGTGAGTATTCTCCAGTTGCAAAACAGGTGATCAACTCTTCACAATCACAGCACTGCAACACAGATCTAATACTTTCAACACAGATCTAATACTTTCACTGACTTATGACTTATGAGGTTGAGGACTGAGCACTGAGGATTAACTTGAAGTTTTACCTCGCGGAGGAGCTGGTCGCGGCGGAGTCGAGGAAGGCCTGGAGGAGTGGAGGGTACAGTCGTACAGATCGGCGCGAACCGGCGAACCGCTGTGGAGGAGCTGGTCGCCGCCGAGTTGAGGAGGGCCGGGCGGAGCCGGAGGCCCGAAGCCGCGGGGTTGGACCGATGGATGGAGTCACCGGGTCGGAGAGACGCCGGACAGCCGGAGAAGCGGACTCCGGACCAAGCGCCGCCGCCGCCGAGCTGTGACTGGGAGGAGGACAGGGAGTCACGGGCTCACGGCCGGCTAGGGTTGGAGAATGGAGGGGGCCGGCGGGATTGCGAATTGGGGGCGGCTCCGGCTAGGGTTGGAGGGGAGGACTGGAGGAGTCAGTGAATCACGGCCGGCTAGGGTTGGAGGGGGCGGGCGGCGGATTGCGGGTGGGGCGGGCGAGGTTGGAGGAGGAGGACAGTCACGGCCTACTAAGCTAGTTAGTCGGCAGTATAGAAGTCGCTACTCGCTACTCGCTGCTGCTATTCGGTCCGTTCGGTTTTTCGGTTTGCTGATTGTAAAAACCGAACCGAATCTAAATAGAACCGATGTAAAAAATAAAACAACCGAACACGAATCAAAAAAACCGAATTTTTCGGTTAATTGATTCGGTTTGATTGATTCGGTTTCGGTTTAAATTATGCCCACCCTAGGTGGATGTATCACAAAGTAGACGAATAACTAATCCCAATAAAATTAAAACAAGTGGTAGATGAATTAGTATGCAATACTTTAAAACAATATAATATTTAAAGCATGGGTTCAACACGATCAAAGCAAAACTTGCCTTTAAAGAGCTCTGAATCCTACTTTGAACCTTGTTCTTGTGTTGGCTCCTCGATCACGAACTCACTGGGCACATCGACATCTATGTGAAACGAATGAGAAAGCAATAAATACCACAAATAGAGAGCACAATCAACTTAAAAAATTAAATAAAATTCATTATTAAATAGAACTCGATTTTATAAATTTTTAGGAGCTGGAATCACCTCAATCAGAGTTCATATGAGGAAGAACGAGCTAAACAAAGTTTAAATAAATCAGAAAATTAGAATTAACCAAATTATTTTTATACTAGAAAATAGCATTTATGATGTCATGCTGACGTCAGCACCAAAATTGATTTTTAATCAAATATTTTTTGAAGAAAAACTGAATTATAACGTCATACTGATGTCATTAACATGCGGCGGCACCCAAAGTGACATGTGGTGCAATATCGGCGCGACATGCTTATAGGTGCATGGACTAGGTCTACGGCTTGACTCAGGTTCACGGTGAACTTGGTGCACTGTGCTCATGCACCGACAGACACAAGTGCTAGCATCAACGAACATGCGGCATGACGCAGGCGCGACACGCGGTGGGGTGCGGGCTATCCACGTGGCTTATTGTGGCGGCAACACGTGGTAGCATCATGATCATTCAGATTCGATTGGACGACAACGACTTCAGGGAAACCGAAGCATCAGGACGACGCGGCTACCTCGGCAGGCGACACGTGGCGAGATCCAAGCCATCAACTACAGATCCGACGGCCTAGACTAATAGCAGCAGACCAACCGATGGGACACGCACCGACATCCTAAGCGTATGCAGCGGATCCAACAGCTATGATGCGGCCGGTAAGGCTTGTTGCAGTGTTGACATGTGGTGCACTCTCACCCACCCGATCTAGATTGGACGGTACGGCTTAATGCTTCACAATTTCGTGAAAACCGCGGGCAACGCCTTCTGCTGCGGTTCAAACTCAAAACCGCTTCGATAAACCGTTCTAATAAAAAAGAAAATTTAAAAATTTAAAATTTTGGAAAAATTTATGTGAGCGGTTTCTCGTCAAAAACCGCGGTTTTTCGCCAAAAATCGCGGTTTTTCGTCAAAAACCGCTCAAAACCGTTTTCAAAGAACATTCATATGGCCGGGTCGGTTTTAGCCAAAAACCGGCGGTTTTCGTTGAAAACCGAGCGGTTTCGATTTTTTCAAAAAATTTAATTTTTTATTTTTAAACCTTCGGTTTTTGACGGTTTTAGCTGTTTTCAGCGGTTTTTAAAAACCGTCGCGCTAATTCGACGCTAATTTTGAAAAGCGGTTTTGTAATCCTGCGCGATGATTGGGATGGCGAACACGTGGTGCAACCTGACCAAGAGCTTCATGGCACGGCGGCAAGACCTTACCGGAGAGGAAGAAGACGATGAAGCCGACGACGTTCTGGGGGTCCTCCGGTGACGTTAGCTGGCACAATCGACACGGCGAGGAGAGACGGTTTCGGATCTGGGCGTGAACACACTGGAAGATGACGGATGGCGATGGAAACGATGAAGAACAACGACGACGTCCACTGGAACTTCAGTGAGCTATTCTGATATCAAATATGTATGATGAAATAACAGTTAGAGGTTGTTCAAGACGTGAATGGTATACTATCACTAACCTTCATCATTACGGTGCCGAAATTTTCTATGTGACTATTGACCAAATTTATACCGAGATGAATCATCGGTTTGGAGAAGCAACTATAGAGATACTAGTATGCTTCTTATGTTTTAATCCAAAGAACTCTTTCTCCAAGTTTGACATTGACAAGTTTACCTGACTTGCTGAAATTTATGATTCAGATTTCTATGATGGTCACCATGCAATAATAAGAGACCAACTTTAGACTTATATTCTTCATATGAGAAGGCATTCTGCCTTTATTGCTTGTAAAGATCTTGCAAGTTTGGCTACAAAAATGGTTGAAATTGAAAAACATATGGTTTTCCATCGGTTTACAAACTCATTGAGTTAGCGTTGTTATTGCTGGTGTCAACGACATCTGTCGAAGAGCCTTTTTAGCTATGGAAATTATCAAGTGTAAATTGCGCAATAAGATTAATGATGATTAGCTCAATTACTTGATGGTTTGCTATACCGAGTGGGAGATATTTAAATCATTGGATGATGTTACCATTACACGACGATTCCAAAGCATGAAAACTCGAAAAATTGAATTTGCCTCGTGTTAGGCGTGATTAGCACATTAGTGATACGTAATGCACTAATTCAATACTTCAATATGAATATATTTTTATGTTACATAATGCATTAATCAACACTTTTTATCTTGCAGAGTTTGTGTATGGTTGGACCTTTGGTAGTGAATCATCAAAGCGCTGATAGTGTCACAATGATGTATTTGTGTTAGTGAATCGTCAAAGCACTGATAGTGTCATAATGATGTATTTGTCACATCTTTCTTTGTTTTTATCCATAAATATTCACATGTGTATTGGACTATGCTTTTAGTAAGAAAAACTTGTTACAGTTCTCAATTTTGCTTGTGTGATGTGTATATAGACTTGTTCTCGTTTATAGCCGTGATCACGTTTACCCAGGCTTCCAAAATTTCCTGGCTTTGCCACTTTCTTCTACATAGGACAAAGCTGATGTCTACATACTAATAGTAAGCTTAGGTGGTCTTACCTGATCTAAGACTACTCAAGAATAAGGAATGTCCTACTACGACCAACATAGGCTAAAACTACCCCTACTCCAGTCCTGGACTAGGCGCCTCCATGGAGCCTGCTCCAGCCGTGTGCCACTGAACTCGTCTTGTTAGTTGTACTTGTATCTTGCCTAGCAGTTTGGCCTAGAGTCGTTTCCTGGTTGTAGAACAAATGAACGCTCTGTTTCGCTCCTTCCAAAGCAACCAAGAGACGAGGGTTATGCAAAAGTCCAGCCCTTTCCTCCTCTCTCCTCTGACCAGTTTGCGGGCTGCCGTTTCGCTGGCATGATAAGCACATTCCGCGACGGAAACCTGGGCAGCGATTCACCCATAGCAAAATCCAACAACCACACCACACGTCCCTTCAGCACAGCGCTACTTTCTCCTTCGGTCTTTGACACCACCGTTCAACCATACAAACCCCTTTCTGACGTTCTTAACGAGCCAACTCGAATCAAGTCTTTCGATCAAACCGAGCTGAGAACCGCTTTTTACTCATCTACTTAACAAGCTGAGCCGAGCTGAGTCAAACCATGCTAACTAATGAGTTTGACCGAGTCGAGCTTAGTCAAGCCAGCTTGTTATCCACACCTAAGTCCCGGCACGAGCGAACTGGCAAGCTCGGAGCCGCATGGATGGGCACGTCGAGTTAGAGAGGAAACTGGCGTAGTTGCTAATGCATTCTAGCATACAAGGTAGACCCTAGACTATACTATAGATAGATATTCCAGCCTTTTGGGCTCTAGGAGATTGCTTCACAAGAATATAGCTCCAGGGCAATTTACCCATCTAAGGCTTCTGGAGCCAGTGAAGCCATTTCAGGCTAGCCTCATATGCTTGGAGCCCATTGTTAATGGCTTGTTGATTGGCTTCTCCCCAAACTCAGCCGGCGCCTGAGCAAACAACCACCGCAAATTATGCAATCGATGACATGGAGTTTACCCTCTTCTTTGGCGATGATAGTATTAGCTGACTTCTCCGCTTGTGAAGCTAGGGACGATTCAACTATGGAGAACTTGAGATCCATGCCGTCGGGGACTGGGAAAACTCTGCCTGGTCAATGGATGGTCAACGAGCCTTTAGCTCGAGATCGAGCTGCGAAGTCTTTGACCACGACGTGGACCGCGCGGCTCCCTTACGACCTCGAGTTAGGGGGGTAAGGAATCAGCTTCCACTCGGAGGGGTCAAGCTCGGGATACAAGTCGTGCATCCAACTGGCGGTTATCAAGGCCCTTAAGTAGTGGAGTTAAGTCAGACGTGGGCGGCAAATTCGGGACAGTTACGACCCACCTTCAGTACGCACGATGCCACTTCCCCAGGAATCTCTCCCGGACGTTTCCAATAACGGCTGGGAGGAGTATAAAACCCCCGGGGACGAGCGTACTCGGACATCACATCGCAACATACAAACAGATACTCAAGCTACAGAAGCCCGAGCTAGAAAACACCTCCTTGTACTAAAACATAGTGAAATTCTCCGCCTCCGAGCAAGACTGGAGTAGAGCTATTACCTGTCCCAGGGGCTCGAACCAGTATAATTCTTGGTGTCTCGCTCTCTGTCTTTTTCCTCTGACCATCAGAACAGCCAGACCAGCCCTTCGGTGAGTGAAGTCGATTTTAAGTCCCGTATACACGATCAACCCCACACACTTTTGCGGTCCGGCGATCCCGATCGTTGACACACGCCAATTTGTAGCCAAAGGAGGAAGGACTACTGTGTGGAGCTGAATCTTGTTCTAGGCCTTATTTTCTTTTTTAGGCTTTAAACTAGCTTCAGCTTCCAAAAAGCCAATAAGTTCTTCTAAACAGCTCAACTTTTAAGCGGCTTTTATCATAAGCTAGAAGCCATGTATCTATACTAATATATAAATTAGCAGTTGGTGGCAGCGATCCGTCGTTCTTCCTAGCCTCTCTCCCGGTCATATCTCCAATAATGGCAGGTCATTATAGCTAATTATTCTTTCCTCGATTCTGACCTATCATATCTCTCTAAATATGGTGATTATTATAGCAAAATCACGATTATTGCGGCAATTAATAGCCGCCAATCATTTCTTTTGTATTCATTCAAGATCTCCTATGTCGTACCGCCGCGGCGAATGAACTTGAAGAACTGATTAATAAGTGACGGACCGACATACATGGCCGTGAGGTGCAGGAGGCCAAGCGCCGTGGTCAGTAGTAATTGCGGCCAGAAGGACAGCTAGAGCGCAACGCCCACGGGTGCCGTGACCCCAGCGCGGGCCAGTTGGACGTGAACAAAGCGTACGACGCTTTGGTGCGGTTGCCCGGCGACACCGGTGGGACGTCGTCGGCAGTGAGAGAGTCATTGGCATACCCTTGGAGATAAACGGGTTGATTCAGCTGAACGTCGCGAGAGAAAGGAACGACGCGGCGGCGTATGGCGTGGAGGGCACCTCGGCGCTGGTGTTTTCTGGTTCACCTTTATGGGCTTCGGCATCATGGCTGGTGAAGTCAGTGATGGCTAAGTACGCTAGAGACATGGAGATGAGTAGGCCGGCAAAGGCGAGAGGGTCATTTGGGAAGAGTAGCGAACTGACGAATACTTATACCAGAGGTACCCCACAGCAAGGCCTCGATCGGGTCATGAGGGACCCTTTACCTGTGCCACGGTCTACGGAAGTACGCCGACCAAGCCATGGGTCAGACTCCTCGCGGCCCACAGCCGGGTTTCGAGTCGGGGCTCTGAACGCTCCGACCACCATAGAGCGGAAGCGCAAGGATCCTCCGACCGATCATTGGTCGGGCCCCAAGAAAGTCCCGTCTCGCGACTCGCCCCGCCATCGATCGACCTCGAGTTCGGACAACCCCCATCTGAACGAGACGACCGGGCAGGGATAGGCGTTCCTTTCCAAGGCAACGCCAGAGGCGCCGCCCACGCTACGCCTACCTCTGACAAGCGCACAGAGGACAGGAACACGCCTTCCCGACGAAGCACCGCCAGCTAACCCTACCGACGAGGCATAGCTGGCTGGACCCGCCAGACCCATCATGACATATGCAGGGACCTGTCAACTCCGAAGATCGCAAACCGGATCACCAAGGGATAACGTGCCCCAGCAGCTCCTCTCTCCCGAGCCTCGTGTAACCTGCTCTCTCCGCCTATATAAGGAGAGGCGGGATCTTTAGGGGAGGGCGGCGCGGCAGGGCAGGGCACTCACTCTCGCTCTCTCTGGCTCTCTCGCTCGCACTCACTCTTTCTCGCTCTCTTTTTGACGAGCAAGAACACCCTCCGCCCACCTAGCATCCCGCTCGCTCCCCCGATCCAAGCGATCGGTCGAGGCTCCCGAGCTCCCGCAGATGAGCGCCAAGGGCCGTCCTTGGTCCTCGCATGTAATCCGCCATACCACGATCAACGAGATCCTCCACCGCGAACTGAAGTAGGGACGTTCGCCCGAACTAATATACATCTGAGACTCCTCATCCAGATCAAATGCGCATTCGAGACTCCGTGAGTCAACCATCAAGGAGAGGCGTGGCGCCCTTGACCTACAAATCGTCTGCCGGTGTTCTGGCACGCCGACATGAGCAGATCGGGCTGACGACCACTGCCGAAGCGGAGAAGAGCACGGCACCGAGGGCGGTGGCGATCCAGAACACACGAAGGTGTAAAGACTGGGTGGCGGCGGTGGTCTCTTTCTCCGAGGCGACTGACTATACGGCCATGGCATGCGCGACGAAGTGGACGGCGAGGAAGGTGAACTCCACAGCGTGCGCTGCGGGCATGGCGAGAGGAAGAGGAACGCGATCTGGTAATATAAATTGCAAAAAGAGATAAAAATGATTGATTGATTTTTGAGATTGGTAATATATATTGCTACATATAATATATTTGGTTTTAATTCGTACCTAAGAAAAAACCATAAAAACTTTTGTAATTAGGAGAAATAGATATTTGATCTTGTAGCACAATTTTCTTTTATTGCTTGATCTTTATGTTTCGTTACCAATTTCATTTTTCGTAGCAACACACAGGCATTGATCTAGTAACTAACAAAAACCAAAAGCTAAAAAAATTATTAGACTTATTTTTGCTGCTCCTAACTTCTATTGAAGTCAGTTCCACTAAAGCTAGCTTCAGAACCTAGAAGCTAGAGTTCAGCATCCAGTCCTGGATCTTGGCCAGGATCCTTTCAACCTAGAAAGTGATCGAACGCAGTTTTTATTGGGCTGGACCGTTGGATAAAAAAAACGTGGTTCAAATCTTTCGAAAAGATCGTTCGAAAACACGGTTTTGATTTTTACCTGGTAAGGCACTATAGCTCGTTCAAAAACACGATACTGATTTTTACCCTAGCAAGGCACTATAGCAACGCACCGTTGAACGTTTCGGACCGTTCGTTGGCTCGATCATACGACACTAAAGACTAAGAACTGCTTAAATTACAGTCCCATAAAGACTGCATAGAAACCCCTTCTTTTATACTCAAGCTCGACTTTAGCCTTCTATGGTGTGCAAAATACACACCACGGTGTGCAATAAAGCTCTCCACCATCACCAAGTAGGGTATTGACGAATTGAGATCTAATACAGTTTCAATAGAACTACAACTTAAGAAGTTATATATTGGACTGTTGGATAAAAAAACAGCTGTTCATACCTACTGGAATTCTGTAGTAAATGCTGTTAGATAATTGGAATCGTTTGTTTGCTCGATCAGTCGGGAGAGATTTGAGTGTTTGCCACTTTAAATATATGGCTTCGCAAATTTGCCACTGGATCTATATTTCATTGACTCAGATGGTCCCATATATCATTAGCTTAAGTGACATCATAATCCAAAGGGTTAATCTTTAAAGTGAAAAATAAGAAATAACCACTGTGGGCAACGACTGCTGTGCAATCATCTATGATTTTTTTCAGAATTTTTTGAAACTTTTCTTAGTTGGATTGTACGGTGATTACACGGGAGCCCTGATTGCACAGTAGTCATTGTCACCACTGTGTGGGACTCCTAACGTACTGCACGGGTAAACTTGCAGTCCCCGCATTACTTTTCCGGTGCAAGCGAGTCCAACACTCCAGGCTCGGAGATCGCCATGGAGACACTGGCCAGCGCCATGCGGCGGGAGAACCGCCGCTTCAAGCCCCCGTCCTCCTCCTCCTCCGCCGGCGCCGCATCCTCGGGTAGGGCGCCGCTCGTCATGGCCTTCCTCTCCTGCCTTGCGTGGCTCTACATCGCCGGCCGGTACGCACCCACCCCACCCGCTCAGATCCCGACCACCCCTCCTGCCTTGGCTTCGTCGATTTCTCTGATCTTTTCTCGATTTGGGCGCGCAGGTTATGGCAGGACGCGCAGACCCGGATGGTCCTGTCCAGCCTCCTCGAGAAGAACATCGGCAATGTGCGGATCTCTCCTTTCCCCTCCGCCAATCTCCCGTTTCTCTTTATTTGCACTGACGGCTGCGCCCGATTGCAGCTCCCCAAGGTTCTCTCGGTGGAGGAGAAGCTGAGGAATCTTGGATGCACGTAATTTCTTGGTTCTCTGCTGAGGATTTTTGGTTTGGCTTTCTCGGCTCTGGTTTCTTGATTCGAAATGGGTCGTTTGGTGGCAGCGAGATCGGGAGGAAGATAGCTGAGGCGGAGATGGACATTACGAAGGCGAAGAGCGAGGGATACTTATGGGGGAATGGGACGGGTACTAGGGATTCCGACAAGAAGAAGCTCCTTGCCGTCATTGGAGTTTATACTGGTTTTGGGTCTCGGCTCAAGAGGAACGTCTTCCGTGGCTCGTGGATGCCAAGAGGTTTGCTCTTGTTGTTCCTTTTGGTTTCCAGTTCTCACTGACAAAATAAGCACCCTCCTGATAACACTGAGTAGTTTAAGAGACTAATCGTGATGGATAACCGCACTAATTTGAGACTGCAAGTTAAATTAATTGGTGAATGATCAAAATCGCTAACATAAACTAGGAATACAACTTAAATTTTATTTTTCTTACTTAAATTGCCTAATACAAACTAGGGTTCCAACTTAACTTAGTTTCTCTAACTAAAATTGCTGAATGTAAACTAGGGTTCCCTTAAACCCATAGGATAACTCTATTCTTCTACCTCGATGTAAATTGCAGGTGATGCTCTGAAGAAGCTTGAGGAAAAGGGTGTGGTTATCCGTTTTGTTATTGGTCGCAGGTTTTCTTCTGGATCTAGAGTCACCTTTGAGCTATAGCATCTCTAAGATCTTATTTTAGAATTTTGCCATGTTATTCTCATGCAGTCATTTTTTCTATTTAATTTTCTTTCTCTTTTTGTGCATGTTTTCCTGATGAAATGTATTGTTTGAGCCCTGTAGTGCAAATCGAGGTGATAGTTTGGACCGTAATATTGATGATGAAAATCGCCGGACAAAAGATTTCTTGATTCTTGTAAGGTTCTTCTAATACCTAATATTATAACTATTTTTCAATTGTCCTTCATAATCTGTAGTACCTGCACAAGACTTTTGCCATAGCTTTCTTGCTTGCATGGAAGACTATGTTGCATCCTTGAAAATCTTATACATATCTTTCATTAATGGACTTGAAATTCTTATACATATCTTTCATTAATGGACCTGTAATAACACAAAAAACCTATGTTAATTCCCATATTTCCCTGTTTCATCTGAATGTGGTTTTGAATGTGTCATATAAATTCATATAACTTGAGATCTGGAAAACATTTTGTGGTGTTTGTTTGTCAAAGAAATTAATGTGTCTTTAATCAAATAGCTTGTACTTTGTGGATAACCGAATGTGTGAATTAAATAATCAACAAATGACCATGCAGGAAAGTCATGAAGAAGCTGCGGAGGAGTTACCTAGCAAAGTTAAGTTTTTCTTCAGTGCAGCAATCGAAGCTTGGGATGCAGAGTTCTACGTCAAAGTTGATGATAACATTGATCTTGACTTGGGTAACTTTCTTTTTTCATTTTGTAGAATTTGTTATTCCTATTTTTGATTTCAGCTTAATTTTCTTTTGTCTCCTTGCAATTGTCCATTAGCTGGGTTAATTGAGATGCTTGAAGGCCGTCGAGGTAACCAAGGACTGTATATGGGTTGCATGAAATCTGGAGTTGTCGTAAGTGAAGAGTACGTGCTTTCCTTCCCATTATCATTAGAAATTTATTTATTTAGACAACATGTATGGCTTCTCCTGAACTCCATCTAGATCATCCATTCATGAGTGGCAGTAGCTTTAATTTTTTGGGGTTAATTCAGCAATCAGCGGTGATGCTTCTGTGCAGAGATCCTTCCTATGTTTTGGACGTGTAATGGAGTGCATTAGGGCAAGTATAATAACAAAGCCAGCTACTTACTCTATCTTCTGTCCATATCATCTGGAGTAAGCACTAAAGTCAGTTTGTACAATAGCTATCTCTAAAAGTTGGTTTTAGATACGGTGCATTAACTTTCTCTTCTCTTATGTACATAACTAATCTATCTATGCTTCCGTGCAATGTTTACTACTAAATAAGAGTCAACTCTCTTCTCTCTCCTCTTTTATCAGTCTTCCACATAGCACAAAGCTGATATAGACATGCAAAAAGTAAGCTGAGATGGCCTTATTGTACATGCCCTTAAGCATCTGGAGCATTTTCTCCAATGCAGGAACCATGTTTTAGTGACAAGATTTGAGCTGTTCAGTTTCATTAATTATCTTATTATTTTGAGGAACAGCTAATACTTTTGATGCTATCATCGCATGAACTTGAGAAAACATGTTTGTCGTACACTGTTAATTGCATTGCTTCGTTGTTAAATTGAGGGACAATATTACATTTTGAATCTTAGATTACTTTGCTCCTTTGTTAATGAATCATTGAAGCAATTCTGGTGTCAACTTTAATTTCAGGGGCCAACAATGGTATGAACCTGAATGGTGGAAATTTGGAGATTCAAAATCGTGAGTAAAATGACATATTCATACTCTTTATTCTTGCTTCCTAGGGCTATTTAGCTCTCTTTTCTGTAGTGCATACCATGTTCTTGCCATTTGGCAGTTAGCCTAGTTGTGTCTTATTACTTCATTAGCACCATGTCGGGTGATTGGTAATAACTGAGCCTGGAGTGACTAAAAATGGTGTGGATGTTGATACGAAAGCATATGACATCATTTTGAGCATCTGGGTGACTGAGTCTAATGCTAGTATATGGACCAAAAGCATCCTGGCTAGATGCACTAGTGCTAAAAGAGTTCATATGCTACAGATTATGTTGGGTTACAACGATGTTTTTTATTATTCATCTGGAACCAGGAACAGGAGGCAGCACTCATCCAAAATTTTCGTTTTAGTTTCTGTTTCAACCTGTGAGGTGAACCTAAGAATGAGATTTCGGTGGTACTGTTATCCTACTCGTTGTCATGATTCGTTGTTGCTTGGTAGGCAATTTCACCATAGCTCTGTTTCGTGGTAATAACAGGAGCTCCTCCACTCAGAACCTGTGTTCTGTGGAGCTTGCTGATCTTGTGAAGTCCATTCTGGCTTTTGTTTAAACCGAATGGACATATAAGAAACATAAGTTACACTACATTTTTCACCTTGCACTTGTATGTTGTAATTGCTGGCATTCAGTGATATTCTGGTTTGTTGTTTGGTAAAGGGACATGCTTAGCCTTTATGTGCCTTTTCTCAATGATAGTCTTATGTATGAGCCTATGAGGAAAAGAAATTTGTGCTGTTTTTTCACTATGTTTTGTTCTCTAGCTTATTGCTTCTGATTTTCATTAACTCTGAATTTTAATTATCAGATATTTTCGCCATGCCTCTGGTTCTTTGTTTATCCTCTCAAACAATTTTGCCCGCTACATCAACATAAACAGGTAATTGGTTTGTATCTATCTGTTTCATCTTAAATCATGCTAAGCTAAACCAGCTTTGAGCAACACCAACCAAGTTCCTCAGAGCATTGGGAATGTGCGACATCCCCTGATGGCCTGATCTTTTGAATCCGATCAATGTGATATATATTACTTGGATTACTGCAGATTGAATGTTGCAATTACGTTGAATCTTACTTGGTGTCTCGAAAGGTCAATTAATTTGCTTGTTGGAGTTTACTCGCTTATATCTAATTCGTGAAGACACTCCATGCTAATATGTACATGACCACGTGCCAAATCTATCACTAATGGTACCTTTAGCATTTTAGCCAAATACTTATGCCTGATTGTCCTATAGGGTTGAATGCATTTATTGTGTTTGAGTAGTACCGTTCATTCAAATGTTGTTACTGCTTGATGCATATAAAATTCCATGTGCCGTCTATCGGTTTATCTTGAAAACATGAGAATGCTGTGTACGTTTCCTTGTCAAAAGTAGAGCAATAGATATTTCTAGTAAAAGAATATGTACTGATAAAATTTTCTAGGACCAATTCATTCTGGTCTTTGTATTTCTGCAAACTACGTTTCTCATGACCCAAGTTTTGGTTCGAATAAGACTTTTCTCTTCAACATGCAGTGCGTCACTGCAGAGCTATGCCCATGATGACATATCAGTAGGTTCATGGATGATGGGATTGAATGCTACTTATGTTGATGACGACCGTTTGTGCTGCAGCAGTTCTAGACAAGGTAGAAGCTCATCTTTAAAACGGTTATCTGCTTTGCACAATTTTGATGGCATTTTTTTTTTTGGCTAATGCTATATTTCTACTGTCCTTTCCAGAGAAAGTATGCTCGAATGCATGAGTTAAGCGGAAGAACTGGTTCTGACAATGGTGTCCTAACAAAGAGATGGTGTCGCTGTATATTTGCCATTTTTGCATACACCGAGCAGCCTTTGTGAATGAAAAAGAGAGAGAAGATGCTATCAGATGGAACATTGTTTTGTCCTATCATCATATGTAACAGAAGTGTAGGAGAACAAGTTGACCCGATTATAAAAGCTGGCTTATTTTCTGCGAAATTCCTTGCTAATGACTTGCTGAATCTTGTTTCAAGTCCACACATGCACTTGCTGAATCTTGTTTCAAGTCCGTGTTGCTAGTGATGTGCATCTATTGGAAGCCTGACCAATGTTGTAAAAGTGGAAACAAAGGAAAATTGAAGGAACCTAGGTTCTCCATCACTGCATGACTATATATCACACGGCAAAATTTTCTTGCTTCAATTGCCATGACCTATATAAATCCTCCTGGTCCAGTCCACCATCGATGTGAAGCCTCATTTGCCATCTCAATGGCCATATCTGGTGCAGGTGTATAAGAATGGTATCGTTGGTTCCGACAATTGCTCCACACATCAGCTGTAGAAAAATGGCTGAAACGATCCCCAGCAACCACTAGTTGCATTACTTCTTATTTTCGATAGACCGCTGCTGAAGATAAAATTTCCAAGCTGTCTGAACGCGAAGCTAAGCAGAGGTTATATTACGAATTTCATCGGTATACTGTCATGACATGCTCGTGCCTATCTGAAGTTCTTTCGAAGAAACTAGCAGAGTGTCCCGCGCATTCACACAGGTAGGTTTGTTATATATGTTAGTATCAAAGAATACAATTCACTGTCCTTGAGGATGTATAGTCGCTTGCTCCAGCTGGCTGGTTGGCGATGCGCGTCCTGCTCCTCGGGCCCTCTGCCTCCCTGCGTCCTCGGCCCGTTTTGGTGATGTCTCGCTCCACATGGCCCATTACTTGCCCCCCGATTCAGAATTTTTTTTATTTAATATTTATTTTTAATCGTTTTTTCAGAACTAGTCGCCCACGGGAAAAAATTTCAAAAATACCCGCCCGTCGCCCCGCCGATGACGCCTCAGACGGGCGACAGGCGCCTGCCTAACGGCAAAACTTCGCGAACATAACTAGAACTAAAAAATATAAAAATGTACCGTCGCCGGGCATGCATCGATCATCAGAGATATTTTTTTTGAAATTTTTGTTGTAAATTGTTTGTAGAATTGTTGTATTGAATCGGACGAATTAGAAAAAACTTATTGTCATGTAATGAACCGGAAAAATTGTTTTAGTTCGTTAGTAATACGCATGTTACTTAGGTATTTTCGTAGCCTCGAAGGGTCCGCCGAATACGGCCGAAAAAATACGGGAAAAAGCACGGGCAGGCTACACAACGTGGGATACCACTTCAGCGCGGGCGAGATGGCCGGACGTTGCCCCGGCATTTTGTTACCAAAATCGGAAAAGGCACTCGCGGCCACGAAACCACAGAAATCGTGGCCACTTGGATGTTTTCATAGCCCCACGGGATAGGCCGGACACGGTCAAAAAATACGAAAAAAAATCAAGGGCGGCCTCATAACGCGAGCTCGACTTTTCACGATGGGCGAGATGGCCGGACGTTACCCCGGAATTTTGTTGCGAAAATCGGAAAAGGCACTCGCGGCCACGAAACCGCGGAAATCGTGGCCACTTAGGGGTTTTCGTAGCCCCGCGGGACAGGCCGGACACGGTCAAAAAAATACGAGAAAAATCAAGGGCAGCCTACGCAATGCGGGCTACCACTTACGTACGGGCGAGATGGCCGGACGTTGCCCCGGTATTTTGTTGCGAAAATCGGAAAAGGCACTCGCGGCCACGAAACCATGAAAACTTTTACGAGGTGAGAAAATTTTGAAACTTTTTATGGAGGTTCGTGATAAATCAATGCTATTACCATAAAAATTTCAACTGATTTTAATATATGAGGAATTTTTTAAAATTCAAACAATACATATATAAGGGCACATACACCGAAAGTTCAGATGATAAAATAAGCAATAGATTAGATTATATTATATTACATGGGCATTACAACAGTGACGAGGTTAATAAGGAAAGCATTGTTCGTCGTGGTGGAACAAATGATCGTTCGCCTATCTCGTGCAACCGAGAATGATGTAAGACATTTTCGCATATTACGACCTGTTCTAATATTGCGACGTGTCATCGGACACCGCTCAATCCCTACTATGAAAGAACTCCATGGGGTTCCGCAGCTTCTCCAAATCGCCCATTGGGTGGCCTATGCCGTCGCTCTGGTGTATAAGACTTAAATTTTGGTTGTTGTTTATGTGGATTTGCCTCCCATATGGGCATCTCATCCCGATTCCCTGCGTCCCCTATGTTAATACCACGGGTTCCGGATGGTCCACGAACGCCGAGGATTTGTTGCGTGGTGCGGACCTCGGCGGCTGCTTCCTTTGTCCCTTCTTCTTGAGAGGAGGAACCTCCGGCACCTCTCTTTGTGTTGCCCGTAGGCGGAGACATGCGAGACGCCTCCTCTTTTCGCTCGCACTCCACTATATGGTGCGGGAGGTGTGTGTTGGGCTTATGCTTGGACAACCGGAAGCGTGCCTCGATCAATGCAAGATGCCCGCCTTGGTGGTTGCATAACACCGTGAACGTGCTCGGGTCCGGCTTTTACGGGTGTAGTGGCACCATGGAGAGGGTTGCTCCCCGGTTATCCCATGCGGGTTGCTCGAGATGTGGGTGGTGCGTCTCCGGTCCACCGGTTGAAATACCAAGACCGCTCATTCTCGGCCAAGGCACAGGTAGAATCTCCGGTCCGCTAGATCACCGTGGCGTATCAACCATCGCCTCGAGGCCATGTCGCAAACGTCGGGGCTTTGGGTGGCCCCGGAGGAGGTTCCTCCTTTGACTTGTTGATGTTCGCAAGTGTCCTTTTGAACTCCCGTATGCGATGAACTTGTTTAGAACTACTACTTTGTGAGTTCAACATGAGTATGTCGCATGAAACTCACCGTCGGTTGGCCCTTGCACACCGCCCTAAGCTCTGGTCGATCCGGAAAGGGACATATCTGGCGGCCTCCCACCGTGAAGTTCTCGGCGAAGCGGGGTAGTTGTCGTGGCGATAGTTGAGAAATTAAATGAGTCACGTCGTTCGACCCGTCGATCCATTGGAAGAAGCAACACCGCCCTCGTCTTTGAGAAAAGAAAGAACGATGTATGAGATGGTAGTGTTACCTGTATGTGTGGACGCCAATAGGTTTACCTCGTGCGTGCGGCCACAGCCGATGGTGAGCATGGCGGCGTCTCTCCATGGGTAGATTGCATCATCTTCGCGATGAGGTTGCGATCGCATTTGGGTCGAGAACAACTCCGTGAAGCGGGCGTCGACGCCATCGCTTCCGGATATTCGGCGGGAGGACTTACGCTTCTTGAAGAGGCGACAGAGAACGACATTGTTCTTTCTTGTTCTCTCTTCTTTGGTATCGAGGCGTCGAGAGCGAAGATTATAAAGGGTAGATATCGCCGAAGATGCAGGCGTCGCCCATTTCGGGGCGATATTTACCTTCGGGCAGTGTGCCTCCTGACATTTCAGGGCTATCGCCCCATTTCAGGGCGAAATTTACTTTCGGGCAGTGTGCTCCCTGACATATCAGGGCTATCGCCCCATTTCAGGGCGAAATTTACCTTGGGGCAGTGTGCCTCCTGACATATAAGGGCTATCGCCCCATTTCAGGGCGAAATTTACCTTCGGGCAATGTGCCTCCTTACATTTTCACAGCAGGCTATTTTTTCATCGTTTATTAATACGCAATTATATATTGTCGAGCTATGCGGACGTTGCTCCGGCACGAAGTTGCGAAAATCAGAAAAATAAGCTGAACGACATGGCTAAGAAAACATAACATACGCAAATGCAAGCACTTAGTTCAGATAGTTAGACAACATGGTGCTGAAGATAAATAAATTACAAAAGTACAACTGTACAATAAGTCAGTCACGGCGACGCCTCCTGATCTGCTCGGTGGGGTACGTGAGTGGCGACGGCGGACGGACGACCCTCCTAGCCCGGCCCTGCTCCTGAGGGGTAGCGTAGTATGTCGGCGGCTCGGGTGTCTGCTGGGGTGGTGGCCCGTGGTCCTCGGTGGACATGAACTGCTCCACGTCGAAACCTGCATCCTCGTCAATGTCGTCGTACCTCGAGTAGTCGACAGCACCGTGCGGCTGTGCGAGAGACGAAGACTGGCCCGCGTCACCCCACCCTGGACACTGCGGCTGTGCGAGAGACGAAGACTGGCCCGCGTCACCCCACCGTGGCCACTGCGTCTGTGGAGGAGGAAACGAGGGCACGTACTGTGTGACGTCGGGCAGTGTGGGCCGACTCGCTGGGCGAGGTGTGGGCACGCCTCCACTAGGCGGGGGAGGTGCTGGCTGGCGGGGCACCACGTCTCGGCCCCCCCGGCAGGTGAGTAGGCTGCACATCCGCCCCATCGTGGCGCGCCACCGACTAATTGTTTCCCGCTGCTGAACGGGGGTGAGCACGACGTCCGCGTCGAGGCCCGCCAACACGGACTCGAACTCCCCGTACATCTGCCCTGCAAGACGTGCCTGCAAGTAATGCCAGGTTGATATGAGTTAATTTACATAAAAAACATACGTGTAGGGTTTTGGGGTGACCCTTACATAGCGTTCTCCTCTGGGACATCTCGTGAAGGGTGCGTCTCCGACACCGATCGGGAGGGACATACTCTGTTGGTGTGTACCCAACCCTAAGCCGAAGTCGGTGCGCGAACCGATCCATGTAATAAATAAAT
This sequence comes from Guadua angustifolia, assembly GCA_036346375.1. NCBI lineage: Eukaryota > Viridiplantae > Streptophyta > Magnoliopsida > Poales > Poaceae > Guadua > Guadua angustifolia. The sequence goes on along the minus strand of JAYEVE010000425.1, from coordinate 58,906 downwards.
GCGGTACGCGCCAGATGCGGCGGTCTCGTCCACCTCGCTCTCGCCTCGTCCCCTTTGCATCGACCCACGGTATCATCGCGCGCGCAAGAACGGAGTGCCTAGTGCATGCCCGGCCGGTCATCTGCAAAGCAAAACGGCAATTTACATACAACATTCATTCATTTGGAATGGTAAGTATTGTGCTCGGGACACTTACTTGTGCGCGGCACGTGAGGCAATGTGAGTAGTCTGCGGGGAAAGTCCGGAAGAGGCGAATCGCGCGCACCCGGCGGCGAGTACTCCTCGACGCCGCAGTCAAAGAGGAGGACCTTACGGGTGAGCGAGGCGATGGTCACGCCGGCAATGCTCGGACAGCCCGTGAGGTGCTCGGACTGAGCGTCGTCGCAGCGCTATCACGGTGTCCACCGCCGACGTCCTCGTCTGATCTGTCAAACTCCCGAACGAACTCGGTACGACTTCTTGGTCTGGCTGGTGGGCGTACACCCGTTATGGAACAAAAAGTAGTCGTCTTATTAAAGTGTCAAAATTAGGGGTTAGATACAAGGGGCATACTGTCATTTGAACCCGATGAGGCCCATAGTGGGCGGTCGATCTGGGGAGGCCGTGGTACAGTCTGTGAGTGCGATGCGGGTCAACCTCGGGCCTATGAAGGAGAAGTGCTCCAGGACCACAATGCAATAGTAGAACGCAGGCAGTCATCAGCGCCTCTTTGCCTACCTTTGAGACAGACCTCGCCACAGACCCCGATGCGTGCCGCGAAAGCACGCGAGCCCCACGACCATTGCACCATCTGTGGCCAACAAAGAAAGTTAGACATGTCTGTCGTAAGAGATTTTAACGAAATGTGTTACAGTTCGCCGGGTGTCGGCGATAAACCGGGCGAACTTCGATCGGTGCGGTCCACCGTGTCCCGTCGCGAGGCGGAACATGTACCAACCGAACAGGACTAGCAGATGCGCCTCGGTGGCGTGCGAGTCCTCCTCGTCGGCCTCTGGGTGGAGATGCTCGGCCGCGGCATTCGATGCAAGATTGTGTCACTTTCGGTGCGTATCCGTTAAGTTGCAATGAGCGAGGTACTAACCGTGAACCGGAGCAACCACGCCTATACGGACTCGCGTGCTTCTCATCCGCTTGTGAACGCACGTATGGGTCGGCCGCGGGTGTCGGTCCACCGGGCGGCGTGCCTCCAGCTCCTCACTAATCGAGGGGTCGTGTGCTGGCACAATCGCACGACCTGCGCAGGGAGGCGAGGAGGTGCGACACGCCCCGCAACGTGGGAGCCATCTCTCCGCACGGCGGGTGGAACGTGTGTCTCCGGTCTCCATCGGTCCACGAGAGCGGTCAGCGAGGACCGGTCGTCTGAGAACCGTGTGATGTGCGGGCCCTCCACGGTCGAGTCTGGCTTCTCTCGGCTTCTTTGTGGAACCCGCGGGTCGATCCGAAGAAACTCGTTCGGCACTGAGACCAAGAAGTCCCCAGCCGCCGGCCCTCAACTGCGGACAACCTAGACCGGTGGGTCAAGTCCACGTCTTTGGTCTAGCAGCTCGGGAGTAGCGTCAGCAGCACGCCCAACTCTTGCCATCGTCGCCTGTACCTGCGTGGTTACAAAGCAAATTCATGGTTAGAAAGCAACTACAAAAAAATTAAATGAAAAGTAATGCAATGTTCCATATTCAAATATTACATTAATGGGGATAACAAATAACTGGTACATACAATCGAAAATACATTGACGGGGACAACAATTAACTGGTACATAGAATCGAACATACATTGACGGGGACAACAATTAACTGGTACATAGAATCAAACATACATTGACGGGGACAACAATTAACTGGTACATAGAATCGAAAATACATTGACGGGCACAACAATTAACTGGTACATAGAATTGCATTATCCACAATTACGACGCGCCTCAGACTCGTCCATATCGTTCCTAATACGCCGTGTCGCCGACGCCCGACCTATCGCTTCAACATTCGGATGTCGGTACCCGCCGATGCCACGGAGGGGGGCCGCCGTGAACGATCCATCGACCCGTGCCCAGACACCTCGTTATGCCACGTGTTGAGAACACTTTGCTTGTAGTAGTAGTGGAGATGTACGGACGACATAGTGGTGTGTCTCGCTTTGCGGCAATCACGCGCGAAACACGCAAGTGCAGCGGCGGCTTCCGGCAGAGCACTCGTAGTCGGCAGCTCGAATGCGCATGAGATGGGAAGTACTCTGCGCGGTGGGCACCTCTTGACCCGGTCACCGCGATGCACGTGGTACCTCCGTTCCATGCCACTCTCCGGTGTCAGCGATTTGTTTGTGCCTTAGTGTCTTGTTTGCCATGTGCGTAGAGACAAGCGTCGAGTCTGACGAGCGATTGTCCGACATACATACAGCGGAGGCCTTGTACCGCTCAACGAAATATCTTTGGGTGCCTAGTAACAAACCCTCAACAATGCCCACCAGCGGAGGCATCTCGCGCCTTCATTACCCGGTTGTAAATCTCCGCCAAAGTTGGTTGTCATTATTCCATAGCGGAAACCGTCCTCGTCATGCGAATGGACCATTTCTCCAGCGGCTCGTGTCGTATCCAATCCGTGAAACTCTTTATGCTTGCCCCGACCTCGCCGGATGTTTGGTCGTCGCTCGGCCGAGCGCACACAAGGCTGTGGGTCATCTCCTTGCTCGTGGTACACCATAGGGTTCCTTGACGAACTAAGCGCCATCCCTTGGATTCATGATTGCTTCTTGGTTAGTTCATCCAACGTCTTCCACAAATGACTCGAACTTCCTCCGCCGGTTCATTTGGTGCGTACCGCTTGAACATGTTCATAAGTTCCTTGTTCTGGAATCGACGGAAAAATTGGCACCCATGTGCCTCATGCACCACCGCTTTCAGTCTCGCCACTTTGTCGCTTCCCACGGCGTCGGACCCTTGTTGCATATCCACGATCGCCCTCGGCAACCCTGCATGTCGGTCATGGATGACACATACATCGGGCGGTCTTGCACAATCGCCATCTTGACTCTTTCAAGAAACCCGATACCAGACTCTCCGTGTTTTCCCCTCCACGAAGCCAATGCGACCGTAGAACACGGTTGTTGGCGTCCACCGCGATTCTTTGTTAGAATCGCCCTTGTATTTCCTGTGAGGAATGTGCCGTCCATGCAAATGACCGGCGGCAGTCTTTTAAGGCATTAATGCATCTTGCCGAGGGCGAAGAAGGCCCATTGCAAGACCCACTTACCAGCGCCGACGCACCATCGCGGGAAACTCCGCAAGGTCGATGACCGTCATCGGATTCCTAATTGATATTGCCCTAAGCAAGTGTGGAATATTCTCGTAGAAGCCTCGTATGTCGAACCGTATTTCCAAAGTTGTTCTTTTGCTCTCCAAGCCTTCCGTAGCTAATCTTGTCTTGAAACCTCTCCTCCGGCTCGATAATGGATTGAGGCTGCGAGTGCGGATTGTCGACGATCGACCATAAACACATTTGCCACCCAAGTGGACGACAGATTGCGGTGTTCTGCTCCGCTTCCTCCGATTAGCGATTATGCTCGTCACTATGGAACATTTCCAATAGTCCCTCCACTTCCCCTTGTATGCATGCACCCGCCATGGGCACGAATCAACTACGCACTTCACGTCGTAGTCTTTTTTGCTGGACTTCACTACCCTGAATTGGCGCCGAAGAGACATTGACCAGTACTTCACCGCATCCATCACGGCCTCTTTGTCTTTATATATGGCCCCCTGCGCGACCTCGTTCTCATGATATTCCCATGCATCTCTGTTCCTTCATTCATTGTCGGTCTTGAAATTATATTTAGTCCACGCTTACCGGACAGGCACCTCAGAGTATTGTCCTCCTCATCCGGCGTTCGCCATCGAGGACTTCCTCATCCGCACGGTCCTCCTCCTCCATCAACTCAACTATGTGCTCCACCTCCTCCCCTCGTCGGCCACCCGCGCCTCCCGTACTCCTCGCCCCCTCGATCCGTCGCCACCGCCAACCTCGTCACCATCTTCATCATCGCGTTGTTGCATATCTGTATTCCTCCTCCGTAATATCTACCCGATATGACGCACCTCCGATAATCGATGGAGGTACTTGGTACCAATCTACGGCAACATGAGCGGCCAACCCGCTCTCTGGTAGTATCCAACATAGCTCCTCCATGCCGTCGCGTTAATAGGAATCACTCTCCATAAAAAAGTCTGCATACGACGGCTACTCTTTGTCTAACCATGATATTAACACTCTGGGCATCCAAGCTGAACATCCAAATATAAACTCCATCAAACCCTGTATGTCCTATCTCTCGGCCTAGATATGCCCTCAGATGATTCGCTGAAATTCCCGACAAATCGACTCCATTCGCCCCGTGCTATCTCCCTATCTCCATAAAATATCTGAAAATACAATGTCTCCGACATATCGCCTACAACGTCGAGCAAGAAAAAATCATCATTTCTCCACCTAACCGCTATATAAATGTCACAATATATTGTCGTCAAATTTTACCCTCTTGATTTGTAACTACCGCCATGTTTTTAAATATACTAATTTTTAACGTAACACGGTCATTGACTATAAATAAGTAATTAGATTACCTATATTACATACCGCAAATACTAAATATTAAATCTCTAAAATATTAAATACCGCAAGTACTAAATATTAAATCTCTAAAATATTAAATACCACAAATACTAAATATTAAATCTCTCAAATATTACATACCGCAAATACTAAATATTAAATCTCTAAAATATTAAATACCGTAAATACTAAATATTAAATCTCTAAACATTGCCTAATATTTGTACTATCCAATCCTAACTACATTAAATTTCTAAATACTATATTAATTCTCAACATCTCAATCCTAATATTTCTAAATACTACATTAAATCTCTAAATACTACATTTCTACATTTCAAAAATTATACAATACTAACATTTCAAAAAATATGAGTACAAAATATTGAACTTACCTTCAAAAATAGCGGATTTTTTTTCCTCTTTTTCCCTCTTTTTTCCTCCTCTTTTTCCTCTCTTCCTTTCCTCTTTCTTTCTTCTCTCGCGGTGGCAGCTCGTACGTATAACGCAAATGAATCTTGTTGCTTTCATGGTGGCCTTTTAAATGACCCGCGCATGCTAGCGATCGCCCCCGGCGACGACCGCTTGACGCGCCGACAGCGTGTGCCTTCACATGACAGCCTTCGTCGTGCCACCATTAATCGACAGTTAGTGGGACCCGCCGTTCGCAGATCTGAAGCGATCGCCCGGCGAAGCGACAATGGTATTTTGAAATTTTTCCATGAGCGACTAGTTCGAAAAACGATTAAAAATAAATATTAAATAAAAAAATTCCCGATTCAGCGGTAGACGTTAAGCCCGATTAGTCTGCGTGACTTCCGGATATGCCTGTTTAACCATCAGAAGTACAGTAAAGCTATCTTAGCTTACTTCTATTTTTTTACTGTAGTACCCTCTGGACATTTTTTCCCCAAAAATTGCCGTTCTCGGTAGGGGTGAAAACAGGACAGGAAATATCCGCCCGATCCGATCCCGAATCCGTTTAAAATCTGTACCGATGTTATCCGTATCCGGAAAATCCGATGTAATATGGGTTAGGATATGGGAAGAGCAATATTCGATCCGTATCCGAAAAATCTCATGTAATATGGGTTAGGATATGGGAAGAGCAATATCCGACCCGATATCCGGTAAATATCCGACCCGATATCCGGATAAAATCAGTTATTCTTCCATTAATTTGGTTTATTATTGGATAGATAGAATAGTTGTTTGATACTGGCACTAAAAAACACTACTTTGTTATTAAGCGTGAACTTCAACAAATCTATCAACAAACAAATAGAGTGATGACATAATGCTTTTACCTAAATTGATTTGTTCAACTTATTTGATAAACTTCTTTTCTATTCAAATTACTAGAATTAGTTGAGTCACTAAATTGCACCTCTAACTATACAACTATCCTACCTTGAAATAATTATGATTTGAAGCTAATGTTGTAAGGTTAATGCTTCATTCGTTCTTTTACGTACACAATTATGTATTATACTACTATCCGATTATGATACCCGATCCCGACCAGAATCCGTCAGGTATCCGCTCCGTATCCGAATCCCGAATAATCCGAATTCGCATCCGTATCCGGGACATCCGTATCCGACTCCGAATCCCGAAAAAAAAATATGGGTTAGGATACGGGACGAGTAATATCCGCCCGTATCCGATCCGGTTTCACCCCTAGTTCTCGGGACAAAATTGCGGAAGTAGCCCCTAACAGGTAAATTTAGCGCTTAGGCATGGCTAAATTTTTTTTTTATTTTCAGCTCTCTACTCTAGGACCACTGAAAATTAGTTTATTTTTTCTTGTGTGCGTAAAACATTATTTTATTTCCAGCAGTCGGAGCCTGCTAGTTTTTTCGGCGATTTCCAGTGGTTGGGTACTGCTGTATAATTTCGACACCGAAATAAAACAGCTAGTTAGTTCCTGATGGCGAAAGGGGAGCAGCGACAGCATCAGGAAGATCGGGGCGAGATACTAGTTGATTCCAGACAAAAACTATGAGTGGGAGCAAAGAATTAGTTAGTTCTAGTTGTATCTAGATCTGGGTGCCTAAATTATTTCGGCACCGAAATTAAACAGATGGAAAATAAAAAACCGGGCGTCGAAATTGTCCAGCGGTACCCAACCGCTGGAAATCGCTAGGAAAAAACCAGTAGGCTCCGGTCCGGCCCCTGGAAATAAAAGAGTGTTTCACATGCGCAGGAAAAAAATAAACTAATTTTCAGCGGTCCTAGAGCGCTGGAAATAAATAAATAAAATTTCAGCGATGCTTGAGCGCTGAATTTGCCTATTAGCGGCCATTTCCACAATTTCATTGTGAGAATGGTCATTTTCGTGAAAAAAAATTTGTCCAGGGAACTACTACAGTAAAAATTTATAGCATGCATATGTTAGTTTTGTTCTATGTATAAAAGTGAGAAAAGAGGAGAGGGAATAGAGTCGGCTTTTATTTAGTAGAAAGCATCACATGAAAAAATAGGTGCTATATCATCAGCTAAAAGCCGGTGTTAGAGTTGGTGCGACTGACTCTTAGTGTTGAAGTTCGTGATTTGTCAATAGCCATAAAGATGAAATTAGTGTTGAATGCCCAAATTAAATACCTTAGTATTTCTCTAGAGACAACTTTTAGATATAGTTATTATATAAGCTAGCTTTATTGCCTACTCTATATGACATGGATGGGAGTAGAGTAAGTAGTGGGCTTTGTTATTGTACTTGTTTTAACAGCCACTAAGAGCATGTACAATAAAGATAACTTAGCTTACTCTCAATCTGTATACATCAGCTCTGTCCTATGTGTAAGAGTGAGAAAAAATGAGAGATAAGAGAGTCGGCTCTTATGTAAGAATTAGCATAGCACGAGAAACAAGATAGATTAATTATGTACAAGAGAGAAGAGATATTTATTGCGTAGTATCTAGAGATAACTTTCATAGATAGTTATTGTATAGGATGTCTTTAAGCTTACTCTAGATGATCGTGAGATCTAAGGGCAAACGCGTGGGTTTGTTACCCTTGCATACCGTGGGATGGCAAAAGAGTACACTGTTAGGCCCTCGACAATAGAATCACCTCCTTTTTCTGAAGGGACAATAGTCATTGGCACAGTAAGGACCTAAGCGTTGGACCGGTGGTATCCTAGTTTTGATGCAAAGTACGGCAGCAATTTTTTTAAAAAAAAACTTGATTTTTAAGTGATTAATAAAGTGTTAACGAATATTTCATCTGCCAACGCTGAACCATCCAATCCGGCAAAAACAATTGGAACCATAAGGTACGACCATCCCACCAACCAAACACATTAATCTTACTAAGTTAGCAGTCACCACGTGCATGTTCCTAATTTCCTTTTACAAATACGATAAACACACAGTAATTAGCCACAAAGCAATGGTTTATGGACGAGCTGACGGAATCGTCGTCCAGGCATATACGTCTCCTCGTGCACCGAAAGTCATCTTATAGTCTTGAGCCACGACGATGATTCCGTAATTGTGTTTACGTTTGTTTGAGTTTTTTCACTAGTTAAAAGTTAAAAAGCTAAAGTCTAAATAAATAAGTAACTTTTTATCTGGACTTTTTAGAAACTATAAGTCTCCATATAACTAAAAGCCAAAAGCCACTGAAGAGAGACTTTTTTGCTTATTGATGGTCGGTTTTAGACTAATAACACTAAAGTTAGATAAAATTACCTACCTCTATAACGTACAAAAACTGTTTAAACCAAAAAACTAGCTTTAAGTTATAAACCAAAAAGTCTAAATCTAAACAAGGCCTATGTACTGCGTATGCTTTTTTTTAAAAAAAAATAACCTTGTAGTTATTAAACAACTCCCATGCTTGTGATTGAAAAGGAGCTGTGTTTCTTATGTAACTTTGGCAGCTGTATTACATACATACGTACGTACGTATGATTAATCAATCCACCAAAGTAAGCGGTGTAATCTTTTTATATTTCATCCTATTAATTAATGTAGTTATTTTTAGCGTTGAGAGCGAATGTAGTGACTTTTTTTTGCTTTGTTGCAATAATAATAAAGTAAATAGAAGATAGATGGTTTATCACAAAAAAATATCTCAAAAAGAATTGAGCTGCCATGGAGCAAGAGGTGGAAGAGGAAGACCGATGCCACAGAAGGAGGCAGAATACCGCCGCCGAAGGAAAATAAATAGTGAATGTGGAATTGTGGATGTTAAAGATCGATAGGGAGACAAATCTTGCATTTGAAACACAAAAAATATCATGTTCCTTCGGAAAGGATATAGTGCGGCCACTAGAAACACTACACCATGACCCAAATATAACGACAGATTGTCTGTCGGCAAAGGCCATATATAACGTCAGTCGGTCTGTCGGCAAAAGATTTACCGACAGATGTTGTGTGTCGGGGAAAGACCTGTCGTTAAAGACCTTTGCCGACAGACAAAACATTATCGACAGACAGTTTGTGGGCGGTACTGAACTTTTGCCGACAGACAACTCTTTACCGACAGACACATCTTTAGCGACAGATAAGTTTTACCGATGCATTTATCTGCGTGAGAAATTACATTTGCCGATTGATTTATCTGCGTGAGAAATTACATTTGCCGAATACGCACGATCTGCGTGAGAAATTACATTTGCCGGCATGCATCGTTAGGCGACAAAGATATTGTATTACCATTGCAACAGCATATTGCATTACCATTGCAACAGCTGCATGAATCAATAATATACATGTTTTGATCTCATTCAGATTTCAGATTTTCTTTGCCATACAGGTTAACACATGGAGAGAAAATATATATATTGTCATACAAGTGGTAGCAAAAGCCAAGATCACAGAATTCATTACACATAAAATATATATATATATATATGCAAAAGCCAAGATCACAGATTAATGCATTACACGATAATGAGATCCAAAGAATACTCCAAGATCATATAATTAGTAGTAACACACTAATTGTCCAAAAGATCACAAGGGCTACACCTCTTTTGACATGTCACTAATTGTCCAAAAGTTCTAAGTCCATTAGTCCATCTATATAACTAGTGGCTATACATGGATCTCCACCACTTCACAAAAAATTCCTTTCTAGAAGCTCACCGACATCATCATTCCTGCACACCCCAAAAGTTACTTTCGATCGCTTAGCACCTGATGGTCTTACTCTGCATACCCCTGCAAAAGAATTGGTGATATGGTCATAATCAACAACCAAGAAACTATTAGAAAAACTGAAAATTTATCAGCTTCACAGGCTAATTAAAACAGGCCAAGCAAGCGCCATCCAAAAAATCCTCCCGACAGTGTTTACACCTATGATCTATGGATCATAACAAGTCGCATGGCAAAACAGTAGACAGTCTACCACTTGAATTCTGCATAACTTGCCTCGCATGCAAGGCATCTTATGTGCAGCAAGGTGCAGCACAATTTGCCCTCACACTAGATGCAAGCACAGGGCATTCATGATTGCAGCCCGCCACGCTCTGCATAAAGCATCCAAGGAACTTATGAAAACATAATAGCAGTCCGAATGAGAGAACTCTAGGTTCCGAATGCATACAATATACACAAGTTAATAAAAATACAGCTAGGTATCGGAAGAAAGAACATCCATATATAGATAAAGACAGGTTAAGCCATACTACAACAAATAAATTATAAGAGCTAACTACATAAGTAAGGTAGGCCATTGATCCGGATGAAATGTGTCACATCATTTCCTATCATGGCCTCATGGGGTGTCAATACCCAAAGGTCTACATTTCATGATACAACTTTCAACAAGCCCGGTTCAATGCACACACCCAAGCGAGAATTACAAAGATGTCATCCTCGGGTTATATATCAAGCAACAACCTATCTTCTCCTCAGTATCCTGCGTTTTGTGAAATAAATTGATCACGTTGTCCCTTCAACCTATGGCTGAACATTGAAGTATGCTTGCATGGATCGCACCTACCTACATGCTTTGCATGAATCATACGTACCTAACCATATCCTGCATAATCATAGCTACCCATATCGCATCTATCTCACCAACTTACGCACCTATCACATACAAGTTATTCCAAGTTTTTGCATGGTTGCACCCTTTGTTGTCCAATGGCCATTCTCAATTAGAATGGTTTGATATTGTTTAAAACACCACTCCTCCATTCAAATAAGTGGCTAAACATGATTTTCTGCATTCTAATTTGATGCATGGACAGCACATAAGTTCATAAGTGCTCCATCTGAACAAATTTGATATTGACTCACCGAGAACAAATTTCAATGTCGATAACTCTTACATTTACACCACAACACTCAAATTTAGGGGTTCCCTCTACTACTTTTTACCAATTATCCTACATCGGACTTAAATGGGCGTTATGTGTGCGATATGCCAACTATCATAGCTAAATGGGCAGGTCATGGCTCATATATAACCACAGATTCACTAGGATACTGAAACAAGCATTGAAGACAAATTGATCATGTATAAAAGAAACAGCACAGTGAAAAATAAGGCAATTCACCAGTTGTTTGCCAGTATTTTGACCACTTTCACAAAAACAATGTGTGCAGTATGTGTGCAATAGCTCAAAAAAGCAATGTGTGCAATAGCTCAAATTGATCATGTATAAAAGAACAATGTGTGCAGTATGTGTGCAATAGCTCAAAAAAGCAATGTGTGCAATAGCTCAAATTGATCATGTATAAAAGAAACAGCACAGTGAAAAATAAGGCAATTCACCAGTTGTTTGCCAGTATTTTGACTACTTTCACAAAAACAATGTGTGCAGTATGTGTGCAATAGCTCAAAAAAACAATGTGTGCAATAGCTCAAAAAAGCAATGTGTACAGTATGCCAACTATCATAGCTAAATGGGCAGGTCATGGCTCATATATAACCACAGGATTCACTAGGATACGAAAAAAGCATTGAAGACAAATTGATCATGTATAAAAGAAACAGCACAGTGAAAAATAAGGCAATTCACCAGTTGTTTGCCAGTATTTTGACTACTTTCACAAAGAATATGCACTGACAACAAGAAAATGATAGTAGCCATTTTTTGGGGGCAATACATATATCTTTGAACTGAAATTATAAGTTTCACATGAGAAAGACGACAGGTTCAATGCACAAATATTTGGGCAACACATATATCGGTAGTCATTCTACATCAGAAATATGACAACTTTAATTCTACATCACATCATCATAAATCCATGTTGCCCACTATACAAATAGATGGTTAATTGCTAAATAATAAGAACCTCCAAGAGATTTATATACGAGATGACATAATATCATATCCCATACAACAAATGGGGACTCTTAAAGTTTTGAGTTAGCTATGTCAAAGATGCTTTCTAAAAAAGAGTCGTCTCTGTCTCCCAATAGTAAGGTAAATGGTTGAGAAGACAGGACACACTATATTTATTAGCATTTCTGATGCATTGAGAGAATAAGATTTACAAGAAAATACCGATATGATTTAGGTTAAGTATTAGGGGTACCTTTCTCAGTTAGCACCTGATGGTCTCACTCCTGGACACCCCTGTAAAAGAATAGGTGATATGGTCATAATCAATTAAATGACCACATTTGGTATGTTCATTGGAGTTATCGCTTATGTACAGGTATGAACAACACAGATATGCAACATCCAAATTTATATAATGACCTCCATCTGGGATATGTTACATGCATTTTATGTTCTGATTCATTTGGTACAAAATACAACAGAATGAAATCAAGCAATATATTTCAAAGAGAAAGAACTGTTTTTAGCAAAGTTGATCACAAAGAAACTGAGGAGTGAGAAGCAATACCAATTAAATATGAAAAGAGAAAGAACTGTTTTTAGCAAAGTTGATCACAAAGAACTCTTTTAAGTTTACACAGTAATAACATGAATACAAGGGATCCAATCTCAAAGAACATTTACATACACATTCACATGCTAATGCAAGTTTTAAATATTAAGGTGAGAGCTTGCAGCAAAATTAGAATCTTCAACTTGATGTGAGGAGCTCAAAGGCAACTAAGATGCGTAAGACCTAATATGATAATGCACTAACTCTTCGAATTCATGTTTCTTAATACCGAAGTTCCTAAACCTCCGGAAAGTAAAGATTGTATGTGACTATACACGTGCCTTGGAATGAGTTGACTTCTTGGGAGCTCTTAGTGCCATTGTCAACATCACATAGTTAGCATTTGAAGGTTACCATTACAACTAAAAAAAACAAGAAGTTAAATCTTACTTTATTGTTTGGCCATGCAATGGACATATAAAGAGCATCACCATGGTCTCCATACCATCATATGGACGAGGAAGCAAGGCATCTCTTTTCAACACGACATTCACAACAACTTCATAAAATTGAACTCCAAGAGGTTGACCTCCCACTAGGGCACTTGGTTCGGTTGATACAATTGTTGCTTTAGCCACGTGGATATCATTTCTTCGACAAAGATATAGTATAACATCCCTACCAACCTAAAGCATAAATATTACATTTCAGCGGTGACAACTACGTAAAAATATTCAAATGAGTAATTAAGAGCCGGGATTAGAAGTCAAAGAAAATAACCAAGCTTTCTTCATCGTTGAGGATTCATGGCTTCTTCTTGTGGTTGCATTGTTCATTGAAGGCATCCTTGGTGTAACAACTTTTGTACGATAATGGAATTGTTCTCATCCAATAGTGTATTATCTATATCCCTATTGTTGTTAGCCACATCATGCTCCTCCCGATATGAATTGTTAAATTCTCCTAGTCTTTGTTCAATCCTTGGGCTCTACAACCAAAGCAACAAAATGTTGGATTCTCATTTTGTTCAGACGACAAGAGATTGATATGGACATAAAAGACTTGATAACAACAAGAGAAAGATGAAGGTACTGAAAGCACATTACGAAGTATGTCTTGAGTTAGAAGCATGTTGGGAACTTCCTTCCACATTCTGCATGCCTTGTGGTAGTAGCATACGCTCCATAAGGTTAAAACGTTCTGCATTTGGTCCATGCGCTGGGTTAGAGAATTAAGTTCTTGCTTAGTTTGACTATGAGCTTCTATTTGCAAATTGAACTCTTGTTGGTATTCTTTTGCATGCTCTGGTGTGCCCACATCTTGAGGAGTTGGTCCCTTCCTAGAACACGAACACGACCTCTTGGCTCCTTCTCTCCACATACATGTGAAAACAAATCACCCTCCCGACAGCTTTTTTCCTTCAATTTCAGGTAGTTTTCGCAGCCTCTTTTAGCTTTTCCTACAAATTGTAAATATTATGTAAGCAAGTAATATTCGACATGCAAGTGTGTTTTGCCAAAAAAACATACAATTGTTGATTGAGCTTGTGGAATAGGTTCTCCATTTTTTTGTGAATGCGTCACAATCCAAACTTCATCTCTCCTGGCAACATGCCCAAGTTTCTCACCCTAAAATGAGGTTTGTAAGAGTTCTCACAAGTAAAAACATTATCCTACAAATGAGATATGTAATTAACTTTAAAAGACCAATTATACTATTTTTTACCAATTCATGGCCAACACGAGCATGGCTTTTGCTACCACTTGTATGTAAGGTACGCACTTTTCTCGATTAGCTTTTCCTCTTATTGAACGGGCCTATACCAAAGCATAAATATGAATATAACTTTTCAAGCAACTACAACCAAAGCAAGTAACATGACATATCTTACCTCAGCTTCTGGAGATCTCCAATGATTAACAAGCCACTCCCAATCATTCACATTAACTCTTTCGTCACGCTTTGCCATAAGTTCTTCGTCAGTCAGAGTCGTATCATAATATGTCTTTTTTAAATCAGCCTTAAAGTCCCTCCATTGCTTTGCTGCTGTTGCCAAAACATAATACATACCCGAGGCGTCGATCTCATAGTATGACTGTTTTAAAATGAAAAATATTGTTTCAGCAGGATATACAAAATAAAACAAGAAAGATAACTAACAATCCACCTACCTGTATAGCAGTCCACACTTCTAGCTTCTTTTTTACATCAATTTCTCTCCAATCATTACATGCAACCGATATTTTCTTTCTCACCATTGTTCCAATAACATTTGCAATTTCTTTAGAATCACGCCCTATAGGCTGACCGTATTCGTTAAGGACAATTTTGATTTTTGGTTGCCCTCTCTTGAATATATGTTGAGCTTTTAGTGATACCCTTCCATCCTTTTTGTTTTGTTGTTCATCAACTTGACGTTAATGCCTTCTACCATCACATAAAATACTAGCATGTGTCAATTATACAATCATGATCTGAATTGAAAGAAGTAACACATATCTAACATGATTCCATACCTTCATTATCACTCATTGGATCTTGAGGTAGCCGGTAATCAGGATCTTTATCAACATGTTCATGTTCCTCTATGTTTGTCCTTAACCTGGACCGCAAGTTATGATTTCCATGTGGCATCAAAGTTGTGCATTCAGTTGTCTAGAAAAGTTAACATGCTTGTCAATTTCATGATATATGTTGTAGACAAGAACGAAATATGGCTAAAAGTGACAGGCACACATGACCTTAGCAATTTTGTTAGGCCGGTGTTGAACAATGACATTGCTACCACCCATGGGTGGGAGGTTAAGAGATTGTAGCTTGAAAGGACCGATATGTCGCCTAGAGGGGGGGTGAATAGGCGTAATTAAAATTTGCAATTAAATAAAATCACCCGAGAACCAAATCCGAGTGTCCGGATTAATTGTCCGGATAGTCCGGAGTTAATGTCCTAATAGTCCGATTAAATGTCCTGAGTGTCCTGACAAGGACCTCGAAATGATAATTTTAAATCCTTGCAAATTTGCAACAATCTAGCTGAATACAAATGTTCTAACTAATCTCGTGTACCTTAGAAAAATACTGAGATCTAGAGCCAAGCACAATGAGAAAGTAGATCGGGCTCCAAAAGACTTAAGAACCACAAACCCTAGCTCAAGCAAATGAAGAACACAAAGACAATGATTTTTACCGAAGTTCGATTCTTGAAGGAATCCTACGTCTCAGCTGAGGAGGCACAAAGCCCGGTCCCTCTTGACCTCTTTCCTCCGGTGTTGCACAAAGCACTTCACGGTTCTTCACTTCTTGCCTCTTTCCTTTCGGAGGCAAGGCTTGCCTTCACAAACAACCGGGGCTCTCCACACGAAGTCTTGGAGGCTCCCGGTGACTCCTTGCCGTCTAGGAGCCCTTCAAACTCCAAGAGTAACAAATACGCCGCTAAAATCGACTGGAGGGTTAAGCTCGGTGCTCAAGAATCAAACATGCAAGCTCAAAGCACTTGAATCCCCTTCTTTCTCCCCAAAGAAACAACTCAAATCAAAGATTTTAGTGGGAGAAAGAAGCTAGGGCTTGAGAGAGTGTGAGAGAGAGCTTTAGACTTGAATGCTGCAATGAATGAGAGTTGTAACGGTTAGATTTGGAGTGAGGGCTTAAATAGCCCCCCAAAAATCCAACCGTTCTGAGCGTTCTCACAAGACAAATCGGACTGTCCGGACTTTATCTTCGGATACTCCGGACAATTTCCCCGGAGTGTCCGGACTAAATGTCCGGATACTCCGGACTTACCAGAGAAAGAGCAACCGAGGACCCTAGCTCGGAGTATCCGGACTTAATCCCCGGATACTCCGGACAATTTACCTTGAGTGTTCGGACTAATTGTCCGGATATTCTGACCGACCTCCTCGGCCAGAGTATCCTTCAAAAGAAATGCATGATTTTGAGATGCTTTTGAGATGCAATTTTCATCCTATGAGCACAAGCATATCCTAAAAGCGATTTTCCGTCAGATCCCCTTAATAGTACGGCTATCCTTAGACTCAATAAAATAAAAGAAATATAATCGAAGTCTTGATGCCGCCTTTTCAAATTTTAAATATAGTGGGGATCTCAAATCGCCATTCCAACCAAGATATCTTCTTGATCACTGCATAGAATCTCACATGCATCGTTAGTATACTCTATTGTGTTGCCATAAATCACCAAAACTCTTTGAGGGGCCTAGATGCACTTTCAATCTCCCCCTTTTTGGTGACTTGATGACAACACAATTGAATTTGGATAAAAGAATTGAATGATATAGCATTTGGAAAACCAAATGCTTGGAGGGTGGAGCTCCCCTAAATCGTGCATTAGAGAAATATGAGTAGAGATAGAAATGCACATATTTAAGATCAAAAGGTGCAAGAGCTCCCCTAAATTGTTGCGCATTTATAGAATATGACAAGATAATCAATAAGTAGATATGACATGATATCACACAAATGCATAACGGAAAGGAAATTGATATTAAGCAAACAAATAGTTCGACAACCAATCAACCACAAGCACAACTAAAGGTCTAACGAGACGATAAATAGCCAAAGCAATAACCAAAGCACAATCCCGCACGGCAAAGCAAATAGACTCCAAATAAACTCTAGCTCTCTCCCCCTTTGGCATCAAGACACCAAAAAGAAGGAAGAGTCTACCGCAAGAAACTACTCGTCGTCGCCGGACGGGTCGTAGTCTTCCTCCTCGCTATCGTCGCCACTGCCACTGACGCTAGCCTGAGGTGCATGAGGTGGTAGATCAAAGAGCTGCCGGGTAGCGGAATCCACTGCAGAAACACGAGTTGACTCCTCAGACTCGCTACTGGCTGGAAGATCCTCACCCTGCTGGCGGTGGTAGGCGCGGAACTCTCGGCGGTGCTCACGCAGCTCACGACGGGTCTCCTTTACTTGCTCAGACACATCTTGACATAAACAGAATAGGCACTTGAGCATTCTCTTGATGGTGTCGCGGCTAGTGCGAGGAGAACCTTCTCCCGTGGGAGAAATCGAGCAGAGGAGGCGCTTGCGAAGCCGGAGCCGGTGGAGGAGCGACGAGCAAAAGACCGAGTGACAGAGGACGACCCTCGGGCAGCTTGTCCACAGGAGCTGCAGCAGAACCGACCGAGGACGGACCTTGTAAGTCACATGCTCCACATCCTTACGGTCAAGCCCCGTGGCGTGCTCAATCACAGCCATTATGAATGGCGATATCCACAAATACCGGAGTTGCTCATTGAGTTGTAGCGGATGGACTCCCGATGAAATCAACCACGCCAAATCCATGAGTGCGCCAACCAAGTGAAATAGCAAATTTCTCACATAAGAACTGATGGCTGACGCATCTCCCTCCTTGGGCCAAAGGGTGACCCGAAGCAACCGAAGAAGTACAGCTGGCACTGGCTTCAGACCCTAGATAGTGCCCATCATAACATGCTGAGATGAATCATATAAATCTCCAAGCTGCTCAGGAGCCATGACCTTCTTATCATGCAGCTTCGCATCCCCATCAGCAGATCGCAAATGCAATATTCTAGCAAATGTCCTCTTGGTCACCACATACCAGAGTTTGTCTGTCATCCACCAAATGGCATCTTGCTTCTTATCAAAGTAAAGAGTGGCATAAAATTGCATGATTACCTCATCATTCCAGGAATGCATGAAACTCATAATGTCCTTCACTTTATGCCGCTCACAAATCTCGATAACTTCATCAAAGATGGGATTCTGAGCCTCAGACATATATAGCCAATCAATCCTCTTCATCTTCATTACTGGACGCTCCATTGGCAGAAGAACTGTCTCATAAAAGTCAGAGTGAAACCTGTTCCAGAACCGCTTGTCGACATACTGATCTTGATGAAACTCAAGCGGATCCTTGTTCCTCTGCGCAACAATCGCTTTGCCCTTCCCGGAGCCAACCCGATAGTCAACCACACGCAGGGGCATCATCTGGCCTGGATATCTCCACTGTGGCTGAAGCTTCTCGAGTGGACCAATCGCCACTCTTGACTCTTGAAATCGCTTTTTTCGTTCTGCCGCTTAGCATGCTCATCTCATGGATGCTCTTGGCAGGAACTTCCGCGGGATTACTCTGAGCGGGAGCAGGAGACGGAGCAGCGGGAGGAGCGGTGAGGAGGTTTGCACGGCCTTGAGGAATCTTCTTCACACCTTGCCTTCTCTTCTTTGGAGCGCCGGTGGGAGAGGGAGGAGGCGACTCGGTTAGGCTTGCCGCACCCGTAACCTCCTTGGGAAGAAGACATCACAACGAAGAACCGCAAAACGAAGAAATGATTTAGGAGATCCTTCCCCAAGCCCTCCAAGGATGATCCGGAGATGGAGATGGAGGAGAAACACGGGAGATGGAGGAGAATCGGGAGGCGGCTAGCTAGGGCGAAGGTTTGAGGTGGATGCTTGAAACAAATAAGAGAAGAGAGAGAAGGAAGCCCCTTGCAATCTAAATAGCCACAGACCCTCTCGGCCGGATACTCAGGACATTTTGTTCGGAGACTCAGGACAATTTGTCGGATACTCCTGACAATTAGTCGGATCGTCCGAGCCAAGGCTCGGGATCCAAAAGGAATTTCAAGGAATTGAAAGGCATGAATGACTTGAAGAATTGAGAAAAGAAGTCCTTAGATGTCCTTTGCACAATGTGGCTAGCGAACACAAAATCAAGCAATCCATAGTCACATGTCATTGGGCAAGATCCGAAGATCGAGATTTCAAGAACACGAAAAGACCAAAGAAAAGGACCAAATAAACTTTTCTAAAATGTTTTCCAAGCATCAATCAAAGGCATGCACTTCTCAAGCCAAGTTACGAGAATCAAGAATATTTAGTCCACTTCTCAATTCACAAAATCTCTTCTCGTCAAGAGGTTTTGTAAATATATCGCTAATTGGTCATTTGTGCTCACATGTTGGATATCGATATCGCTTTAGTGGAATGATCCCTTAGGAAATGGTGGCGAATATCGATATGCTTTGTACGGAATGTTGGGCGGGGTTGTTAGCAATTTTATGGCGCCTCATTGTCACACAAAAGTGGCACACGATTATAGGTTAGGCCATAATCATTTAGGGTTTGTCTCATCCAAAGCAATTAAGCACAACAACTTCCGGCGGCTATATATTCGGCTTCGGCTGTGGACAAGGCTACAGAATTTTGCTTCTTGGAAGACCAAGAAACAAGAGATCTACCTAAGAACTGACAAGTACCCGAGGTACTCTTCCTATCCACTTTGCATCCTGCATAATCCGTGATCGAATAGCCGACTAACTCAAATGATGAACCTTTAGGATACCAAAGTCCTAAATGAGGAGTGTGCACTAAATACCTCAAGATTCTCTTTACGACCACCATGTGGCACTCCTTTGGGCGGCTTGAAAACGTGCACACATGCACACACTAAGCATGATATCGGGCCTAGATGCACAAAGATAGAGTAAGGATCCGATCATCGAGCGATATACCTTTTGGACGACCGGTTTACCTTCTTTGTCGAGATCTAGATGCCCGTTGGCTTGCATCGGCGTTTTGATTGGTTTGGCGTTCTCCATGCCGAACTTCTTGAGCATGTCCTTGATGTACTTTGTTTGACATATAAAAGTTCCTTCCTTTAGTTGTTTGACTTGAAATCCGAGGAAGAACTTCAACTCACCCATCATGGACATCTCGAATCTTTTAGTCATTATCCTGCTAAAATCCTTGCACAAATGTTCATTAGTAGATCCAAATATAATGTCATCGACATATATTTGGCACACAAATAAATCATTATCAATATGTTTAGTGAAGAGAGTAGGATCGGCCTTTCCGACTACAAAACCTTGACCGAGGAGAAAATCACGAAGACACTCGAACCATGCTCTCGGCGCTTGCTTAAGCCCATAGAGAGCCTTGTGTAGGAAGTAGACGTGGTCCGGATGGTTCGGGTCTTCGAATCCAGGTGGTTGCTCGACGTAGACCATTTCAGAAAGTGGTCCATTTAAGAAGGCGCTTTTCACGTCCATTTGATATAGCTTAAAATCATGGTGAGTAGCAAAGGCAAGTAATATTCTAATGGATTCAAGCCTAGCTACAGGAGCGTATGTTTCATCGAAATCCAAACCTTCGACTTGCGTGAAGCCTTGAGCAACCAACCGTGCTTTGTTTCTAGTCACTATTCCGTTCTCGTCTTGCTTGTTCCGAAAGACCCATTTGGTTCCAATCACGTTTTGCTTGGGTCTTTCGACAAGCTTCCACACTTGGTTCCGTTCAAAATTGTTTAGCTCCTCTTGCATGGCCATCACCCAATCCGGATCTTGGAGTGCTTCTTCTACCTTAAGTGGTTCAAGAGAAGACACAAAGGAGTAAAATTCACAAAAATTTGCAAGTCGAGATCTAGTGGATACTCCCTTGTTAATGTCTCCAAGTATGTTGTCGACCGGGTGATCGCGTTGTATGCTTTGATGAACTCTCGGATGAGGAGTCGTTGAGTTGATGCGTTGGATAGGGCCTCCGTCATCTTGTGAGATGTTGGAACCATCTTGAGCTTTAATGGATGAGGAGGATCAACATTTTGAGCACTAATGTCCGAATGTCGAGGGTTAAGTCCGGACACTCCGGAGATTTTGTCCGGAGACTCCGGACATTATCCCGGACACTCCGGGTTGGGGTGCTCGGGATTGCATCCTGCTCCACCGGTTTTACTTCCCCAATTGCCAATTTCTTGATTGCTTCGCATGGAGGTTCTTCCCTATCAATTTCATCACAATTAACTTGTTCTACTTGAGAACCGTTAGTTTCATCAAATGTTAAATCACGCGAGATTTCAACTACACGGTGGTGTTATTGAAAACCCGATATCGTAAGCATTTGATCCATAGCCAAGTAAAATCCTTCATCTACTTTAGGAGCAAATTTAGAAGACTTAGCCTTTTTGTTGAGGATGTAGCATTTACTCCCAAAGACCCGGAAGTAGGATACATTTGGCTTCTTCCCGGTGAGGAGCTCGTATGCCGTCTTCTTTAGCAACTTGTGAAGATATAATCGGTTGGAGCTGTGGCACGCGGTGTTGACGGCCTCCGCCCAGAATATGTCGGAGACTTTGTATTCGTCAAGCATCGTACGCGCCATCTCGATGAGGGTTCGATTCTTCCTCTCGGCTACCCCATTCTGTTGAGGAGAATAGGGAGCCGAGAATTCATGCTTGATGCCTTCTTCATCGAGAAACTCCTCAACGCCGGTGTTCTTGAATTCGGTGCCGTTGTCACTCCAAATTCTCTTGATCTTCACTTCGAACTCATTTTGAGCTCTTCTCATGAATTTCTTCAAGCTTCCTTGGACTTCGCTTTTGTCATGCAAGAAAAACACCCAAGTAAAGCGAGAAAAATCATCAACAATAACTAACCCATACTTGTTTTCTCCAATGCTTATGTAGGCGATCGGGCCGAACAAGTCCATGTGTAGCATCTCCAACGGTCTTGAGGTGGTCATCACATTCTTCGCGGGATGAGAGGCTCCAACTTGTTTCCCGGCTTGGCATGCACTACACACCCTATCTTTCTCAAAAACGACATTGGTTAGTCCAAGGATGTGATTGCCCTTAATGAGTTTGTGAAGGTTCCTCATACCGACATGGGCAAGTCGGCGATGCCATAACCAACCCATGCTAGATTTAGCCATTAAGCACGTTTCAAGGTTAACTCTATCCGTAGAAAAATCTATAAGATAGAGATTACCCTTTAAGCGACCCTTATGACTATTGAACCATCAACCCTCTTAATGACATCCACACCCTTTTCACTAAACACACAATTGTAGCCCGCTTCACATAATTGAGCAACGGACAATAAATTGTAGCTTAGTGATTCGACAAGTAATACATTGTTTATATGAAAATCATTAGTAATAAGAATCTTACCTAAACCTACTACTTCACCTTTTCCGTTATCGCCGAAGATGATGCTTTCGCTATTTGATCCATTGGCTTCCAAATGTGCGAACATTGCCCTTTCTCCGGTCATGTGATGCGACATCCGCTATCCAAGATCCAACTTGTTCCACCGGAGATATAGGCCTACAAAATGAAATTTAGTTTTTGCTCTTTGGTACCCAAACTTGTTTAGGTCCGCGCACATTAGTGACAAGTGATTTGGGGACCCAAATGGATCGCACACTAGAAGCATTCTTGGGCTTACCCCCAATGTGGTGAGCAACTACTCTACCGAGGCTAGTCCTCTTAAGCACATATGAAGCAAAGAAAGTGGATTGAGCCTTATATTTAGAGTTTGCTTCCCCCTTTACGAAGTGAATGGGCTTGTTCAAAGGTGCAACCACAATGTGGTTTCCTTTGCCCTTATGAGGGACATAACCAAGCCCATGCTTCATGGGGTTACCTTTGCGCTTACCGAGGAACTCCTCTAGTCCTTTGCTAGCCTTATAGGACTTTTGTAGTCCATCTTCAAGCATTCCCTTGAGCTTCTCATTTTCATTAGCAAGAACTTGCAAAGTCTCAAGGTTAGTGGTACAAATATCAATATTGACATTATAGCACCTAAGCGCATCCATTGCTCGTTGAAGGCAATGAAGAATTGGAGTTAATAGTTGAGGTGATCGGAGGGCTATTCTTGAGATCAACAAGCTTCAACTCAATAGCCTTGCAAGCATCCTTTGCCTTAGCAAGTTTCTCTTCGAGTGAAGCATTGGTGATCTCGAGGCTAGTCACCTCGGATTTAATTAACTTTGAATTCTCAACTAATCTTTCATTTTGCTCTTTTTCAAAAGACAAGCTCTTCTCTAGCTTCATGATTCTTTTCTTTTTTCGAGGATGAGCAAATCCTCTTGAGCCTCGAGTAGCTTCCTTTTGTTCTACAATTTCCTCCAATTTTTCAATGTCTTTTAAGAGCAAATTTAATTTATGAATGTCAAAGTTCTTCATAGACTTAAGCACGGTGTTAACGTCATCATTATCACTATCGCTATCGTGCTCATCTAGACATTCATTAGCAATGGAGGGAGTGGAGACTTTTGATGATACCTTGTGCCCCTTTGCCATAAGGCACATAGGAGCGTTGTCGTCATCGTCGCTCAAGTTGTCGAAGAGGCTCTTCGACGTTGTTGAGGTGGTAGGCACGGCGATGGCGACAGAGGCAATTCCTCCTTCCTCGTCTGACTCGGAGTCGGAATCGGAGTTGGAGTCGGTGTCGGAGTTCCACTCCTTTCCAATGTAAGCACGACCCTTGCCCTTGTACTTCTTGCTCTTCTCCTTGTCCTTGCCCCGGAACTTATCCTTCTTGTGAGACTTCTCATCTTTTCCTTCCTTATGCGGACACTCGGCAATAAAATGGCCGGTTTCGCCGCATTCGTAGCATCTTCTTGTGGAGTGTCTCGCTTTTGACTTTCTTCCATAGTTCCTTGATTGACCTCCTTGCTTGAAATTTTTCTTCTTGAAGAATTTGTTGAATCTTCGTACAAATAAAGCCATATCTTCATTTGTCAATGGACCCTTTGGACACTTCGCCTTCACTTTCGCTTTCTTCGGCTTGGCGCACAATTTTGACGGCCTTTAGAGCGATGCCCTTCTTCTTTCCCGACTTGAGTTCCTCCACAACCTCAGCTTCCTTTACCATCATCTCATCCATCATGAGCCGGCCAATGACGTCATGAGGTGTCAAAGTGTCAAAGTTGGGCCGGTCTCGGATCAACTGAACAAGGTTGCGGTTGGTAGGAGTGATCACGCGAAGTATAATCTTCACCACAGCCTTGTCAGACAAATCAGTGCACCCAAGACCTTTTGCTTGATTTACAAGCACCATTAGCCGATCAAACATCTTGTTGTAGGACTCTCCTTCTTCCAATGTGAACCGGCTCAGCTCACCAATAATGAGCTCTATCTTTGATTCACGAACACTTGAAATCCCTTCATGACTCACTAGGAGTCTATCCCAAATGGCCTTTGCTTCCTTAAGTCCATCCACACGGTTGAACTCGGAATCACTCAAAGCATTAAACAAGGCATTGACGGCCAAGTCATTGAAGTGTTGATCTTTATCTTCTTCGGGAGTAAGGTTCTCGGGATCATTAGGCTTGAAACCTGTCTGCACAATCTTCCAAATAGACGGGTGAAGTGATCTCAAGTGCATCTTCATCTTATGTTTCCATGCCGCATAGTGAGTGCCATCGGCGAGGCGCCAACGGAGGGCACGCGAAACATATGATGAAGAGCTTGAAACCGAGGAACGATAATCAAAAGGAATTGCAACCCCAATACCGGTGCCCGTGCCCTTATCTTGGTCATGGGCTTCGGTATTCTTATCTCCTGTTTGCGACATATTTATTCTCCAAGCGGTTAAGCCAAACTAAGGAGATTTGGCTCTGATACCAATTGAAAGGACCGATATGTCGCCTAGAGGGGGGGTGAATAGGCGTAATTAAAATTTGCAATTAAATAAAATCACCCGAGGAACCAAATCCGGAGTGTCCGGATTAATTGTCCGGATAGTCCGGAGTTAATGTCCGGATAGTCCGGATTAAATGTCCGGAGTGTCCGGACAAGGGACCTCGAAATGATAATTTTAAATCCTTGCAAATTTGCAACAATCTAGCTGAATACAAATGTTCTAACTAATCTCAGGTACCTTAGAAAAATACAGATCTAGAGCCAAGCACAATGAGAAAGTAGATCGGGGCTCCAAAAGACTTAAGAACCACAAACCCTAGCTCAAGCAAATGAAGAACACAAAGACAATGATTTTTACCGTTCGGATTCTTGAAGGGAATCCTCGTCTCCGCTGAGGAGGCACAAAGCCCGGTCCCTCTTGACCTCTTTCCTCCGGTGTTGCACAAAGCACTCATGGTTCTTCACTTCTTGCCTCTTTCCTTTCGGAGGCAAGGCTTGCCTTCACAAACAACCGGGGCTCTCCACACGAAGTCTTGGAGGCTCCCGGTGACTCCTTGCCGTCTAGGAGCCCTTCAAACTCCAAGAGTAACAAATACGCCGCTAAATCGACTTGGAGGATGAAGCTCGTGCTCAAGAATCAAACATGCAAGCTCAAAGCACTTGAATCCCCTTCTTTCTCCCCAAAGAAACAACTCAAATCAAAGATTTTAGTGGGAGAAAGAAGCTAGGGCTTGAGAGAGTGTGAGAGAGAGCTTTAGACTTGAATGCTGCAATGAATGAGAGTTGTAACGGTTAGATTTGGAGTGAGGGCTTAAATAGCCCCCCAAAAATCCAACCGTTACAGCGTTTCACAAGACAAATCCGGATCGTCCGGACTTTATCTTCGGATACTCCGGACAATTTCCCCGGAGTGTCCGGACTAAATGTCCGGATACTCCGGACTTACCAGAGAAAGAGCAACCGAGGACCCTAGCTCGGAGTATCCGGACTTAATCCCCGGATACTCCGGACAATTTACCCGGAGTGTCCGGACTAATTGTCCGGATACTCCGGACTGACCTCCTCGGCCAGAGTATCCTTCAAAAGAAATGCATGATTTTGAGATGCTTTTGAGATGCAATTTTCATCCTATGAGCACAAGCATATCCTAAAAGCGATTTTCCGTCAGATCCCCTTAATAGTACGGCTATCCTTAGACTCAATAAAATAAAAGAAATATAATCAAGTCTTGATGCCGCTTTTCAAATTTTAAATATAGTGGGGATCTCAAATCGCCATTCCAACCAAGATATCTTCTTGATCACTGCATAGAATCTCACATGCATCGTTAGTATACTCTATTGTGTTGCCATAAATCACCAAAACTCTTTGAGGGGCCTAGATGCACTTTCATAGCTTCTCATTGTTTTCTGCAATTACACCATTCGACGTATTTCATAGTCGAGAAGTGTGCCTTGCTTACCCTTCCTCCTTTCTTTCCATTGGAACCGCATTCTTTATCTCTTCCTCGTCGTTTTCCATTATTTTTCCTTCAACATGAGATTAAAAAGTAGCAAATATTGATTAAAATATTCCACTGCAACACAACAATATAGATATTCATGACTTACTTTTTAGGTTTATTTGCACCAACAATTATTCCATCTATATCTGTCCTAAGACAAGTAGTACCACCAACAGAGATATTCATAGGTAAATTAGTATGCACATCAGGCAAAATTATAGGCATTTGAGGGTCATGCTCTAAATCTCCATTTTCAGCTTCACTCATGTCATAAAAGTCACGTGGTTTCGATTGAACAACAGCAAACCATTCAGTATCAATAGGGTCTTGAACGTAGTACACTTGAAAAGCTTGTGATGCCAAAATGAAAGGCTCGTCAGAAAGCTTGACACCGGTATTGAATAAATGCTTGAAATTCACAATAGTAACCCCAAATTGATCTTTTTTTACCCACTTGTCTTGTGTGCGGTTGTCAACCCAATCACACTTGAAGAGCACTATCTTCCCTTTGTTGTTATAATTCAACTCAATGATTTCTTTTATAATACCATAATATGTCTTGTTTCCCATTATGTAAGAATCATTATTGCCCCTTTCAAAACATGTGGTCTGTGCAATTAAAGATACACCACTACTTTGAATAGGTCTTCCCTCATCATAGGACTGTGTATGAAAATTAAACCCATTTATGGTGTAACTATTATATTTAACTACAACCATGGATGGCTCTTTGGCTAAAATTTGTGTCTCTTCAGGTTCATCCTCACCCATCTCACCACTGCGATTATGACATATTTCTTGAGCTTAATTTATTAACTATAATAAATTACACATTAGTAGGGCATTTGCATACTTACATGCAATCTAAACCACTCATGAAAGGTTTAAGTGATGCATACGATTGATTTCTTGCTTGTTTCAAGTCCAATTGAGGAAAGATAGTTAATGTGCTTCTCGCCGGTGTTCAATTTGTCATCTTAACAAAAACAAAAATTTCACAATGCTAAAATACATTCAAATAGCTTACTTCAAATAAGGATCTATATTGTCATAGTTGAATAGGACATATCTATGAGCTTGCGACCAAGTTTTGTGATCTAAAGCCACATCTGCATTTCGGTAATCCTCGACCAAGGTTGCGAAAGAAAGGAGTAGTACTACCAACTTCCACAGCGGGCCTTCATCATTTCTAACTTGTCGAGTAAATCGAGTCATCCCACTTAAATAGCGAGAAAAGAATGTAAGACTCTCATCGAATAAATAGCTCTCGCAATTGAACCTTCTGGATGGCTTCTAGTGCGTACATACCCCTTACACCTCATCAAAAACCTAAATCCAGATTGCAAATAAGTTAATTTGTAACAGGGCATGACTACGATTCATAGATTAGTTGTTCCGGACAATTACCTCTCCACGGGATACATGTTACGAAAATGTACAGACCAAAGAATGCGTGCTTGAGCGTAGATGAACCATCAAGTGTATCATAATATCAAAAAATGATGGTAGGAATATTGTCTCAAGAAGGCATAAGGTCTCATTTATCTCGACCTCTAGTTTTGCATATCACTTACACGGATAACATGTGAGTACATTTGCTTAAAAAATTGCTCACACGGATCAATGCTTTCTTGATAACATTTTACGGTAATATCCTTCGGATAGCAAGTGGAAGTAAGTGTTGAAGAAGAACATGGTTGTCATGACTCTTAAGCCCAATTATCTTTTTCTCATTGACAATAACATTACGGCGTATATCGGATGCATAACCATCGGAAATTTAACTCCTTTAAAACTTCACAAAATATTTTCTTCATTTAGAACTCATTGAGTATTGTCTTTGGAGGTAAGTAAAATCTATCTTCTACTTCAATCGGATGAAGATCACTTCTTATGCCTAGAGCTTGAAGGTCCAACCGAGAGTTCAAGTTGTCCTTAGATTTCCTGTCCATACCCAACAAAGTATTAATTATGTTATCACAAACATTTTTCTCAATGTGCATCACGTCGAGATTATGACGCAAAAGCAAGTCCTTCCAATATGGAAGTTTGAACCAAATAGACCTCCTTTTCAGATTTTAATTGGATCCCCATCGCTTTCGCTTTTTGTTAGCTTCTTTCTAGATGGATCCTTCCCAAAAATTGTTTGCATGCCTTCATGCGCTCTAGAATTTTCTCTCCGAAAGTGGACTAGGTCTGGCCGAGACTCAAGAACACCATCGAATGAATCAAGATCAAACCTAAATGGGTGGTTTGCATGTAGAAACCTCGATGCCCCATGTAGCAAGTCTTGCCACCATTTTTCAGTCGAAGAGAACATGTAAACGAGTGACACTCAAGGCATGCTCCTTCACCAGAGGTAGAACATCCAGCTACATATCCAAGACCTGGATAATCCGAAAGGGTGTATAATATGGCAGCATGCAATTGGAAGTACTCACCCTTGAAAGCATCCCATGTTCTAACACCATGGACAAACATATCTACCATATCATCAACTAGTGGCTCATAAAGACATCCATATCACTACCAGGAGCATATCGACCAGGAATTATCAAAGAAATAATGAAGTTTGGTTGTTTCATACAGATCCAAGGAGGAAAGTTGTATGGAATTAGAATAAAAGGCCAAATACTATAAGAAATATTCATGGATCTGAATGGGTTAAAACCATCTGTAGCTAATGCAAGTCTAAGATTGCGACTATCGGAAGCAAAATCTGGATACTTGTGGTCAAAATCCTTCCAAAGAGGAGAATCCGCTGGATGCCTAAGCAAACCATCTTTTGTGCGCTCTTCATCATGCCATCTTGTTTGAGCTGCCGTTCTTGAGCACATAAACAACCTCTGTAACCTTCTCTTTATTGGAAAATAGCGAAGAACCTTAATAGGAACCTTGTGTGTGCGTTTCCCATCTAAACTCTTCTTTTCGATTTCCATCGAGAAGTTTTACACTTTGGACAACTATTAGCATTAGCATTGTCCTTCCAATAAAGAATGCAATCATTTATACATGCATGAATCTTGACATATCCAAGTCCTAGGCATTTTCTTGTTTTCTTAGCTTCATTGTAATTCCTAGGTAGTCTTTGACCCTTCAGTGAAAGCTTCATTAAGAAGATCTAGTAGTAGGTCAAAACTCTTATCGGACCATCCCCAAGCAATTTGATGTGAAGTAACTTAACTATGAAATGTAACTTTGAGAATTTGTTACACCGGGTATAGCTCTTGGCCATAATCATTTGAGAGCTTTCAAGAGCATCTAGATCTTTATTTGTTTGTTCGAATCACCCTCATCCTCAAAATCCCCACCATAATCTACGCGCATGCTAAGTCTCAAGCAAATCAGATATATCATCATCTTCACTTGACTCTGCATATCTCCATCCCCATCATTCTCAAGCAGAGCTTGTCCATGTAATATCCATGTCTTGTACCCTTCTTGAAAGCCCTCACATATTAAATGCTCACGAACTTCGCATTCATCTCTCCAAATGAACTAGCACAAGTTCTACAAGGCACTGAATTTTGTTGCCCTCTTGATGAACTAAATGCATGATGTAGGAATTTGTCCATTTCTTCCAAATAAATTTTCTGTGCCTACATGCAAAGGTATTAATTTGTATCGATTAAATAAAACGTGTGTGAAGTGTAGAGACCTAAAATGGTTTGAAGTGTTTCTGTACACTGGCTTATCCACCCATTTGCTTATCCATTGGCACCTCTGTTTATTCCAACATAGATTCCATTGAAAATGTATAGTATTATAGCACAAAACAACCATATTAGTTGGCGATCGCAAGCTATATAGCTTGTAAAGTTCAATGATTTCAGTTCCACACAACATATATCCTAAGCAAACATCTATAATGTTAGTTTTATCATCCATTAGTAGGGAGGCGACCAACAATGTCAATTTCATCCTCAACACCTCATGGCCACCATGGCTTTTGATCCCCAAATCATAATTTAATGAAGCAAAGTAAATGAAAATATTGCATTACAAACTGGTGATATAGAAGTCCACGGTATTGTTGTCGTCCTTGTCCCACAAACAAGTTCAAACTCCCAATATGGTGATTCGCTCGATCGCCCCTCACTGACTTCCTAGCTTGATGGTGATTCTACAACATTTCATTGTAAACAACCTCAAAACATAATTTTTGGAGAATACCATATATTTTGACACTTCGAAGCATTAAATATGCCTGTTATCTTCTTGGTGTCAAGTTGTAAAATAGTCAAATGTTAACATGAGACAGGCATCATGACAATAATATTGAGACTTTTTGGATGCTTGGGAAGTACCGAAAGTCTCCACTTAGAAAAACAACAACCGTTGATTAACAAATAGTACTTTAGGTATGATGTACCGTAATTACAGGCGGTTTAGTAGTTGTTGACTTTCCTATCCTCTTGCCTAAGTGATCAATTGATGTTACTCCTCCATTAGGCAAGTAAACCAATCAAGACTACAAAGCAGCGAAGGGGTAAAGAAATGAAGGTCAATAAAGTAGTTGGAACCTCCAATTAAAGAAAGCATGAACAACGGCTTGGCAAATAGATTACGAACCTCCAAGACTCCATAACCCTATCTCGTAATGTAAATCCAAACAATTGACCTTTGCAAGTGCTTTTTTTGAACTCTCCTCCTTTTGTTTTAAATACTGTAATCATCACACAACTTAAGCACCTGCCCCATCAAGACTACGGACCATCAGACACAATTAATGAATGGACGTCATGACTTCCAAGCATAGGATACAATATCTTGTTTGGTTGACAAGCGATGTAGCAAAATGAAAAAAGAAGAGGAAGCAGGGAAGATGAAGCTACAGGTGTTTTAAGCTCTTCTTGGGTTTTTTATTTATACTTAGAATGGATTTAATGAAAAACCGAATAAATGTGCATCTTCATTTGTTAACACTATAGCATAATTTAAAATAGCACAAAAGTTTTTTTTTGTGATACTATAGAGCTCAAAGTTTATAATGTATAACTACGCTGTACAATTCAGAAACCTTTAAGAACAAAAAGAACCTTAGCAAGCATCATAGTATTCACGCAAATAATACCAACCTAGGGACAGGAGATTGCTGAAGGTAACCACCAAGTCTACTTATATCCTGTCAACAGAATTCAAAGACAATACTTAAGAAACATGAAAAGCAAGTAGTTCATCTGCAATAATAATCAAGTTTGATGAGAACCCAACAAAGTAATTGATGTATATCATTGAACATATTTGAAGTAGGAGGTAACCCAAGGAACGATTGAATCCTACCCTTTCTTCTGAGATCATGCATGTTTGTGCATCTTGCCGCTTAATCACTGAACCAACTAATTACTGTTCGGGATCCCCAACAAAGACACATATCTAATACTTGAAACCAATCACTCAAAACACTTCATAGATAACAGATTACACAGAAAAATTTCCAAACATGAAGACTGAGACAAGCATTGCTACATTTTGGGACTGAAGCACAAAACTCTTATGGCCGTTAAGCAGGAAACTTTTTCTTGGAGCTGTTGATTCTCCCTGTGCATGGATTCGATCTTCTCGTTTTGCCCCTGCAGCATGATATGAGGTATATAATACATCATTGTATTCCATGATAACTTAAGATTTTAGACTTTCAGTTGATGAGAATAACATACAATAGCACTGTAACAAGTAGATGCTAAAAGGGAATACAATGCCTTAATGTACATGTTGGTGAGTTCAACTTCAGTTCTTTCAGAAAGCAGTGTAATGAATAGGGAAAAAATGCGTGTTTATAAAAAGGTGGCCGACATCAAATATTTGTTATCAAAGTCACAATACTTCAAATATCAGTTGTAGTATGTCAGTTTGAGTCAACTGAACCAACAAACAAATTCATGTTTTTTTGTAAGTTGTAACTAAAAGTGATTTAAGTTGCTAACCAAAGTGAATCATGTTTTTGGGTAACAAAGATGCAATTATCCTTCTATTAGCTTTCAGAAGATATCCAGTGGAGAAGAATGTGAGTACAGAAAAAAAATTCAGAACTTTTGTATCTAGAAGTCTGGACGATTATTCCTTCCTTTGAAGACCTATGAAGTCTCATTTCTCATTTACCTTTATATAATAGCTTAATTTTAGTTATAGGACATATATTTCTACATGCTTCAAGCAGTCATCAATTAATTGCATTTATGAACAATCTTTAAACTACCCTAATATCACTATATTCAGATCATTACTCCAGAAGGCAGAGCTAAAGTATAATTCAATTCACTATCATGCTGTGATATTGATGTTGGTTTTCTTTCACGTGATCGAGTTATAGCCAACTTTCTTGGCAACAATGAATTCACTAGTGAAATAATTCCATTGATTCAGCAAAATCTAGCATCGATCCCTCCAGATGCATTGGGCTTGCTAAGCATGTGAAACTAGCATGCCCCCACCTACTATTTTCAGGTCTCATGACAATAGGAATGAAAGACTACTCAACACCGGAAAATTTTAAGGTGGATTTCCAGTATCAGAATATCACAAATGCATGCTCTTTGTTGAATTTTATAAGCTGTTGTTTTGTCTGATCTGAATGCATGCCCTAGTAAATTATAAGCTGTTGTTTTGTCTGATCTGAATCCAAACAAAAAGCACAATCAGTGCGATGACACAATAACCTGACCTCAATATGCAGTACAGTACACAATAGGAAAACAATGTATTTTTTTTAGAAGAACAGGCCAAATGCCCAGCTTTTACTGAAAGCAAACGTAAGGTCCTGCTGGGATTACCAGCTTACAAGAGCAATCACAAACAGACCAAAAAACAGACATAACAAAAAAAACGCTCTAGGACACTCCCCTCCCCGAGTTAGAGAAGGATAAGCTAAACCTGACAAACAGAGGTAAACCATCAGACTAAACAAGGAACATCCCATTTCAAGCACTTTGAGACAGCACGCCAGACACAAAGCATGCACACAGCTAAACCATCCTTCCATCATTTTTTCTGGCTATCTGGAACAGAAAACAAGGTATTGCAGGAGTAGATGTTCTAATGGTCAGAGAGCATAAGAATCGATAGAATAAGACCTGAAATTATCTGAGAATCCAAGTGGCATTTCAGCAGGAAATGGCAAAGAGCAGACACACGTGGTTCGCTAGCTTTGACCTCCATGTAGAATCACCACTTTGCCGGACTCTTGGTAAAAAATCCCTAATCTAAGCAAGCCAGCAGTTCAGATTCCTAAAACCCGTGCATAGATTGTGACCAACCATGTCACCATGTGTTCTAGTGTCCCACTAAACAAGATTCAATCAAGAAGGTGTTCACGGTTCGGTAAAGTGAAAGGAGGGGAAGAGAGGAGAGGAGAGATGCAGTGCGGTTGCATGTCTTGAACCGGCTAGAGCGGATGAGGTCCCTCCACTTCGGGTTGAGAGGTTGCGAGGCCCGTCGTGGAACTCCCACGACGCAGCCTGCCGCCGCCAGTAGTTTGCTAATCACTGGTAGGAATTTCCCACAAAACAACGATGAAATTTGTTATATAAATTGTCCTCTATTTCCACAAATCGTAGCAAAACTCATAACCTAAAAAATCAAATTTTAGTAAAGAGTTCCAACTAAGAACAAAATCGCATGCTATTTAGCTCACCTCGATGTCCTGCATTTACGAGCCTTGATCCTTGGGGAGAGTTCATCCCGAGCACAAAGGCGCCTCTTGGCTTCAAACCCAATATATCTGCTTGCCCATAGATAACCGATCTAAAGGTTTATCGAGGCGAGAAGATGAACGCTGCAGCTGCGTCTTGACTCTTCAATTGGCCGAGCTCTTGGCCGGTGAGGCAGAGCTGTTGAAAGTGGGGCTAAGAAGCGCTGAGTCTGTGGCGATTGGGGTTAGGGGCGACGGGCTGGGGCGGAGCTGGGGCAGAGGAGCGGAGCTGTGGCGCTGATTAGTGTTAGGGCGACGGGCTAGTGAGGCGAGCAGGAGCGGAGCCGGGGCGGCGATTGGGGTTGGGGTGTGAGCGGAGCTGGTGCGGCGATGGTTGGGGCGGCGGGGCTGTGGCGTGAAAGGGGGCGGCGCTCCTTCTTGTGCGATGGGGATTTAGGTGAGCGGAGTTAGGGTAAAGTAGCGAGCCAAAAATTTTGGCCCAGCCCGCGCGAGTTAGGGTGACTTCGCGCGCTCGCGTGAATATTTTCGGCGGGACATATCGATCATTCTCGACAGACCGCTTGACCGTGTAAACACCACTACCGACAGACAGTTCGACCCTATAAGTTCTCAGTTTTACCGACAGACCGTTTGTCTGTACTAAACGAATTACCGACATATAATCTGTCGTAACGATTTACCGACAGACAGTTCGACATTGAACATCAACCTTTCCCGACAGAAGTCTGTCGCTATATTTGTGTCATGGTGTAGTGAAAAAAAATAATAGAGGTCTATATTTTACATGTATAATTATATAATATTTTCAACCATTCGTAACATCACAAATCATTTCACTTTTTTTGTCATTCTATGAATCCTAAATCACTAAATCGGATAAAGAGAAATCCTAAAGGATATATGTAAAAGAACTTATCCCTACTCATCTTTGTAATTTTTAAGGATGTTTGTGCATACCAGAAACTCCACTTAGTGCTGCCCATGGAAGGATGGCAACCAAGCTCTTCCTGGAGCATCCATTTCTTGTCATGTGTCTTGGAGAACGATGGCAAATTGGCAACTATGTCAGGAACTCAGGATCATCTCCAGGTCAACACCAATAATGTTTATCATAGACCAACAGAAGTTCCTAGCAAACTTTGTAACTATGTCATGATTTCTACATCACTTTGTCTAGTACACAATGTAGGGGAAATATCTAGTGTAAATGGCTATTCAGTGCTAAAATGCTAACATCCATCGTGGGTCATTAGATCTATCATGTGCGGCTCAGATTGAAAGTGGTGGAAGCCCCTCATGGAATGAGAATAGAAATAGAGGGGGGTTTTCGCAAAACCGTTTAAGTGACAAGGGGTTCCACCATTATCAATCTGAGCCGCACATGATAGATCAAATGGCCTACGATGGATGTTAGCATTTTAGCACTGAATAGCCATTTGCACTAGATATTTCCCCCACAATGTACTACCAAAATGGAGTCTCCCCGAGGGCAAAGGGGGAGATAGCATAGGCCTATAGGTTGCCTGATGTTAAAAAAGAAATGCAGTAGCTGTCTAAGTAAACAATTGTAATAAGAGGAAGATTTGATTATTTGCTCCATTTTAATGGTACAATTGATGATTTATTCCGTATGTCTCACTGATATGTAACTTCAGAACCCACATGTTAGTGAGACATCACGGGATAAATCATCAATGGCACAAGTAAATAAGGATAAATCATCAATTTTTCTACCATCGGTGCGTTATCTCGTTTGTTCACCTGCATTTATTACTAATTTTCTACGATGGCTGGTGGTTTTTTCTTTGAAAAAGTGATAGTCTGTGATCTTATTAAAAAAATGATGGTTGGTGATGACAAACATCTCTTCTACTTGCAAGTTGCAATTATATATAGAGAGGGGAAAATGTATACGGAACTATTTTCTGATGTTAATAAATTTAGGAAACTTCACTGTGTTGTGTTAGAGTTGTGTGAGTGTATGCATGACTCCATCACGATAGGTCAAATCATAGCGTCTACATTCATGCACACGTGAGTACTACTTAGTAGGAACTTTGTAAGGTGGCAGATTCATTTTGTGGTCTTTGTATTTTTGGGCGTATGCTAAGGAGGGTACATTCGCATATGTGTGAGTGTGATGTGTGCGCTTATTGTCGTATACACCTTATAATTAAATAAATTAATAAATAAATTTTGGATAAGGCTAAATTATTGTTGGTGTAGTATTGCAGTAGATGTCATAGTGTCTACACTTTTTCCGAGTTGACAGTGTAGTTGTCTTTTTTCCTTTCTTTCTTTAGGGTATGTGCAATGTATGAAGCATTAAGACACCACAAATAAAGTTTTTCCACGATGGCTTGAATGAGTCCATGGTAATACTTGTATTTCAGCCCTCTATTTTTTTCATATCAGCCCATATATTATTTTAATCCATACTTTTATCCACAATTTTACTCAAAGAACCTCAGAAATCATCAATTACCAAATTATGTCTCTAACAAGCAGCGACTCACGAAAGCACATGGCATAGAAAGTAACTCACCCATCCAGCAAAGCTGCTTCTTCCTCCAAACGTGTCTGAGCATGTGTGGGTTTGCCATTCGTTGCCACTATGCAAAGACTGAGCGCTAATACTAAACGAAGTACTTAGGGTCCGACGGCTGAAAGGTGGACCGGAATCCAACCAAACTCTCTATTGGCTACGCCCCTGTATACTAGTAGCGATGTACTCTCTCCGTTTCATAATTTTGTAACATAAGTATGTACGCCAAACGTGCGGAAAACACAGAATTATGACAATAGAGATTAACCAAAATTATATTGCCATTGTTAAAATGAAATCCTCCACCGCTGAGCTGAGCATTCTCTCTCGGCATTAAAACCAAGGCATGGAAAAATAAAACATGTTCGCTCTATCCGATCACGAAAGTGGCGTTTCCAACATCCTAATGACTTGTGCCCGGACGTTCGAAATTTTCAGATACACTGTAATATTTTTTTTATACACGTGTAGCATTTTTTACCAACGCGTGCAACATTTTCCTTCGACAAAGAGTGAATTTTGCTACAATAAACAGATGTTGCAAGCGTTCAAAAAAATATTGCACGCGTAGAAAAAAATATTGCAAAAAACGTCCGATAAGATAAACAGTGATCGGATGTCCGAACGCTAGTATCTCCCTTCCAACATCTACTCTATTACAGAGTTTTGTTCCGATCGAGGCTCTATTTTAGGGATGAGGGGCATGGGATGTCAGGGAGCCTCGACTCTTTAGGACGTGAGGGGGCATCGGATGTTAATCTTCTTGTTCAAGAAGTCAAAATCAAAAGGAGTTCGAACCCAAATAAAGAAAGAAAAGAGTTCGATTTTGATTCGGTTTTGAATTGGTTTCTGATTCTTAGGGTCTGTTTGTTACAGCTTTGGATTCTCTCACTATAGGGATCTTGCTCAGTATCCTCGGCTTTTACCGACGACACAGATGCCAAAACCGCCGACAAAACCAACCTATGTCGACGGCTCGAATAAATCCCGACGACACAGATGCCATCCGGGGCCGGCCCGACACCCAGACATTTGTCGTCGGCTTAACTCAGGCTGCCGATACAGATGGGACATCTGTGTCGTCGGCCTATTTAAAGCTGTCGATACAGATTGGACATCTGTGTCGTCGGCCTAATTAATCTTGCCGATCAGGATGGGACATACGTGGTCGCCGACCTAATTATCTTGCCGATACTGAGATGGGACATTTGTGTCGTCGGCTAGAGCGACGACACTTGCACTCTTCGGTCCCGAACCGTAACCAGCACTGGGGCTATCTTGTGTCGTCGGCACGGTCTAGAGCCGAGGACACAGGTTGTAAAATAAAAAAAAAATCCTGAGAATTAAAAAATCCAATTTTAACCTGCAAAAAACCCCCATTCCCAGCAGTTTTATATCCCCAATTGCCCAGAACAATCACAACATATAATTTCACACACATTACCACATTCGCATTCACCAATACAATGCACAAATGATCACCATCGACACAGATAGCAAAATGCATCAATAAGTCCCAAATTCAGCTCATAAACCAAAAGAGTACATCAAATTCACAATCAACATGTCTATGTAGAACATAACATACTATTCTACAAACAAAACAAATAACTAAGATTGCGAACCGGCAAAAGGATCGGCAAACACGTCGTCGACGAATTGATCTACGGCCGATCTTGTGCCACTGGAATCACCTCCCTGCGGAGCATTCGTCATGAGAGCGGTAGCGCAGTTGAGGCGACACCGCAAGATTAGAGGAAACCACAATGTTCAAAACTTTTATGCATTTGTGTACTTGTATGAATAGTTCGCAAAAACTGGAACAAAATGCATTACCCCCGCCGTCGTCTGCGTGAAGAACGGCGGCGAGGTGGCATCTGCGGTGGTCGGAGGTCCCGCCTCACAACGATCGTGGATATGATATGTTAGCATCTGAAGCGTGTAAGTACAAGCGTAGCTACGTATACAATCTTAATTACCTGAAAATAGTTGTACATCGGAGGTTCGACTCTGGAGGGCCTCATCGCCCCTATCCTCCTCTCGCCGCCGCCTCATTGCTCATCCGCTGCCTCTGCTGCTGCAACTCTGCGATCATCTTCGCTGGGCTTCGGTGTGCCTTTGGCGAAGAGGCGGCTTCTTTGCCGACATGTCCCGACTTGGCCTCAGATGCAGTCGGGCGCCACCACCGAGTCCATGAAGCCGAGCCGCTGTGACTCCTCCCACCGAATCGGGTGAGATGACCCGGAGGGTCGACCGGCATGGTCAAGGGGTCACTGATCGGCACCGTGTTTCTCCTTCATGGCTGCCTGCCAGTATGTATCTGCGAAACAAATAAGATATGAAGTGGATTAGCTCGCCCACGATTGCGATAGTCAGAGAGCGGCGAAAAGAGAAAGTCACTTAATCTTCTCTCGGCAGCCGGGGCATCGGTGGTTTAAATGCCGTCGAGCGGACACGGGCGTGTGTGCTGCGTCACACGGTGAACTCATCGGGCTCAAGTCCCAGATGAAACTCCTGCAGATTCAATTTCAAATGTGAAATGAAAAACTGAATTGACAAGAATGCTAGAGTTGTACTTAGTATACTTACGATATCGCGGCGTGACCCATGCCTCGTCCACCTAGGTAGGTCACACAGATCTCGGGTTGGCTTCTCGATTCCCCCTGTTCCTCTTGGACCTCTCGATCCACTCATTCGATGCCCACATGTTACAGAGGTCCTAGGCACATGGACACTTGTCCATCCAGTCCGGACACCAAGGCCAGTACTCTTTCGCCTTGAGGTACTGCTGCAAGGCATGTGCCCTCGAGATCTTCATCCCCGTGCTCTTGTAGTGCTTCATCACCGCGTCCCGGCGGCATAACCTGATGGCGTCCCTGACCGTCTTTGCCGCCATTGTGTCGAGCACAGGGCGACAAGCATGATAGTAAATCTGCCCGATGCGTCGAGGCCAAGCGATACCTGCTGAAAGCAGAAACAAACACGTGAAGCTATAAACACGAAAACATTAATAGAAATGACAACTTACCCAAAACTCAGCTATGCAATGATCCGCGACAGTGCCTCCCTGGTCGTCCTCCACGAGCGAGTAGTCGCTCCATCTAGTCACCGGGCGTCGAGCACCACCCTCGCCCACTCGCCTGGGTAGAGCTGCTTCAAGATCACCCCTAGCAAGTGGCCCGGCTCACACTTACCCTTGTTGAGGCAAACCAAGCCACTTTGCATGAAGAATTCATAACAAGTAGTTAGCAAGTTTGTGGTTAGTAATAAAAGACATCGAAAATTTGTAGCACATACAACTTCGCTAGAAACAACTATCGGTATCACGCATTTGGATCGTGGGGCTTTGGCAATTTATTCCGCCCGACTCTTCTTGGATCCTTGAGCTTGAGGCGGAGGCACCACGACTCGGTACCAACAGACTCCCATGGACTCCAGTCCTCATTATTTTAATCCATACTTTTATCCACAATTTTACTCAAAGAACCTCGAAATCACCAATTACCAAATTATGTCTCTAACAAGCAGCGACTCACGAAAGCACATGGCATAGGAATTGTAACTCACCCATCTAGCAAAGCTGTTTCTTCCTCCAAACGTGTCTGAGCATGTGTGCATTCGTTGTCACTATGCAAAGACTGAGCGCTAATACTAAACGAAGTACTTAGGGTCCGACGGCTGAAAGGTGGACCGAGTCCAACTAAACTCTCTATTGGCTACGCCCCTGTACACTAGTAGCGATGTACTATCTCCGTTTCATAATTTTGTAACATAAGTATGTACGCCAAACGTGCGGAAAACACAGAATTATGACAATAGAGATTAACCAAAATTATATTGCCATTGTTAAAATGAAATCCTCCACCGCTGAGCATTCTCTCTCGGCATTAAAACCAAGGCATGGAAAAATAAAACATGTTCGCTCTATCCGATCACGAAAGTGGCGTTTCTAACATCCTAATGACTTGTGTCCGGACGTTCAAATTTTCAGATACACTGTAATATTTTTTTTATACACGTGTAGCATTTTTTACCAACGCGTGCAACATTTTCTTTCGACAAACGGTGAATTTTGCTACAAGAAATGATGTTGCAAGCGTTCAAAAAAATTATTACACACGTAGAAAAAAATATTGCAAGAAGCGTCCGATAAGATAAACAGTGATCGGACGTCCGAACGCTAGTATCTCCCTTTCAACGTCTACTCTGTTAGAGCATCTCCAACAGTGCCTTAAATCTATTCCCAAAAACTGATTTAGGGATTGATTAAAAAAAACAGCCTCCAACAGTACCCCATTCTTCCTCCCCATATCTTGCACGCCTAAAAAAGCACCGACGCATCCTCATTTTTGCGCCGCGTCCGTGCTCCCAATCTTC
This sequence comes from Guadua angustifolia, assembly GCA_036346375.1. Lineage (NCBI taxonomy): Eukaryota > Viridiplantae > Streptophyta > Magnoliopsida > Poales > Poaceae > Guadua > Guadua angustifolia. Next base: position 18,011 of record JAYEVE010000425.1, on the reverse strand, counting down.
GCCTCGGTCCAGTATTTGGTAGTTCCTCTCCAATGAGCAGCAACAAAGCCTTCATTCTTTATTGCCAAGCCCCAACCAATCCCCACATCATCAAGGGCAGCAGCAGAGTAGTAGCCCGGTCCAACAAGGACGCGAGCAAGAAGGCGGGCTTACTATCGGCGAGGCGGCGGAGAGCATCAGCTTCGGACGTCTTTGACGGCGGCGGAGGCGCTGAAGCCAGCATCGGCGAAGTTCTCGCGGCACCCGCCGGTGGAGTCCTCCTCAACACCGTATGCCTGCAGAAGCCAGACCGGTGGAGTCGAGCCCAACACATTCAGTGCACGCTGCACGGCATCGGATTCTGGGGTTCCAGTCGCCTCGTTTTGACCTCGCGTCACCCGACCTGCACGATTGCACGCCGAGATGCTCTCTGCAGGGTAAGTAGATGCTTTGATGGCTAGTAATTTGGCCTTGTGATGCAAAATGATGATCGCTGATTTGTGTTTTGTTTAATTGTGGTGCCGCTTTGAGGGTTCGAGCTCAATTGAGCAATGCAGAATGAGCTCTTTTTAGGTACGATTCAGGTCTGCATAATCTCTTTACGTGTTAAGAGTTTATAGTTTGGAAGCATTTGCTCTCTGTTTGGTGCAATTGTGTCAACAACTTTAGCTATGTCTACTCACTGCCTCACACATTTGTAAGATTCTTTACAATTTTCAGAAGAACTGAATGGCAAGTCGCTCGAGACTACCATGTGCAGGTTCGTGAAAACGACAACGACTGCTTTCTCATGAGAGTTTTGAGATGACAATACCATCCCAGACGTGATGGCCATGGCGGTGCCGAAGCAGCACGGGCAATTTGATCTATTCATGATGTTGGAATTACTTTCGTATTGAGGTTTAGTGTGCTCACGTTGTTGGAAAAAATGGGAACTGTTGGAGTATGGTCTTTTTTTAAGGCCCAAAACTTTTGGGAAGCTCCTAATCCAGGATTATTGGGAGTCAAATTTTAGGCATTGTTGGAGATGCTCTTACAGAGTTTTGTTCCGATCGAGGCTCTATTTTAGGGATGAGGGGCATGGGATGTCAGGGAGCCTCGACTCTTTAGGACGTGAGAGGGGGCATCGGATGTTAATCTTCTTGTTCAAGAAGTCAAATCAAAAGGAGTTCGAACCCAAATAAAGAAAGAAAAGAGTTCGATTTTGATTCGGTTTTGAATTGGTTTCTGATTCTTAGGGTCTGTTTGTTACAGCTTTGGATTCTCTAAAAGCTGATTCTGGATTATGGTTGTAGAGAAGCTGATTCTCTAAAAGCTAGAATCCAAAAGCACATATGAAGTGGATTGTGAATTCTAGTGTATATGGGTGGACTGGATTGTGAGAATCAAATTATAGAATCAGATTGTTTGTTTCTCGATTACGCTTTTAGGGCCAGAATCAAAAGCTAAAACAAACAGAGCTTTGAGCCCTAAGTTAAGAATGGAAATTTTTATGTAGTCATTAGGTTTGTAAGCAATAGAGCAAGAAAACAAGAAAAGATACTAATTGTGTTACACCTTAAAATTAGTTGTGTTTGTGAGTTTTTGTGCTTATTCTTGATTTTTTTTAATCATCGCACGCAGGGTTCGTAATATCGTTGATAATCGATCGAATATCGTAATTATTGACCATATCGAGTTGGTACAGTATATAATACTAGTCGGTAAACCAGTTAAATTTGAAAAAAAAAATTATGCGACGGCGAAAATCGATCGCCAAGAACACAAGTTCATAAAAATCGCTCACAAAATTTCGGTCGATTATCGAGATATATCGAATGATTATCGGTGAAAATCGATTTTTTTTAAATTTTTTCAACAAAATATTTGATTTCGAAACACTTCGATTTCTACCGATTTTCGACCTAATTTTTCTGATTTTCAAAAAACTTGATATGGTCGATTATCGCGATAATGATATTGCGAACCCTGATCGCTCGTGATCTCATGCTAAAACCAACATCAGATGAGACGGAAAATCACTGTACGCAAGGTTTAGTTCAGGCAGTTTATTCCAAGAAGACCGGCACAGCGTCTCGGTTTTTTTATCGCGGAAAAGATGCGTACGTACGCAACTCACACGGCGGAGTAGTATTTAGGAGCAAGCGAAGCACGTTGCATGGCAGCAAGTTACGCGATAATAACACCAGGACTCGAGAGATAGAGAAGCCGTGCGTCGAGTGGTCACTGGTCAGCATGAAGTCGGCACCAATGGCTGGGGAGGAGTCGTGGAGGATCCCGACGTTAGTGCAGGAGCTGGCGGCCGGCGTGCACGAGCCGCCGAGCCGGTACGTGAGGCGTGCGCAAGATGGCCCCGCGCCTGACGGAGGCATGCCCGCCGCAGACATGCCGGAACCCATTCCCGTCATCGATCTCGGTCGGCTGTCGTCTGCAGCCGATGGCGCTGAGGAGGCCGGCAAGCTGTGGTCGGCGCTCCAGGGATGGGGGCTCTTCGTGGTGAGCTTTTTAGAAATCTTTTCCGTACTCCTGCAGTACATACTCTCATCTCTAATATACCACTTAAACGAATGTGTTATACTCTTTTATCACATTCGATATACTTTAATAATAATTCTAACATACTCCAATACGATATAGTTGAAAAATTTTCTCCGAATCCCTTTATTTCCGCTATATACATTTTTCCATATGTAAAAGAAGTATATACACAAATTATGCTATAAAAAGTGAATCGTGACGAAATTTTTCACAAAATTCGTTTTGGAGTATCTTATAATCAATATTAGAGTATACTCAAAAAGATAAAAAGGTATAATAACATCATTTAAGCAGTATACTTAGAGTGAGAGCACATACTCTCATGAGTATAAAACTATTTTCTATACATACATATATATATATATACATATAATACATATACATACATACATATATATATGTATATATGTATACATGTATATGTATATACATGTATATACATGTATATGTATATATATATATATATATATGATATGGTTCAAGGAAGAAGTCATCCATGTATTTGATTATTTGAATAGAACCATTTCAAACTAGATGGTGAGATACAAATTTAAAGAATATTCTCTATTAATGCCGAACTATTCTATTCACTAAAAACAATGAAACCAAATAATACAAGACTATCCTATCCTATTCAACATTATCCCACAACCAAACACACCCTTAGATTCTTTTTCATTCTTCTCATAATTTTAAGGACGCAGCATACACGTTACTATCAAGTCAATCATCGAGTAAAAGTTTCATACTATGCTATGGCAAATCCAAGAACAGAGCGCCCCAAAAAAAAAACAACCCACACACACAAGAGCTACAAGATTACCGCTTCAATGATTGGATTGGTTCCGATTTTAGTGGTTTAGGATATTTAAGATTTTAGAACTATTTATATTGTACTTTAAGCAAGTTTCAAATATATGTGTTAAATTTATATTCTTACAAAATTATTATAAAAAACTACAAAGTTATACGTGTGAAGTGTGCACTCGTATAAAAAATTTTCAGTTCACAAGCCCTCTCTCACACACACAGACAATCATCATGCTCTGGACTAATGCCCCTCACGTAACGTGGCTGGAGATGTTATTATGCATATATTTGAAAATGGAGCTAGAGATGATATATATATATACAGAGAGGCACACACACTTTTCTGTATTCTTGAGAGTATGTACTCCCACTTCTAATATACTACTTAAACGAATATGTTATACTTCTTTATTACTTTCGTACATTTAATTACTAATTAAAAGATACTCAAATGTGACATGTTTAAAAATTTTAATTGGAACCTTTATTTTTTCTACATATTTTTTATGTAAAATGAGTATATACATAAATTATACTATAAAAAGTGGATTTTGTTGAAATTTCTTATAGAACTCACTTTGGAGTATCTTATAATCATTATTAGAGTATGCCCAAAAGATAAAGATGTATAAATTTTTGTTTAAACGTGTGTGTATACATACATACATACATACGTCGTCACGTATATATATATATATATATATATATATATATATATATATATATATATATATATATATATATATATATATATATATATATATATATATATATATATATATATCTCTATCAAACATAAGTAGTAGAAGTGTCGTTGGTACATGCATCTGAATTTTATGCGCTTGACGTACTTGTGTTGTAATTTAATATCAATATCTATCTAGGTTACGAACCATGGAATCGAAACATCTTTGATGGATGACGTGATGAACGCAATTAGGGAATTTTTCTGCCAACCACTCGAAGAGAAACAAAGATGCAGCAACATAGAAGACGGTAAGCATTTCCAGGTGGAAGGGTACGGAAATGACCAGGTGAAAACCCAAGATCAGACCCTGGACTGGTCCGATCGCCTGCATCTCAGAGTGGAACCGGAAAACCAGAGAAATCTTGCCAATTGGCCCAAACACCCCGAAGCTTTCAGGTCACCTTTCACTCTTTCACTCTTTCAATGATGATCAACTTTCATATATGGTTTTTTAAAATCGTCAGTAATGAAACATCTAATATGAGTCTTTTTGTAATAGTCACCAAATATCCAATGATTGGATTGGAATGCATGTGCTTGCTTGTTCGTGTTGTGAGTGAATGTAGCGCAACTTCAAAATCTATCTATCATATTTTAAACTGGTGTTAATAAAAGTCACCATGTTTATTCTAAAAGGCTGTTAATTTCTAACTTAATCCGGACACCGCAGAAGAGTAGAGGGGTATTTTGTCCAACAATAAAGATATATTAGTCAAGAAATAATTCATGCTATACCACTCCATCCGTAGATAATAAGTGGTATTTCCTGACGTGCCAATCTTTAAAGTGGTATAGAATGTCAAATGTGGTGAATATAAAAACGTTATTTCAAAGTATAATTAAGATATGTTTTACAGCATCTATCTACACAGCTCCATGAGTTTACCCTAGCAATGGAAGCATAAGTAGCACGAACCTGTTGAGAGCACCTTATAGTTCTGTAACCTGTTACCTAGTTATATTATTAGCTAGTTAGTTAGAGAGAGAGGAAGATTTCTTTTAAAAAAGGGAAAAAAACAAAAATACTGTAACTCAGTGTTAACAAAGAGGGGAAAATATTTTACATTTAAAAAAACTGTAGCTTTTGCACTGTATAAATTACAGTGATCCGAGGGCTCGTGGTGTGGACGCGGATCCTCTGCAGTAACATTTCTCAGTCGTTGGGTTACTGCAGTGGGCTTTTTGTCGTGGGACCCACTGTCAAGAACTAGCAAAGAATCGCAGAGGATCCAGCGTCCTCGTGGTGCTGGGTGGCAGGCCCTCCGTACATCCCAACATTAATGATATATATATATACAACCTAAAAGTTTGTTTGACTGGATATGGTATATATGTGGATTTTACCCTCGTCTTCTTGGTTGGTGAGGCTTAAATGATAATGGCTATAACGAATAACCAACAAACACAACTTAATTTATAACCTTTTTAGCCATTTACAATAAGACAATCTCAGCTGACTTTTAGTTTGTACACGTCAGTTTTAGTGTATATGGAAGAGTGAGAAAAGAGAAGAGAGAAGAGAGCTGACTCTTATTTAGTAGCCAGCTTGGTACAGAGCATAGGTAGATTATTTATGTATAAGAGAGAAAAGATAACTATTGCATAATATTTAGAGATAACTTTTAAAAACAGTTATAGTACAAGCTAGTTTTTAGCTTACTATTAATCAGCAGTGAGCTTTGTTATTGTACTTACCCTACGAGGTAATACTACTCTATTAATCTCTAGGTATAGGTGTTAAAGAGTCGTGTAATGAATATAACAAATTTATTTTCAAGCACAAGGATATATATGCGTGACAGCATCGATCGGCTTACCGCTAGCTAGATTACCAATAACTCAAAGCTAGCTCATCTGACTGAGCAAACGATTATCCGATGCTTTTTGCAGGACGTTCTACAGGAGTACACATCAAAAAGCAAGAGAATAAAACACGTTATCCTTGGGGCAATGGCAAGGCTCCTGGAGCTCGATGAAAACTACTTCCTGAACCAATTCGGCGACAAGGCTCCCGTAACTGTTAGAATCAACCACTACGTCCCCTGTCCAAGACCCGATCTTGTGCTAGGCTTCAGGCCTCACTCCGACGACGGCGTTCTCGCCACTCTCCTCGTGGACAACGACGTTGGCGCGCTGCAAGTTCTTAGAGACGGCGTGTGGTACAATGTTCGAACCAATCCTCACACCGTGCTGATTAACGTAGGAGACTTCATGGAGGTATATATCTAGATCAAAGTTGCTCTATTGTTGCTATTACTTGCAGATTGTTTAGCTGTTGATGATTAGAACAGCTGCAGGCATAACTATTTTAGTCACATTATTGCATGCAATTTGAAAAGAAAGCAAGGCGATATATCTTCCAAGTTTTAAATTCAGTCAGACATCTTTGGCTCATCCATTCAGCAGTACGAGTTCAAGCTGACGTACCTTTCATGGCTCAGGTATTGAGCAATGGGATCTTCAAGAGCCCGGTGCACAGGGTTGTGGCGAACGTTGAGAAAGAGAGGACCTCCTTAGCCATGTTCTACGGCCTGGATCCTGAGAAAGAGATTGAGCCGGCAGCTGATATGTTCCATGAGAAGCGACCGGCACGCTACAGGAAAGTGAAAGTCGGGGACTACATGGTCGGATTCTATGAGCATTTTGCTCGAGGAACTAGAGTTCTTGAGTCTATGAAGATACAAGCGAGCTGTCCTAGCTTCGGACCGAGCACTGGTGAAGAATAAAGAATGTTTTCTCACAGTAATCGTGTATTGTAGTTGTCGACATAATGTGGATCATGTATCGATGATTCGATGTATGCTTGCCAATAAGGGACTGCTCTTCTGCTAGCTTTTCCTAATAAAAATCTTTTAATACGATCTGCCGTCGTTATCTTTTTTGTTCTACGGATGAGGGACCCCTGACGAGGACAGAAGGGACGACAGGTTAGTAGTGAGTTTGTAGGGAAAAAAAACGACCAGAGCTGGGTGAATAAGAACTAAATAAATTTTTTAGCTACTTCTCTGGCTAAAAGAGCCAATCAAAAGACTTAGCTAGGTCAGCACTAGGCAAAAGTTTCATGCTCTTGAGTGAACAATGAAATCAACACGATTACAAAAATAAGAATCAAGATAGCTTTTGATTGGCTGATTCAAATCCCGTGAAACCTTGTGCATATCTTCCTATGGATGTTAGGAATCTATTCTAACTTTCAATCATACGGATTGATGTGAAAGTTTCGACCTCTTTTTAGTTTGAAGGAAGTTGCACCAAGATAAGAAAAACTCACAAACTTCACCTTAAGTTTGCTCGTGGAAATTTGATGATCAAAATGATCTCTCACATGTCACAGTAAGCCAAAACACCAAAGATGTACAAGAACGGATCTGCCGAGAATCCTTCCTTTCTAAGCCAAAAAACGGTATTTTTAGAAAAACTTTGGAGATCTTGTTACAACTTACCTAGATGATTGGGATATAATCTACAGAAAATTCATCCATCAATCATTCATTCTTGACAGCATAAGATCAAGAAAGAAAGAAATCAGAGAGATCAAAAGGACCAAAAAGGAATGAGACCAACACTTAAGTAAGGGGCACTCTAACGGATCCGGCTGGGTTAAAACATATTCTAGTTGAGTTCCTCAACGACCTATACATCTTAGATCCAGTAATACATAGCAGGTAGAAAGAGATGAAGCACAACTTAAAGTTGCAAGAAAGAACCAAGCAAAAATGCAAGAACATAAATAAACTTCAAAATATAGATAAACTTAGATTTTACATTGCTTAGAAAGGAATTGTTACAAAGTCACACTTTCAGTGGACAAAGCTCAACAGAGTATAAAGAAACTAAAGAATCATTCCCTAAGTCTTTTCTCAAATTTGGTTCACACAGAGTTGGTTAGTGTGGAGGCATCTCTCCACCCCTCTACTTATAGCACACTGGAAGTAATCCCTGTCTTTAGATGATTTTCTTGATCCTCAAAAAACTTTATCAAGGGTTCAGATTTACTCTCTCTCTCTCATACATGAGCTAACCTAAAACCCAGCAATATAACGGGTTTTGACCATAACCTTTAACACTAACTTAGCCTCTACTTCACCCACGAACCCTTGATCCAACAATCCTTTTTCGCTTAAGTAGAGCTCAAATTATCATCTCATCCATCCATATGACCCTAATGACTTGCTGCCAAACCTCTCACGTGTTCAGATCCCCCAAACTGTCCTTGTTTGCAAGTAGGCCTAAGTTATTTGGCACACCACATGTTCTTGTCTGCTTGACCATGATGACACTGGCTTTCTTGACCATTCTGGACCTCAGCTCCTCCTTGAGTGTAGTCCCGGTCTATACCATTACCCATCATATCCATCATCGGTGGCTCACACTTCAACTTCTTATCTTCCCAGCTTGCAGCAACTTCCCGACCTTAATCATCTTCGATGTCAACCTAAGGGTTTGGACCTCAACTCTCCTAGCTTAATCCCGATCTTCTCTATCTCACTATGACCTAGTTTCAAAGTCTTACAACCAACACAGACAAGCAAACTATCATGTAGCACTGTTTCAGATAACAAGCATCAATAATTATATAAGAATCATTGACTGGTCAAACATCAAAAGATTCCACTATGGATTACTTAGTATGTGGCCACCTTTGTCCACGACTACTTTTGGCTATGACCATCAAAGTCACTTTTGGCTGTGACCACTCAAAGCCACTCTTACGGAAGTCATGATCACTCTCTTAGAGATCACAATCACTTCTTTAGTGGTTAAGAGACCATTCTTACAAAGGTCACAACTACTTCCTTAGTGGTTAAGACTATTCCAGACCACTCTTACAGAGATTATGATCACTCTTTTGGATATCACGACCAATCCTTTAGTGGTCAGGACTACTTCACAAAAGGTTCTTAAAGGTTATGACCACTCTCCAAGAGGTCACAACCACTTTCTTAGAGGTCAAGACCACTCCTACAGTGGTCTAAGCTATTCCATTAGCGGTCACGATCACTTCCCAAGTAGTCCTTAGGGGTCAAGACTACTCCCACCGTGGTTAGGCCACTCCATCAAAGGTCACGATCACTTTCCAAGTGGTACTTCTTTAGAGATTATGATCACTCCCCAATAGGTCATGACTACTATAGAGGTCACAACCATCCTAGGAACAACCTTACTCAATGGTCAAGACTACTCAAAGAAAGGTCATGACCACTTTAGGGCCTATGACCACTCAACTCAAATTGGTCAAAACCTAAGTAAGTTTATTTCTAACTCAAACATGAGCACCATACACTCAAACACAATATCAAATATTCATTACAAATATAGGTAGACCACAACATGGTCTCCCAGAGTTCAACTACAAGTGTGTCACTCAGGTTCTCATATGCCCATGACATGTATTTGTTTGTGCTCCTTATTGATTGATGTGTAGGGCGAACTTGTCCTGTTATTATTATAACTAGCAAGGTAATCCGCACACTTGTGTGTGCATCATCCTTAAAGTATGTTAAAATAACTTGGCAATACATATGTTATTTTGCTTTTTTTTGGAAAGTAGATTATTGCAGAACTCTATTTGTGATATTTTGATATTATATATTAAGCAAAGAATATACTCACTATTTTCCAATATCTGTTACATATGACTGAAACTTTGTTCCCTAAATATTTACGTATCAAAACAATAAATATAGCATAACATAATATTTTTCATTTATATCATCTCTTAATTTCATTATTGTAATATTTGTCTCTCTTTCGGTACTTCTTTTAGTACATATCGTATTTCTTATCTTGGTATAGTCAAGTGAACATATGTCGATGCATCACCCTATTAATCTCTTCATGTCATGGATATCCACCAAATAAAGAGTAAAAAAATTTTTAGCACATTCTATATTTCTTAGTGATCATAAAAACTTATCATCGACTTTTATTACATAATAGTTGAATATATATATATATATATATATATATATATATATATATATATATAGGAAGCCTTTTCGATTCTCTGGGAGTACATACTCCCACCTTCAATATACCACTTAAATGAAAGTATTATACTTCTTTATCATTTTCAATATACTCCAATAATGATTCTAAGATACTCTAATGTGACATGGTTGGAAAAAATCATCTGAGTCCCTATATTTTTTGCTATATACACTTTTACATACGTGAAAAGAATATATAAACAAATTATGCTATAAAGGGTGGACTTTGATGAAATTTTTGTGGAACTCACTTTGGAGTATCTTATAATCAATGTTAGAATATACTCAAAAGGATAAAGAGGTATAATAATATCATTTAAGCGGTATATTGAAGGTGGGATCTATTCAGTATAGAACTATTTTCCTATCTATATATATATATATATATATATATATATATATATATATATATATATATATATCAAATACCTTACCTTATTTTATTTTTCTCACATTATTTTATTATAATACATTTAAAAATCCAACAAAATTATAATATTATGAAAGTTCATTTCAAACAAATCTACACATATAACTTTCATGCATCCAATCTAAATATTTAAAAAGATATCAATAGCTAAAGTCTTAAAATTTAACTGTACATGTCTCAAACTATCAAGTTTTCAAGAACCGTGAGGTCTATAAAAGTTGTCAGTTTTATCTTCAAATGAGACAGCTGTCGTCGTGCTCACCGGGAACGACACCGTATCGCCGTCAAAATTGGTATCGTCAGCCTCCAAGGCCGGTGCGGACCTGGTCGGCATTGCCTTGGCGGCTTCCGGGCCGTTCAGTTGTGTTCGCCGTCATGCCGAACCTGTCGCCGCCCCAAGTGATTTCGGCGACGAGCGGCGGTGGGCGAGGCGCCGCACGACGGCGGGGTCGCCGGGATCCGCAGTGCGGCGGCCGGGTGGATGCGAGGCCAAGCTCCTCCCTTCCCGCGGAGGGCCTGTCTGGCTCACCAAGGGGCTGCTACGATGGGGGTGGGCACGACATTGGGCATCTATCTACCTTGAGGTAAGGCTCGCGATTAAGACATATGTACATTGTCTTGGTTAGTTCGAGAAATTTTGATTGAGAGATTGATTCGTCTAGTTTGAAACATGTTGATCTTTTTTAATCCTTGTGGTGAATGTGACGCACTGATAGTATTGCTTTTTCCCGTTCGTGATTGGGGATATTATACGAGTATATCACTATGTCTGTATGGCTCCTCATGGCGCACTTGCTTTGTGGGACACTTCGGAGCAGGGTTTACTTTCTCGCGGTTTTTCGCGCGAAAACCGCGCCTCTCGCCGCGGTTCGGCTTCAGAAACCGAACGGTTTCTCGCCGAATTCAAATCCAAATTCAAAAATTCAAAAATTTAAAAAATTTATCCAAAAATTCCTAAAATTAGTATTAATTGTTTGATGAGCTCTGGTGTAATTTTTTTGAAAAAAGCGAATGTATACAACTTTTTAAATGATTCAAAGTCTTCAATATAGAAAAAGCAAAAAAAGAAAGAATCCCACTGTGGGCTTTCATTCATGAGCCAAACCTATTTGGGCCGCGCCAGCCAAAGCCCATCACTAGGCCCATTTCGGCCAAAATGGGGTCCACTCAATGCCTAATCTTGCCGCCGAAGTCTCGAACGCCAGACGCTTTCCATCTTCACGCAAACACTTTCCCCACTCCCTAGTCGCCGACCGAAGCTCCTCCGCTCAGATCCGGCGTCGCCGCGCAAGGAAACCGCCGGCAAGAGCTCGGTTTTCGCTAGGTTTTGCGCAGAAACCGCTCGGTTTTTGCGGTTTACCGCGAGAAGCTCGGCTTTTGCGAAAAACTCGAAAATCGCGGTATGAACTTCATTTTTCGCTTCGGTTTGATTCGGTTTCGTCGGCTTTTTCGAAAATCGCTTAGCATTTGAATGAGAGAGTAAGACCATGTCGATTTGTGTTTAGGGTTGTGGATTTACGTGTTGCTTGCTAATTAGGGTTAGGGTTTAGGCAAGAAGAGCATATCATTGAAGCTAGGTATATTTGTATATTTGTAATTTTGTATATATTAATGTTGAATTAGTAGTTGATGACTTGATGGCTTGATGTAATTGAAGCTAGGTATAAAAGTAGAAAATGAGAGTAAGAGCATATCATTGATGTAGTTGTATATTTGTATGTGTTCATCTTATATTTGTATGTGTAAATGTGTTCATGTTGAATGGTTAGTTGATGCGCTACTTGTTGGCATGCTGTCCGTGAATTCACTGGAATAATGGATTGTATTGTTTTGCCATGAAGTTAAATGAACATATAATCATATATGTGTCGATTAAAGTTTGTACTTATTTGTGATGATTGTGAATTTGTGATGTTTGTGGCTTGTGAATTGTGTGATCATTCGTTGAGTAAATACTAAATAGTGATATTTGTATATATGCTTAGTTTTATTGTGTTGTTTTAACAGATGGCAGATGTCGACGTGGTGTGGGAGCATGGCGATAAGGCGGGTGCTGGATTTCGATGCAAGTACTGTCTCAAAGAGAAGAAAGGAGGCGGTGCGACCCGATTCAAGCGAAAGACTTGGCAAGGGCGTGGTAAATGCGGTGTCGCCCATTGTAGTAAAGTTCCAGCGACATTCGTGAGTACTTCGGCGTGAGTCGACAGACGAAGGATAAGAAGAGGAAAGGAGGGAAGAGATGATGAGAAAAGAAGAAGAAGAATGGAGATTCCCACCGAGGCATAGTGCATACTCGGTACCACGGGTGATGCCGATGAGGAGGCCCAACTAAAGATGCCATGGATGCCTCCAGGGTGGAGGCAGAATTTAGAAGCCGGGCAGGTGAGAGGTACGAGCACGGTGGTGGAAGTGGCGCTAGGGGAGCTGGAGATGATCGCGGTCTGATGTCCAGGTTGTTACGTCGCAGTTCATCGCGTCGAGAAAAACAACCGGCGGTGGGAGATTACAATATTAGTTCAGCCCGTGCCCGGTACAACCAGGATTGACACCCATCCGTGGACACGAAGGGAAGATCGGAAGGATGTAGTCCATGGCGGGTGGGCCGATTTTTCTGTCTCTTTGGTATCCGTATGAAAGCAGATAGTCCGTATTTTGTTAGTGCTATACGGGAAACACAAAAATACGGTAAGTGAGATTTCAAATACTCGCCCAGTTGTACGGCGATTCATAGCTAACATTTATGTTTCATTTGCAGGAGAGGGTATCCCGTCCCCGAGTGGACGAGATATAGATGGAAAATATTTAGATGCCAACGAAGCAGACATTAAGAAAAACTTTGCAAGGTTCATGAAGGAATGGCCTACATACGGAGTAACAATCATGTGTGATTCTTGGACAGGGCCAACACGCATGAGTATAATAAACTTCATGATTTATTGTAATGGCACAATGTTCTTCCATAAATCCGTCGATGCCACGGTGTTCCCAAGATGCCTCATACTTGAAAAAGGTAATCGGTTTTGTTTGTACTCTTACGAAGTTGAAGTAGTGCACTCACAATGTAACTTTCGTAATTTGTTTTATTTGGTCACGCAGAAATAGATTACGTAGTCAACGAGGTGGGTCCGAAAAATGTGGTGCGATTGTTACGGATAATGGTGCGAACTACAAGAAGGCGTGCAAACTCATCGCATCAGCACCAGCAACATAGTGTGGCGACTTGTGTGGCCCACACCATTAATCGATGTCAAGGAGATTGGAGAGTTCGCAGATCACACCACGACCATCGAGTGCAAGGAAAATCACTCGATGGATATACAAGCTGCTCCAAGATACATGCTATGATGAAAAAGTATATTGGAGGCGAGTTGGTCAAGTGGAATGCAACTCGGTTTGGCACTAATTACATGTTCTTGGACAGCTTCGCCGTCGCAAGGAAAAGTTCATGCAATGGATGGTTGCTTATTTAATTTCTACACTCTCGCCTTCTTGATAGCACCGGGGAGGTAATGCGTGTATGGCATCTCAAGCTTGGAATGGTGGGAGAATCTTCAATCTGTTGTGAAGGCGGTGGAACCGTTGTACGGCTTCTTGCGATTCGCCGATCAGGATAGAGTGCCCACATTGAGCGAGACGATCCTACGGTATACCATAGTACGGCAGGAGTATGAAAGTTTGTTCCATGGGTCACCATCAATAAGAGACATGTACATGGATGTGGTGGACCGACGAATGGACGACTTAACGCGAGACACTTATATGAATGCTGGTAATATATTCTTTCATGCAACATATTACATTGCAATTGTACATATATATTGTACTTGCACTGACATGCTTCGTTTCACATTATACAGCTGCCGCCTTAAACCCGCGACGCCCCTCGCTTTTAACGACCAACACCTTCTTGCCAAATCTCCGGGATGCCTTCGAAGCGCTTGCTGATGATACTGAGAGCGCCGTGCAAGCTCTTCATGACGCCGATATGTTCAGAAGGAAGCTTGGATCGTTCTCAACACCTCTAGCTACGAAGATGGCAACAGATGGCAAAACACTCCCTGGTACACCTTCTTGCACCGTCTCAAATGTAATGGTAATCTCGTCAGTACTAACTGTTTTGTTCGTTAATTTGCAGCACATTGGTGGGATGTGTTCGGATCGGACACACCAACCCTTCAATGATATGCAGACGCCTCGTGGTCGCAATGCGGTCATCTAGCGCTTGTGGCGCAATCGAGTACATTTGCCTTCATCCACACAAAAGTCCGCAATCACTTGTCATACAAGAAGCTACATAAGCTGGTGTACCGTCAACTACAACCTTCGTCTTCGAATTCAAGCTGCAGAAACTCAAAAGCGTTCAGATGAAGACGATCCATTCAGCCGCTTATGGAGCTAACATTATCCGATGACACAAACCCGATCCGCCATGGATGGAGGAAGGAAGATCGAATCGGTGAACCATTACTTGATGAGGAGGATACTGAGTGACACTCCTCTTCCATCACAACTTATCACAGATCCGGTTCATCCAACCGAGCTAAGAAAGGACACGGAGCTGCAACCATCTCTCAATGGGCGTAAAAGACAATGGGGACACTCATACGGGAAGAGGAAGCACCAATCGGTCCGAGAAGGGATACAACAAAAGAAGAGCTTCCTCCGTGAGGTCAAACCCATTGCGTGAGGAGTGATGACTCTCATCGAGGAGGGGGTCGTCGGAGCCCAACATACCAAGAGTCCGATGATAGCAGCTCCAAGACGTATAATCACGATGGCGGTGGCGATGAAAATACCCCGAGGCCTCTGGCGCAACAATCGAGAGACCTCGGCCCATCCAATTTCTGAAGTCGCACTTCACTCATGCGACACAAGATAGAGATCATGGCGCTCCTCGTGAACAAAGGACAACCGTTAAGGGAAAGGGAAAGACCGCACAAGCACCACAGGATAGCTACGGACCACGTGATGACTATAGTTCCTATGGTCGTCTTTGAGACGCAAGGGAGCTATAGCTCATATAGCGACTATGACTATGCCATCCCCGATGCTCGAGCACAACCTCCCACACAATGGGTCTATGAGTGGCGGGACCCTAACTTTTATGCCATGTTGTATCAACAATGGCAAGCGACAAGCATATGGACGGGGCAAAGCTGGCATGAATACAAGGCGGAGTTGCTAGCCACACGAGGATTGGCCTTGATGTCCACCGAGGAATACAACGCGGCCAACCAAGTGTTCCCGCAACAATACTACTAGCCGTAGCCCGTAGCCCCGAAGGTAATGTTTCATTTGCATATTTCATTTAATTGCACCTTGATTTTATACTAACATAACGTCCATATAGGTCCAACATTGCATTTGTGTGGGAATGACGACAAAAATATCCCCAAAAATCTTGCGTGGATTGGAAGGTATCTAAATGTAAATGGTATTGATATTTTTGTTTTGTAAATGTCTATTTTTGAACTTGTGTGATTGTAATATTGCAATGAAATATTATTTTTTGACATATTATTGTGAAATGTCTAATTTACAACTTCCAAATGTCTAAAATACAGCAAAGATCATGTCGAATTTTTTCCAAATTTAGGAGAGATCATTCTGGAGTTTTTTCATGTCTTCACATACCTTATTTATATATTTATTATATTTTTACTAAAATATAGCCTTCCAGATATTTTTAAAAATTTACCACATTTTTTGAATTTTTCCCTATTTTTGGTGATTTTTCCCTATTTTCTCGTTTTTGCGGTTTCTCCTCTCATTTTTGCGGTTTTTCGCTTAAACCGTTTTTTCGCTAAAAACCGCGGTTTGATTATGCGGTTTACAAAAACCGAGCGGTTACCGCTAAAACCGAGTGGTTTTCGCCAAAAACCGCGGTTTTCGCGTGAGTTTGACCTAAATTCAAATTTGTTTGAAAATTCAAACCGTTAGGTTTTTCACGGTTTTCGCGGTTTTCATGGCAAACCTGACATCAGGGGACGAATTAGCATTCAAATCGGTTTTGTAAACCACGCTTCGGAGTTCTGGATCGAGAACTAGTTATCTTATCGATTAAGAATATTGCATATGTTTTGTTTTGTGGATACACTTTTAAGTATGGTTTCTTGTTATCATACCTTATATTAAAGGCTGCAAGGTTCACGGCCAGAGACCACACCCACATGTCACTTGTACCGTTTTGTGAAAAAACCCTTTGTTTCTTTAAATTACGGATAGGTCCCCGCAAATTACTTAATAGGTCCTTCGTGATTTTTGTGAGAGAAAGATTTTCTTTTCTAAATCGGCGTTTGGGTCCCTCGTATGCCGTTTCTGGAAAAAACCTCCGTTAAATTCAAATCGCGAACAAGCCCTTTTCTAATTTTAGGGATAGCGAGCAGGTCCAAAAGCGTAACATCTGTGTCCTTGCTCTTTACATTTAGGTCCTTTCTCCGTTTTGCTCGGGAAAAAATGTTTTCGTCACCAGAAAAATATGTTCAGCTCTATCTCTAGACTTTTTCCCTCCGTTCTTTCCGGAAAAAATATTTTCGTGCTCCGTTTTCCTCATTTTTTTCGAAAAAAATATTTTCGTGCTCCGTTTTTCCCGGAAAAAATATTTTCGTGCTCCGTTTTTCTTTTCCTCATTTTTTTCGAAAAAAATATTTTCGTGCTCCGTTTTTCCTTAAAAATATTTTTGTGCTCGCTTTTTCCTCGCTTTTCCAACAAAAAATTTCAGGTCCGCTTTTTCTCTCAGAAAAACACAAATTTGTCGCCAGCTTAGTCCTTTCACCATTTTTCCAAAAAAATATTTTCGTGCTCCGTTTTCCGGAAAAAATGTTTTTTGTGCTCGCTTTTCCTCGCTTTTCCAACAAAAAATTAAGTGGTCTGTTTTTCTCTGAGAAAAACACAAATTTGTTTTTTCGTTCACTAGCAGCAGCTAAAATTTTTGTTTTCGTGATCCGTTTTTCTCTGAAAAAAACATAAATTTGTTTTCCGATCACGCGCGCGGCGTGCGCCGCGCTTATTGTTCTAGTTTGAACCATAGCATGCGAGTTGCGAGCATTATGATGACTACTACATTTCCTAATTGTTCTCACTTCAAGAAAGATTGCATATGGCCTTGCTTAACCTTGCTGAAATGCAGATTATACCGTACTAGTAACGTTTCTGCATATTTTTCTGCTGATGATGGACCCCGGTAAGTAAAATGTAATAGTGAAATTCAACCACACATTCTAGCATTTTGCTGTTCAGGTCTCATGTGTTCATCATGATGTCCACTGGACTGTAATCCTACTCAGGCCCGTACCACAAGCATGTGCGGAGTGAGCAATCGCACAGGGCCTCACCAAGTTAGGGGCCTCATTTTTTCCCATATGGATGTGATTTAGTTAGTTAATTGCAGCTGCACTAAAGTTATCTTAATTGTTGTTAAGATTTGAGACAGAATCAATACAGAAGGCATTTCTACCGGATTTCTATGTTGTCATATGATTACTAATTCATATGTACCTATTTAACCCCTCTAAAT
>JAYEVE010000577.1:0-169998 GCA_036346375.1 Guadua angustifolia | reverse complement strand
GTCTTTGTCTCTAGCGAGACTCCGATGAGCTTCTTTATGATCAGGTTTTACCTGGGTTAGGGTTTGAGGTTCACCAAGGCCCGGATTTAAAAGGGAGACCGGTGGTGAGTGTCGGCGACGACGAGGGTGCTGCTGGTCATGAGTTTGGGGGAGGGCGGTAGGGACGACAAGGAAAGAGATTATTAGAAAGCAAGGGAAGGCAATGATAGATCTAGCTACGGTGTCCACCGGTGACGGGGAAGAAGGGCAGGGAGATGGAAAAGTAGGCCGATGGCAATGACAGTAGGAGAGGAGGTGGCAAGTGGCAACGATGATGGGAGATGAGGACGCGAGCGGCGTCACTTATGGGGTAGTAGGATGAGGCACAGAAGGGCCTCACAGGCAAGGCGACACCATGTCAATGGTGATGAGGGTGCAGCAGTTGGGAGGCGGTGGTGGGCGGAGTGGAGTGGAGTTGGTTAGAAAGCTAACTGGTTTAATATGAAGATGAGGGTAGTATGAGCCATTGGAACTAGATCCAGATCCAAAAACTGTCTCATTTTTGAAAAAAAAACATTCGAATGATGAGTAGACAATCCTATTATAATACGTGTTTGCTAATTGTTAGTTTCTTAAGAAGTTTTTGGGGCTGTTTGGTTGATAGCCAAAATGTGCCAAGCCAAAATTTGGTCATGCCATCTCAATTTGGCTATCATTTGGTTTAGCTCCAAGTTTTGGCTCGCCATAAAAAAGTTTGGCTCGCTAACCTTTTCCAACGCAGAGGCGAGGGCATGGCGCGGCGGCGATTTCTTCGCCAAAACTCGTGAAATCAGCAGCGTCGACTAATCTCTCCCGCGCTATACACCGAGCTCCCGGCTAACCCTAATCTTTCGCGCGTCTGAGTAATCTCTCCCCCATTTTCTCCCGCACTCGCTTCCACCGAGGTCCCGAGTGGCTCCAGGAGTCCCCGCCGCCACCTGAGTCGCCCCCTCCACCAAGCTCGTCCCTGCCGACCATGGGAGTCCCCGCCGCCACCTGAGTCTCCCCCATCGACCATGGGAGTCCCCGCCGCCACCTGAGTCGCCCCCGCCAGCAAGCTCGTCCCGGCCGACCTGCTTTAGCCGTCGATCTGCTCGTCCCCACCGTCGAGGTCGTCGTCCCCGCCGCCGACCTGCTTCTCCCCGCCGTCGATCTGCTCGTCCCCACCGTCGAGCTCATCGTCCCCGCCTGACTGCTTTGCTCGTCCCCGCCGCCGACCTGCTCTTCTCCTTCGCCTCCGTCGTGGTCCTCATCGGCCTCACTGCCTACCAGGCAAGCCCCAATCCTTGTCCCGTAAAAATTTCACTTTGAACCGCGAATTCGGTCGAGATCTGGAGCAGAACCGGCAAATTCCTGGCCGATTTGGGCTTCAGCTGGCCAATTTTGTGGGGATTTTTTAAGAAAATTTATGCGGAGGATAGGGAGTACAAGAGTTGTGGTGACTCCTAGGCTCTGTTAAACTTACAAAAAAATCACTTTGGTAGAAATAGATCCAACATATTTGGTTAAATTCATCCATGTTTCTGTGCTGGTCAATTTTGGTTGTTTGCTGACATGTTAGAACAGAAATCATATTATTGTTCCAATTGGAATGTTAGCAGATTATTGTTCCAATTGGAATGTTAGCACAAGCTACTTGGTTATTTGGTGGGCATAATCATATATGCCAGAAGTGTATGCCTTTAGTTGGTGTGAAACCAGTGTGGTAATGGTGGGTTGGTCACCACATTGATTTACAAATAGTTAGTCCGGTCATGGTGTATTCTTTGTGATGACTATTAAGGGTTATGCATCAACGCATCCAACACCCTTCAAATTTGGATGCATTGAGGTTGTTTTAACTTTGGAGCCATTCATTTATTAATATTTATAATCATTTTTTCTCTATGCGTGAGTTTCCTCACACAAGTTTTTCTTGAGAATTAAAAGTCATCTTCGTCTCAAACCTTTTGATTGAGTTTTCTGAAGGTACATTTATTTTTTTGTGCATTTCTTTTTGTTTTTATTGAATCAGCACATGCCAAATTTACTTGCCTACTATGCCAATTAATATTTGTCCAGATGGATTGCAATGAGGAACAACAGTTGTTTTATTATTATCTTAGTTTCTATGTCTGGAAGCAAAAGGCCATAGGTGTTCTTCTTCTTATGGTAGCTCTATGATTGAGATTAAGAGATGGTAGGAGACATAAAGAGAGAGGGTTGAAGTATGGTCCTCTCCTGGACAGGGACATTTGGAGGAGTAATGAATTGGTTAGGTTAACTCAAACCTCTGATCGATTATGTGTTAGTCAACTCCGTATGACTAGAGTGGTATTTTGTAAGCTTTGTGATCGACTTAGGCAAAAAGGACTTTTAGTTGACACATTGCATGTGTCGGTTGAAGAGCAAGTTGCATTCTTTCTATACATGGTAGGGCATCGACATACAAATGCTGTTGTTGCATTTAAGTTTTGGCGATCAGGGGAGACAGTTAGCAGATACTTCAATGCTGTGCTAAATGCAATGGGTGTCGTTGCCAAAGAACTCATCTATTTGAAGTCCACTGATACACACAATAAGATCACTAATAGCAGAAGATTTCATCCATACTTTGAGGTAATTTGCCATTGCCTTATATAGATTAATGTTGTTGGATCAAAACACATGCTACATCTTACCTTATATTTCAAGCGTAGGGCTGCATAGGGGCACTAGATGGGACTCATGTGAAAGCATCTCGTCCAAAGAAACTTGGATGATAAGTTTAGAGGATGAAAATGTATCCAACACAAAATGTTTTAGCAGCTTATCGATTTCGATCTTCGGTTTACTTATGTCCTAGCAGGTGGGAGGATCTCGCCCATGACTCTCTTGTCTTAAAGGATGCTTTGTCTCGCCTTTACAGATTAAAAATACCGAAGGTATTTTACTAGTTTGACGTTAACATATTTTGCTTTTACGAAGCACTGTTAGATAATGGCTTACCATCTTTGTAGGAAAATTCTACCTTGCCGATCTTTGGTTATGCAAAGACGACCAGTATTTTGCCACCATATCGTGGTGTTCATTACCATCTAAAGGAATTTCAGGGTTCCCATTTACCTGAGAATGCCCAAGAGCTCTACAACCATCGTCATTCCTCACTTAGGACCACTGTTGAGCGTGGTTTTGGGTCACTAAAGGAAGGTTCAAGATACTTAGTGAGAGGCCATATATACCCCTAAAATCTCAAGTGAAGGTGGTCATAGCGTGTTGTGCCTGCATAATTGGATTGTAGAAAATGGACCCGATGAGCTTATAGTTGATGAGGCCACTTGGTACTCCCATCTCCCTAGGAGCAACAATCGTGTTAGTGATGGAGATAGTGATATACGGAGTGGGTGCCAAGCGTGATGGACTAGCACAACAAATGTGGCATGATTATCAACTTGGTGGATGAATAAATTATTTGTTGTAATATGACAATTTTATTGTAGCATTGAATTTGTATTCTCTATGCACTAATGTATCCGAATCCTGAGTATTACACCATTTGCTATTAAATATTGATTTTAATTTCAGCACTACTCTTACTTCATTTGGTTCTACCATGAGCAACTCAAAAAAGAAGGCTACTGTTGTCAAGAGCGAGGGAGATTCATCTTCTCGCGATAGGTATTTGTCTTGGACGGATGACAATACTAAGTTCATGCTTCAGTGGTACATCGATCTTCGAAAGGATAAGCCATCAACCTTCAAGTTTAAGAAACAACGCACCACTTGCAATGTGCTAATGCTCTTAATGGTAAATTTTCCATGGGTGCAACTCAAAGTCAGGTAGACCGACACTACAGGTGTCACAAGGAGAGGTATGGTTGGATTTGTCGTGCCATGAATAATAGTGGGAATGGCTTTGATACCAATTTATGCAAGTTTACAATTTCAGATTCTGAGAAAGCTCATCTTCCAGTAAGTTGCAATCTATTCATGTTTTTTTAAGTTCATATCACATTCTAGATGGCTCCTTTGCTGCTGATCATTCCTCACTTAGGACCACTTTGTTGTGCTTTTAACTTGATATTGATTTCGAAAGCAACCGTGAACTATCTCACTAGGCCTATCAAATTCTATGAATTGCTAGAAGAGCTTTTCTCGATCAATCTCAGCAGATGGCTCCTTTGTCACGATCATGTCACTATTAAAGATGTAAGTAGTGGTGAGGAGGACATGGAGTGCCCAAAGAACTTTCGGGGCATGGAGGACAATGATGGCAATGAGTCCGACACAATCCCTACGAACAGTCCTATCGATGTGGATGATCCCTCATCCACATCAAGCAAGAAACGCAAGCGGGCAACATCACCTCCTAAGAAGAATAGTAAGGACAGATCTGTCGTCCGAGTAAAATATCAAATGATGACATCGTAGCAAGCATCAAGAATCTTGCAGACTCATTTGCAGCAGCAACTCCTCCCTCTTATGCTACTTTACCCGCACGTGAGGATCCTCATGCAGAGTTGTGGAGAAGAATAGATGCTCTCACAATTACTGCTAAGGACAAGCTTGCGATTGCTACTCACCTTTCCAAGCCCGACCAAGAAGCTTTTCGTAGCTATCTCAATTATGCGAGCAACGCAACACTTGATGCTTGGGTTATTGAGTTCATTACTAGCAATTATGATGGTGGTCTTTGAAGGCAGTGCTTGATGAACTTTTGCATTTGTAACCCATCTTTTGCTTGCCATGTTTTGGGTAAAAACTAAGTGTTGGGTTATTGATGAACGATATGTTGTCATGGTTGTAAGTACAATCTATGTGTGGCATGCTTTAATTATCTGGACTTTGTGGTACGTGTAATGGTTTACTGATTTGGATGTATGAAACATGATGCAAACTTGCAGTATGAGTATGGCATGTCTTGTATTTTGGTTAATAATCTGTTCTAACATTTTACACGATGCCAGAGTACGAAGAATGGAAAAAAAGGTGAGGAGGAAATGCTAGTGGTTGGTCTGTGAAGGTACTACAAGGTCTGTGAAGAACAAGAATGCTAACATGAAAGTGCATAACGTGAAGAGCCACTAACACTCACGTTCACTTGTTACAATTGCAGTTGCTCATATTTTGAACTAATAAAATTTCAGGACCAGGGGCTGGGAACAAGCACAGCCAACGAAGGTAAGGAGTACTTTGAAGAAATTGGCAAACACAAGAAGGATTTTATCTGGGTGGATGACAAAGATGGTAATGATATTGAATTAGCATTCAGCAAGAAAAGAATTCATTTCTGGGTGTTTATATTCATCTATTTCTAACCCATTCTTCTCATGCATCTTTGGGTGTTTATATTCATTTCTGGGAATCAAAGATGCTGCTAGTGCTAGGTACATCTTCACCAAATTATCACCTATCACTCGTGTGATTTTTCCAAAGGATGATGACATTCTTCTTAACTACTTGAATGAAGACAGGCAATCAATTGAGCCCACCTGGTAATATTTGCTCTTAGAAACCAGGTACACTTTTGGTGCATGTGTATGAAATGATCAATCACTCACACAGCAGAAAACCTGTCTTTGAAGTCACTCAAACTATGTTAGTTTGCATTGTTTTGGACTTTTGGTGCATGTGTATCAAATGATCAATGTAAGTGCTGAGAGAAAATTGTTCACATTGGCCAAGTATCATAGGTCTGATAATGTATTTTTAAGTCTGCAATCTGGCAACTTGCAACATATGATTCAACTTAGGGAGTGTGTGATCAAGTAGTTGCAACTTGCAACCTCATGAGTTTATTTATCTTGTCAATTTTTTTATTTGTTCAGACTTGGCAAGTGGAATACATGCAAACCAGTTTTTAGACGAGGAAGCTAAAAGATTCTTGGTTTCAGTGGTTCAACAAGACACAATCAGTGATCTTTGCTGTTCCATTTTCATATTCTATACTCTATATTAAGAACTGAGTTACCATTGGTGCCCATGAAGATGGAAGTAGTTAAGTTTTTGCTCGCAAGTGTGGAAACGTATGAGTGGATTGGATCTTCACTTTTTATTTTTTTAGGGCTGTAGTCATGATAGTGTTACTTACATAAACTGCAGGAATCAAAGACGTCGAAGTGGACTTGAAGAACCAGGTTGTTAGAGTTCTTGGGTCTCTCCCAGTGAAGACAATGTTAGATGCTCTCCATCAAACAGGCTGAAATGCGCGGCTGATTGGAAGGATATCTCCAGCTTTTGTTTATTGAAAGAATTTGAAGTAGGATGCATCCAATTATGGAACCGTGATATTTTCTGCACTTAAATTAGCTGCCAGACCATGTTTCGAGACAAAAATTTATGAACTATTCTGATGGAAATCAGTGCTATGTTTGGTTTGTGGATGTCTTCAATCATCATAGTTGGTGACTCTTTTTTTCTACATTCCAATCATCTCTTAAAGAATTGAAGCTGTTAGATTTTGCTGCTTGCTATCGTGAATTTTATGGGTAGCGCTAAGCTCATGTATTATTAGTCAGATCATAATATTCGGATTGTTAATTGTCTTGCGTATTTGTGATCAATAGTGCTTGCCTTGTTTATCTGTAAGGAGTATTACTCGCTATTCTCTGTTATGAAGTTGGTCTTTGTACTGTTTGGCATCGCTCGCTGTGCTAGTGCTTGTTTAGCCTCTCATAATGAAATTTAAGTCATGCTCATTTCAATATTTGGCATCAAACCAAACATTGCCAATATGCCATGCCAACAATTGGTTACTTTCTAGGGTCAGAACCAAACACCATTTTTATTGCCATGCCAATTATTGGATACAAACCAAACAGCCTCATTTTGCCAAATATTTGGTCATGCCATGAGTTGGCCATGACCAAACATTTGGCATGGCTTTTTATGGCTACGAACCAAATAGCCCCTTTATCTCTCAGTCACCTAAAATTACAGTGCTAAGTAACCTGCAATTTTAGTATCACTCTAATAAAATTTTTAGTTTTATTTATTTTTGTATTTGTAATGTTCACTTAGGTTTACTTTATTTTTGTCGAGTTTAGAATTCTTTTGTTTTGTATTTTGTAGAGGTTCACTTAGGTTTACTTTATTTTTATCTAGGTTAGATATTTTTTTTTTGTTTTTATATTTTGCAAAGATAAGGGGTGGGATAAAACATGGTAGCTATCGGATGTGAATCCAATGGCTCAAAAAAGTAACTAAAATTGAAAAAAAAAATCAGCCAACTTATCAATAGACAACCCTCACAATAAGCCTCCCTTTGTGTCATGAGACTTCAATTTTATTCCTCACCTCTTTCATGCTGACGAAATGCCATGGGGCTTCCCCTAAAAAGAAAAAAGAATGCTATGGGTTTTAGGCTTTTTATTGTCAGGGATGATCAGGGAGAGACTGGAACTGATCACTGTTTTGCCCTCCTGTCTCTCCCTATTTTTTTCTTACAAAAATAGCTCTTTATTAAATTTTTTTTGCAAATCTAACCCCTCCTTCATAGCGAAAGTCACGACAGGCTAACCTGCTGCACACAAGGAGCATAGGAGGCCGATGTGCCAACGTTCTGAAGCACGGGAGGCTGACGGTGCAGGAGCTGGGAGCTGATGTCGAGCATAGCAATAGGTAGCTACCGCGCTCCGGAGGCGCGAAAGGAGGAGGCGCCACGGAGGGGCAGTGCGGGAGTAGCTGTGCGGCGCGAGAGGAGTCATGCTAGGAAGAGAGCGCAGGTGGCCCTTCTATGGTAGGTAGGCGGCTAGATTTGTAAATTTTTTTTAAGGAAAACTATTTTTGAAAAAAAAGGGGCTGAAACAGCTATCACTTCGAGAGATCGCAGAAGCCGGAGCAGACAATATTCAGAATGTGCATGACGCATCGCAGGCGGCAGGCGACGAAGGCAATTTTAGGCAGCAGCGCAACCGGGAAAGGTGAACGTTGTGGTCGAGACGGGTGCGGCAAATCTGGTGAGCGCTGTCCATAGTAACTATTATTTTATCACCAAATGTTGTGCTGCTCAAGGAAAGCTAAGGTCTTCATTGTCCCCGGTCTTGAAACGGAATCACCAGTGTTCCATGTAAAAAAAAAACAGTGTGAGTGAGAGCGAAATAGGGCGAAAAAGACAGAGAAAGAGTTCACATTTCAGGCAAGACTCTTGCCGATTCAACTAAATACATAAGGAACCACCCTATTACTTCATCATGTTGGTCATACAGTCCGAATACACCTCTTAAGAGCACTAAAGATCAACTCAGCTTTACATTTCTATCGCGATAAATGTGCAGTGGAATCAGGCCAAAGAGTCAAGCATATGTAGGTACCCTTCATTTCACCAACACATCCACGTTCTTCTTGACTCAAGCTAGTAGTATATTGCAGTGTTTACCATTCATACTATCTTTCAATGCTTGGTGCAGTCAAAGCCTTGACAAACAGACACCCAAACAATTATTACAAGAAGCAAAAGGATTCCAAGAACCACCAATTTAATTTTCATGTTCTGCAACCATGTCTTCCTACGAATCTTCACCCCCTGTTTCTTGAACTCCTGAGCCTGAATTATAAAAGTGAGATGCACTTTGATTACGTCTATCATGGCAAAGCAGCACAGAAAACAGATTATTTGGTAACAAGTACCTGACTACGCAGATCGGAAGTCTTGTCTTGAAGCTCACTCAACCTTTCTCCACGACCCAAAGTCTGTAAATACCACAAGAGGCAGAAGTGAAGAAACCATAATAGGGATAGCTCAAGCTCCAGCATTGTAATAACTGATGAAGTGTTGTGTGGCAATTCCACCAATGGGTAAAACTGTGAGACAACCCTCACTGTTAATTTTCCCGTTTTGTTTATCTGACAAAGTGACAATTATGAAGTCCATTGCAGTCATATGAGATAATACTCATGCAAAGCACTCAACTTGTGCAAACGACTGGAACATTTATAAAGAACAAATAGCATCCTTGGGAGATGGCACCTTGCTATCCTGTTGTCTACGTGCCAACTCTAAATCATTAAACTTAAGCATGACATACTGTTGTGTGTTTATTTGTACTCTTGATAAGTTGATATCATAGAAGCATTAAACCCTATCACTATTAAATTATGTACAAGTGTGCACAATCACCTGCAACAACTCGTAGAAACTTAAACAAGTGAACGTGAATGCTTAATTTTGTTCTTGAGAAAGCATGCAAATATAATCCATTGACCCACAAACATAACTTGTTTTAGAGGAAACCCACTAACAATTTAATACAGGGGCAGGTGGGCAGCTAACTGCACAATTTAAGAAACTAGAGAATAGAGCGAAAACAACAAGAAACTGTGGACCAAACTTGGCGATATTAAATTTACACTTGCATGTAGGCAGTACATTTGTATGGAAAGTTTGACTTTGCTTAACAAATGTGCTTAATAAGTTATATGTATTAGTATGACACTCCAATACCGCTCTGCAATCTAAAATAGGATCCACTCAACATACATTTGTGTCCATAAGACTCAAGTGATTATTCGGTTTAGGTAGCACCAAGATTACCAGCCAAGGATAGCAAACATCAAGCATGCATGCTTGCAGCATAAAATGTATAAAAACTACAACCCAACAGCATATGCTCCTTGAATACAAAGGTGAAGGGAAGCATACCTTCTCTATGTTGTCTAACATGATATTTTTAACTTCGGAAACTTGGGCTTGCACTTTTAAAGTTTTCTATTTCATCTGAATGATCAAGAACATACTGCATGTGCTGCTTTATGACTGGTCTGCAGTGGAAAAACTCAATTTTCAGTATAGGAAAAAAATTTCCAGAAGGATAAACATGCTGTGCAACTGTATGCAGCACTACCAACAGACATACCCGTATTCTTTATTTAGACTTTTTGCAAGAGCTGTATCAGCTTTACCACCTCCATATCTCTTTGTGAAGTCATCTTTCAGTCTTTCTAGAAAGGCCACTGATAAATTCTTTGGAACGGATTCCTTTGCAACTACGCAATAGGCTACAAAATATTCAGAGAGCAGAGGTGTCACCATGAATCTATAAATAATTATTATCTTTATCAAGTAAAACGTTCTAATCAGACCTAAGGACTCCATCATAACAATCAACATGGTTCTCACATGACAGTAGACACTAGACAGTGTTGTTAAGCTTTTGTAGCTATAATTATGATTAAGTTTTCTTTCTTAAGGTAGGAACATAAATGCCTCCTCATGTCCATGAGACTGCCATCTTCAGCGAAGGAGCAGCATGTCATGATGGTGGTAACAAAGAGCATTATTTCAACAGCAGGATTAGTGTCATAGACAGCGCTTAGTTAGCATGTAGTCATTAGTGAATTACGGTGGAGTTCCATGCGTTACTACCCCATTATGCCTGCTTCATGCACCCTTAACCATTGAAAAACAACTTGCCTTCTCTACACTCAAATCCATATATCTAATCGGCCCCTCACGTGCTATTGTTTTTAGGAGTCATTTGCTGATTGGTGATGCTATTTTTCTTTTGCGTTCTTCTTCCAATTTTCAATTCTCCAAATGTGATCCCATCTATTATTCGATATGGCAAATGGCAGCATTGGGTTCTTCTTTATCTGGAACATGGAGTTGGGTCCTGAATTTGTCAAATTTGCATACGGTTTCCTGAAATGGTCTCTCTTTCTTATCATCTAATTTAGTTTAGTGCGACATGTCTCCCACCATAAAGGTTGGATTTCCACAACAGATTTAGAACGCCACGGGGTGATCTTCCTATCCAATATTACAATTGCTACAAAAGTACAAAACACGAACCCAGATTGCTTGTAGTTACTGATTTACATGCTGCAGCTATCAAGATTGAAACTTTCCCACTAAACACTTCAGCACAACTGAGAAATAAGAAGCCATCGAATGAACAATTTTTGCCCCATATAGCACCCTCACTTCTACTAAAACACCACTGATCAAAACGCCATAGCTCACGGCGTTGATTGATCGTGACTCACCGTAGCCGCGGTGGAAGAGGAAGTTGAATGTGTGCCGGTCGCAGGCGTAGCTGAACCTGGCCGGCGCGCCGCCGGGGTTGGCGGAGCCGGCGGGGAGCCGCTGCAGGCACTGCACGGCGATGGCCGGGAAGTTGCCAGTGAACTCGGTGTACTCCGCCAGCACCGCCGTGCCGCGCGCCACGAACGCGTAGATCAGCCACTCCCCCTTGCCGCCGCCAGCGCCCTCCCCCGCCTCCTTCCCACCCGGCGCCGGCGACGCCATGGGATCCGGGAGCCTGCTGCCCCAGCTAGATCTCGGGTTCTTGGCAAGATCGAAGTTCTTGGGTTGGAGAGGGGAGTCGAGAGATCAAGCAAAGGCTGGTGGGGGCGGGGATTTCGTGATTTCTTGGTGCGGAGGTAGAGTATCGAGTGCGAGTGTGCAGTGTGCTGGCAGGAGCAGGAAACTAGAATGCTGCTGGTGCTAGTTTACAGAGTCCGGTTAGACCTGGAAAAAAAAATCGTTAGGCCCGAACCAAGATTTATTCGATTATAGGAGTACCATCAAAATTTAAACGAGTCTATTTTGAAAGAAAAAATTAATAAGGTTCGACTTGTTAACTTAAATTTAAAATACTATTTTAATAATAATTAAAATAATTTTATATTAAACTATAATTTTTTTAAAAAACTCGGTAACAACTAGGAAGCTACGTATAACCCGCTTTTCTGCGTGCTCTCTCTCTCATGCTGGTCTCTTTCTTTCCTTTTCTGAGCTGATGGTGACTTTCTTTCTTTCCACCAAACTACCCTCTACATAAAACTATATGTAGTAAAAATTATGTTTAATCTAGAAAATAAATATAAAATGTATTTTTTAAAATATTATGAAACTAGATTAAACACTACTCCTTAAATTCTTTTTTAAGTGATTTTTTTTTATTTTTTACAGCCTTTGAGATATAGCTTTGACCATATATTTTCAACGACAAATCTAACAATATAGTTTTTATGTAGCCAATTTAGATAATTTTAAACATATTAATGGTCAAACTTTAGAAATTTTTACAACATGGATTTCCTAAAGTGTCACTTTAGAAACAACACTATTCTTTTCTCCCTTACATATACTGTTCCAATGAGTCCTACATTTGTCGGTAAATTGAAGCCTAACTCTACCATAAAAATCGCTTCAGGTTTTGAGATATAGGAAATTTTGGATAGAAAGGTTTTGCGTTATTCAGAGCAATGACGGTCATTTCCTTTTCTCGCCTAGCTTTTTCAAGGGTTCACAACTTATCTGAACACGAAGAGGTGTTGCAATGAAATAACAGGTCCCCAGTAATTTGCCCTGGCCATTTCAATGTTAGATCAGCAATGTTTAAAAGATGAACTAAGGTCAACCTACTAATCAATTTAGAAATGACTAGCTTAGCACGTTTCGAAACATAGGAATTTTCTTATATTCGTGTTGGAATTAAATTGTTTTGTATACAATTTCTACGCTTACGTCTCCAGCAAGCTCGTTCAGCCACTTATTTATATATAGTGTTAGGGTAATTACTATACTTATCAAAATATAAATTTCTTTAATAAGCATCAGTAAATCTTTTAGTAAGCTCCCCTGTAATTCATGTAATGTTTGCTCCCCTGTAATTCAGCTGGATAGCTGAAAACTATGTAATAAAACCGGGCTGTGTGCTTAGGCAGAGGCCGGAGATGATTCCATTGTCAAAAAAAAAAATCTTTTAGTAAGCTGCGCTACGATTTTAAGTTATACCATATAATCACTCTTCTCCTAATTACTACAATAACCACACACAGATCTCAAAGCATTGTGTGTGGTATGGATGGCACACGTAGCACTACTACAAGATTGTACATCAAAATCAATTCTTTTTTATCATTACAGTCGGTTCTAGTGGCATACAAAGTCTTTAGACAGTGATGACGAGAAGCATCACAGTTGGTGTTGGCCCGATTGTGATAAATGATATGGACGGGGCATCCCGATCTTTCGATGAGAATAGGTAACGCCGATTTGGTGGAGGACGGTTGGCGGCTGACTACAATGAACCGACGTTATGCGCTTAGCGACCGGTACACCACCCTCCCGAAGGTTATTGATCTCATGAGCGCGACCAACCCGACCACGAAGGTCTTTGTTCCTGCAAGCAATCGAAGAACCAGCAAGAACAAGAGATAACAAGCAACTCAATTGCGAATATGAATGTAGATTGGTTACAAGCAAGAACACTCAAATTGGGGTTCCGATGAACAAGTAGACAGGCGGTCTAGTCGACACGCCTGTGAGTACAAGCGGTAGCAATGGCTAACCTTAATCAAACAAAACCAAAACCTTAATTAGGGTGGCGGCTGGCTATTTATAGTCCAAGGACATGCAACACCAGGCCTTAACATGGGCCTAACTAATACAACTCGGATTAGAAGACCCGCAGCCCAAACTGACTCGGACAGGAAAAATAGTCTCCATTGTTTTGCAGTTTCCTGTTGACTCGGAAGGAATTTGAAGGTGATTTTGGATCCGTTTGAAAGAGGACGAGCAGATCTTTCAATCCTGTACTCGTGGGCCTCCAAAAATGCTCTGGATCAAAAGTTATGAACGTTTAAAGTTGATGCTGTCTGCGAGTCCGAATCTGACTTGGAGTTCCTTCAAGCCTCCGACTTGAATTCAAGTCTCTTTGCACTTGGTGGCTCTTCTCCCTGGTTCCTAATAAGAATAACATGATCACAAGAATTAAATAGCATTCCATTCACTAAGTCATTAGTAGGAACACTTAGGAACGACTTCACCTGATAATTTAATTTGCGTGCACGCGCTCGAGTGAGTGGTCCTTGTACATTTTGGTGAGATGAGTTAGCGCTGATTGTATCTGTTGTGGAGATGTCCTCATCATCCTCCCCCTCTTGAAATGGAGTCGTCCTCGACTCAAGCTCATCTTCATCACCCATGTACGGCTTCAAATCAGCGACATTGAAAGAATTGCTTACGCCGTAGTCTGCAGGCAAATCAAACTTGTATGCATTATCATTTATCTTAGCAAGAACTTTAAAAGGACCATCAACTCTAGGCATCAATTTAGACTTTCGCAAATCTGAGAACCTATCCTTTTTCAAATGCAACCAAACAAGATCTCCAGGTTCAAAAGTTAATTCCTTTCTACCCCGACACAAAGCAATTCTATATTTAGCATTCATGCGCTCAATATTATCTTTAGTAGTCTCATGCAATTTCAGCACAAATTCAGACGTTGAGCAAAGATCTAAATTTACTCTTTCGTAACATGGTAAAGGTAAAATATCAATGGGTGCACGAGGATTGAAACCATATACCACCTGGAAAGGAGTCATTTTGGTAGTAGAATGCAATGAGCGGTTGTAGGCAAACTCCACATGAGGTAGGCACTCTTCCCACATCTTCAAATTCTTCTTCAAAATGGCTCTCAACATTGTAGACAACGTTCGGTTGACGACTTCCGTCTGGCCATCAGTTTGAGGATGACATGTAGTAGAAAACAAGAGCTTGGTACCCAGTTTCTTCCAAAGCGTCCGCTAAAAATGACTCAAAAATTTTGCATCCCGGTCCGACACAATTGTGGAAGGCACTCCATGTAAGCGAACTATCTCCCTGAAAAACAAATCAGCAATATTTGTAGCATCATCGCTCTTATGACAAGGTATAAAATGTGCCATCTTAGAAAACCTATCCACGACAACAAATATGCTATCCCTCCCCCTCTTTGTCCTAGGTAGGCCTAAAACAAAATCCATTGAAATATCCTCCCAGGGAACACTAGGAACAGGAAGAGGCATATATAAACCATTTGGGTTCAGTCGTGACTTAGCTTTATTGCAAGTAGAACAGCGAGAAACATAGCGCTCCACATCAAGCCTCATCTTTGGCCAATAAAAATGGTTGGCCAACACATCCTCTGTCTTCCTCACACCAAAGTGGCCCATCAATCCTCCTCCATGCGCTTCCTGAATCAACAACAAACGAATAGATCCAGCTGGAATGCATAGCTTGTTAGCACGAAACACAAAACCATCATTAACAATAAACTTATTCCAGACTCTTCCTTCCTTACAATTTAGCAAAACATCTTTAAAATCAGCATCAAGCGCGTATTGCTCTTTAATCGTTTCCAAGCCAAAGATTTTAGAGTCTAGTTGTGAAAGCATGGTATAGCGTCTAGATAGAGCATCAGCAATGACATTATCCTTCCCCTTCTTGTGTTTGATGATATAAGGAAAAGATTCAATGAATTCTACCCATGTTGCATGCCTTCGGTTCAATTTATTTTGGCTACGAATGTGCTTCAAAGATTCATGATCCGAGTGGATAACAAACTCTTTGGGCCACAAATAATGTTGCCAAGTCTCTAATGTTCGAACTAGTGCATACAATTCCTTATCATAAGTTGAATAGTTCAAACGAGGCCCAGATAATTTCTCACTGAAATAAGCGACTGGCTTACCTTCTTGGATCAGCACACCTCCAATCCCAATTCCACTAGCATCACACTCAAGTTCAAAAGTCTTACCAAAGTCCGGGAGTTGGAGCAAGGTGCATGAGTCGACTTCTCCTTCAATAGGCTAAAGGCATCTTCATGTGGCTTGCCCCATTGAAAACCACGCTTTTCTTGGACAACTCATTCAATGCAAAGCGGCAATTGTCTCAAATCTTTTACGGTTTAACGATAGAATCACGCAAGTCCGAGAAAACTTCGCACTTGTGTGACCGCTTTTAGAGTCGGCCAACTCTGAATTGCCTCAACCTTGGCTTGATCAACTTCAATTCCCTGTGGAGTAACAACATAGCCAAGAAAAGCAACTCGATCGGTGCAAAATGTGCACTTCTCAAGGTTACCAAATAAACGTGCATCTCGTAAGGCATCAAAAACAGCACGCAAATGAGCAAGATGTTCTTCTAATGATTTGCTATAGATCAAGATATCATCAAAGTATACCACCACAAATCTACCAATGAAAGCACGCAAAACTTCATTCATCAGTCTCATGAAAGTGCTAGGTGCGTTAGTCAATCCAAAAGGCATCACTAACCATTCATATAGACCAAACTTAGTTTTGAAAGCTGTTTTACATTCATCTCCTAATTTCATGCGGATTTGGTGGTAACCACTACGCAAATCAACCTTAGAAAACACAGTAGAGCCACTTAATTCATCAAGCATATCATCTAACCTAGGAATAGGATGACGATATCTAATTGTAATGTTATTGATTGCTCTACAATCCACACACATGCGCCATGATCCATTCTTCTTAGGAACTAAAAGGACTGGAACATCACAAGGACTAAGAGATTCACGCACGTACCCTTTGTCAAGCAGTTCTTGTACTTGGCGTTGTATCTCCTTAGTTTCTTCCGGATTAGTCCTATATGGCGCTCGATTGGGCAACGAAGCTCCAGGGATGAGGTCAATCTGATGCTCAATTCCTCAAATTGGTGGCAAGCCGGAGGAATGTCTGGGAAAAACATCAAGATACTCCCCGCAAAAGGTTAGTCACAAAGAGGAGGCAAAACAACAAGTATCTTCTCAAGTGAGAACAATGCATCCTTGCAAACTAAGGCATAGCAAACAGATTCATCAACAAGTAGTTCCTTCACATCGATTTGGCGGAGAAAACATGCACCTTTCAACTTGATCTCATTTTTGTTATCACAAGCGTAACTAGAAGTTTTCTTTTTAGCATTTTCATCAATCTTTTGCTTACTAGCTCTAACAATGTCCTCCTTAAGAATGGAATCAGGGTCATAGGATGCAATACGATCTTCCTTCCCTTATGCACAAAAGAATCTTTGGTTGGTTCTACCATCATGCATGAACTTTTATCATATTGCCATGGTCTACCTAACAATATAGAACATGCTTGCATAGGTACGACATCACATTCAGCAAAATCATGATAGGAACCAATAGCAAATTGTACTCTCACCAAGCGTGTAATCTTAACCTTACCAATGTTGTTGAACTATTGAACATAGTAGGGCTGGGGGTGCGGTCTTGTCTCCAAAGAAAGCTTCTCCACAATGTCCAAGCTTGCAAGGTTGTTGCAACTTCCTCCATCAATGATCACACGACATGATCGCTCCTTGACGACACACTTGGTTTGGAACAGGTTGTGCCGCTGATTTTGATCGGCCTTTTCAATCTGGACACTCAATGCACGCTGTACAATGAGGTTCTCTGTAACGTCCCGAAATTTGGCCAAATTTAAATTTTTGGAGTTATTTGAATTTTTATGAATTACTAAACCTTTATTTGCATTTAATTGCATTTAATTGGATTTCTCTGAATTTTTGAGGATTTATTGGATTTAATTAACATTTATTTGAACTATCCTTCTCTTGATTAATTAATATCAGAAAAGGTATTTATCAAAAATTGAAACAAATATTTTATTTAGGCTCAAAATGCTCTGAAATATTTTCTAGAATTTTTCTAGAATTTTTCGGGTATTTTTAGTGCCCCAAATAATTACTTTGAATTACTGGAATTGTTTTTATTGCTAAAATCTGGGAAAATGGCTAGCTACAGTGTTGGGCCGGCCCAACACTGTGCTCGCCCGGAAAACCCTAATCGCCGCCTGCTCTCCACCGTCGGATCTCGATCGGACGGACGCGATTAAATACCGATTCGTCGGGCGGAGGATTAATCTCCGCCGTTGGATCGCGATCGGACGGTCGATGTGACCGGACGACCTCGGGAGTGTGCGCACTGTGCACCGCCGTCGCCGGTAGGGGGCCGAAGATCGTGTCAGTGATTTTGCGCGCTCTCCGAGGCTTGTCCGGGCAGATGAAGTACCCCGTTGCGTGCGTAACTTCCTTCCGCTCCATTTGCCACTTCTCTCAAGCTCGCTGTCCTCCGTAGCTCTTCCACTCGCTCGCCGTAGTTCACACTCTTCTCGCCTCGGTTTCCTTGCGTTTAAATCGCCGTCGCCGTTCCTGCCGCCGCCAAGACCCTCGCCGAGTTCCTGCGCCGCCCGCGTCTGTGGAGTTACTTCTTCGCCGAGACGCCAGAACGCCTCAAGCCACTTCATCTTCTTCAACTCGTGCCGAGCACCACCGCGCTCCTTCGGACCTTCGCAGCTCACCTCCACCGTCGGATCTTCATCGCACGATCGAGGTATCGCCACGCCCACCCCTCAGAAGCGCTTGAGTCAAATAGCCTCGATAGATCTTGTCCGTAGGATCTTGATCGTAAGGCTCGTGTAGCCACGAGGCTTGTGTGCGAATCGCCGAGTATCGATCGCCGCTGGATCTCCATCGGCCGCGCACGCACGCCCACGTTACCATAGCGACTTCGTTTGATAATGCTCGTCGATTTGAAGATCTACGGCTGTGATCTCGCCACGTATCCTATTTGTAGTTAGCCGTTGATGCGTAGATGTGCGGCTCGGATTGCGCCACGCGTGCTCGGCCACCTGAGAACAGCCCGGGTACCCGCACCGTTGGATCTCCATCCGACCGCAAATGAGGAGGCCACGAGGCTTGGCAATAGTGTTCCGCTCGGTATCGGCGTGCCGGATTTTCATCCGGCCGTATATATCGCCCACGTCACCGCAGCCGTCGGCGCTTGATGAAGCCCGCCCGATCTTGGATCAAGGGCTGTGGTCGCGCCGTGTCGATTCGGCGACGGTTAAGCACCGTTCGCGGGGCCCACATGTCGATGGGGAGTCCCGGTTTGTCTTGACGTCGACCGACGTCATCCGGGGCCCACTTGTCGCTGACCGGCCGACGCGTGGAGGTTCTGGTGCCGACATCGATGTCGCCAGTGGGAATTAATCCGGATTTTCAGTATAAAAATAAAAGGATTAATTCGGTTATTCATTTATTTGAATTTCAGCAAACTTAAAAATACTATAACTTTTGCATTTTAACTCGGAATTGAGTGATTCCAGTGCCCAAAAATTTGTAAAAATGTGAACTATTTATTGGTGATTTTTATTTGATTTTAGTGAATTGTTTGCTATCTGTAATATATATTTATTGTGTGTTTGCTTGTACCGATTAGACTCCGAGTCGCCGGGTTTCGTCGAGGGAGAATTTGAAGACCCGTCGCAGACCCTCGACCAGAATCAACTCTTCTTCGAAGGCAAGTCATGCTTTGACCATGTTGCCCCTAGATTTCAAAAATATATTTTGATTCAATTTACGCATGCTATATTGATTAAAAATGATATTGCTTATTGTGGGAAATGTAGCTAAAATACCAATTGGATTATGCCACCTTGTTAATGTCGTATATGCCCTGAATACCTTGTCCACCCTAAGATGTTTAATATGTTGGATATTAATATGATGCCAACACGGGAGGCTAGACCGTGAGTAGTAGCTTAACCTGCTTATATGCGATGAATGAATTTCCATAGCAAATGAATATTGCCTAAACAATTATGGAACGCATTTTGTAAAAGTGCGATGATGCCATATGATGGAATTAGAACAGTAGCCTGTGTGGTTCTGTTCATGAAATAATGTGTGCATTGGCATGTGTTGAATAAATGCAAACCCTGGGTGGGAAAGGATTTGGACCGGGGCAAGTGGCAGGAAGGCTTTGTGCCTGGTGGGCCTGTGTGGCAACGGGTTGTATGAAAGAATGAATGGCTGTGTGCCGAGAATTATGGTTGTCTTGCCCGGGACAGTTAAGGACTTAACCTTGCGAGCCTTTGAGCTGAGTTCCGTGTACAACCACTTGTCCCAGTATGGGACGGACCTAGTTAAGTAGGTTTCTAACCTCTTTCCTTTGAAACCTCGGGGTGACAAAGGCACACCAAGGTAATCAGAGGGGAAGCGCACTGCTACGGCTTGGTACCCATTCAACGATACTTGCCTGCCTAAACTTCGACTCTGTGTGAGGAGTGTTAGAAGGAAGTAACGGAGGGTTCATCGGTCAAATGTTAGTCTCTGAAAGACTTTGTTGCAATCAATCACTGTGTGGTGAGCGATCAGATCCTGTGGGTAAAGTGTACACCTCTGCAGAGTGTGTGTGTGAATCTATTGAATAGCCGTGTCCACTGGCATTGGACATTGCTTTCATTGATTACAAATAAGGGTAGATTTCCAAAATAAAAATGTGGTATGGGTGGTCATGTGCCAAAAAGTCATGTGAATGAAATTAGGGTCGTGTGCCAAACCTCTTGGAAAAAGAATTGAGAAATTAATTATTGATAATATTGGTTTTACCGCTTTTAATCTAATAGGATTACCTATTTAAAAGAAATACTGCTTTATGCAAAATAACCAATTAAGCCTTTCTTTTGGAATAAGCCATGCATGTAGTAATAGAACCGCATTGTGCATGACTTGTTGAGTATGTTGTATACTCACCCTTGCATCGACAAAAACCTCAAGATGAAGCTGCGCTGCTTGGGAGGAGGAATTCAACGCACCGGGAGGAATAGGGTTGAGCCGCACTCAAGAGCTCGTGGTTATGAAGGGTTCTTTAACTCGCTTTTTCTTGATAAACTTGAATCGATGATATTTATCGCCTGCGTGGGCTGAATTATTGTAAGGCGACCATAAGGTCATGTAACTCGATTATATTATGCTTGAAGTACTTTAATATTTAATTCATTGTGTATGATTGTGGTACTTCAACTGTTTAGCTTGTATGTGCAGCGTGATCTGGGATGGCACGATATACCGAGTGTCCGAATCCGTGGAAATTCGGGGCACGACAGGGATGGTATCAGAGCCATACTGACTGTAGGACTCAACCCTAGTTAGACTGGCCGTTTTAGAGGAGTCCAAACTAATTTCTAAAGAATAAAATTTGGACAAGAATAATCAAAGAAATCTTGACTTATCCCTTCTTCTTACTTCATATCTCTGCTGTATTCTGCTATTACCTTTATGCTCTTTTAAAATTTTAGTACTAACGCGTTGCTTTGGCAGATGCGGATGGTTCACTCCTTCGGAGAGCGTCACGGAGGCTACGTAGTGGAGCTCTGGAGGATGCTCCAGGTGTTGGGAGGCTTCGACCGACCACTTTACAAGTCCCGCACCTGGATAGTCAACGGGATTGCTCGCGGTTGGGAGACGACTCGACCTTATGCGCCGGGGCACGCAGCGTGCTAGTCGTCCACTTCGCCTCACGGTGAAGCGAGCTAGCTACTGGCGGGCATCTGAGTGTGCCCGTTGCTTCTGACGGATCAGCGGGGACCACGGCTCTGGTGTGGGATCTCCTCGTGTGCACTCAAGACGCGGTGGACCCTCGCAGCTCGCTCGAGTTAGAGGACGACGCCGCCGTCGTGCACCTGGGCCGGTTTGCTGCGGCACAGGAGGAGGTGATGGACGCCACGACTACGGAGCTTCAGGCAGTCTACCGCGTTCTGGAGGAGACCGAGGAGGCCCTGCGAGAGACTAGGATGCACGCCGTTCAGAGGATCGCCGAGCTGGAGGAGGCTCTCTACGGCCACGAGGAGCCGGACGCCGTCATGGAGCTCGACGACGACGACGAGGAGGAGCCGGAGGAGCCAGCCCAAGCTTTGAGACCCAAGCGATGGTGCCCCAGCTGCACCAATGGGAGGGCATGGGGACCAGCTTGCCCGATGCCAAAGACACCCGCCGATCGTGATCGGCGAGCGGCATGGTTGGCTCGAGGAGTGATTTCTTCGAG
This sequence comes from Guadua angustifolia, assembly GCA_036346375.1. Classification (NCBI taxonomy): domain Eukaryota; kingdom Viridiplantae; phylum Streptophyta; class Magnoliopsida; order Poales; family Poaceae; genus Guadua; species Guadua angustifolia. The sequence continues at coordinate 148,396 of JAYEVE010000577.1, read as the reverse complement.
TTGTAGTTGTCGCTTTTGCGTTGAGACTTCGATTGTTTTGAGTCGCGTCTCTTATTTTAAACATTAGTATGCGATGTGATGTAATGAACAATGTGATGTGGTGATTGTGATCATGTATGGTTGCATAGTCCCTAGACTATGTAAGCGACCATGCCTATTATTATTTATGCCGGAATGATGGTTTAAGTTACACTGTTTCCCGCATAAGTTCCTACACTTGCCTATTCTTTTCCCCTTATCTCTAAACCACGAAGCAATCGCCAGATGGTGAACACTGCAACAACGAGCAGAGGCGGTGGTTCAAGGTCCGGCGATCAAAGCAGTGCGCCCCGCCGCGAGCAAAGACCGCGGTCGATATGCAGAACTTAGGGGCATTTCTTGCAGCGCAGACTCAGTTGATGCAGACGATGATGGCCACAGTCCAACAAATCAACACTCAAACTGTCGCAAACAATCAAGCTATGAACAATGGGCCGCGTCCCTACTCACGATTATCTGAATTCATGAGGACACGACCGCCCACATTCTCGGGCAATGCCAGTCCGTTAGAGGCAGACGATTGGTTAAGAACTATCGAAAGGAAATTGCACATAACACAGTGTGAAGGAAACGAGAGGGTACTCTATGCCTCTCACCAGCTCGAAGGAACCGCCGCCGAATGGTGGGAGAATTTCTGTGCATCGCAGGAGAACCCGCAAGAAATCACATGGGAAGAGTTCACCATGGCCTTTCGTCAATACCATGTGCCAGAGGGTATCATGGAACTGAAAAAGGAGGAATTCCGAGCGCTGAAGCAAGGAGGCCAGACGGTGGCTGATTATCTGAATAAATTCACTCAGCTAGCACGCTACGCCCCAGAAGACGTGGCGACTGACAAAGCAAGGCAATCTCGCTTTATGAAAGGACTCAACACTGGTCTACAGGTGGGACTAATTACCCACACTTTTCCGGATTTCCAAGAATTAGTAAACAAGGCGCTCATACTGGAAGACAAGCGCAAAGAACTTGACGACAATCGCAAACGCCGCATGGCTCAGCAGGGAGGACGCCATGGCCAGCAGAAAACGAGGATGATACCCCAGCAGTTCACCAGGTTTCAGCCGGGGAACATTGCTAGGACACCAACCCCAATGCCAAGACCAGCCGGACAGACCCCTCAGACCCCAGTAAGGAATATCAATCAGAACGGAGCAAATCAACAGATGTCTGGGAGACGCTGCTACAATTGCAATGAGACTGGACATTTCGCCAATATGTGTCCCAAGAAAGGAGGCATGACGCCAGTACGTTTTAACCTTGGGAACACGCCAGCTAAGACCCCAGTCCAAGGAGGAAGCCGAGGACCTGCTCAAGCTGGAGCTACACCACAGGCTTTCACGAGAGGCAGAATCAACCATATCTCCGCAGACGAAGTTCAGGATGCAACGGACGTCGTGATCGGTAAGTTCCTAGTCAACTCAGTACCAGCTACAGTATTATTCGATTCAGGAGCTTCACATTCGTTCGTTTCTCGAGATTTTGCTGTGACAAATGATTTGGGCATGGTTAACCTTAAAAGTACACTCCTAGTTCAATCCCCTGGATCAGAACTCCGTTCCAAGGTCGGATGTTCTGGAGTTAAACTACTAATAAAAGGAGTAGAGTTCCTAGCGAACCTTATTATACTAGATACCCAAACCCTGGATGTTATACTGGGAATGGATTGGCTATCCAAACATAAGGTCAGATAGATTGTGGACGAAGAGTCGTATCGCTTGAGAGCCACGATGGCGAGAAAGTGGAATTTCAAGCTAAAGGCGATTCGAGGAGGGCGGATGTTGGTAAACAATGCTGAGACAACAAGATATCTGAGATGTACCAATGGTCGATGAATACCGGATGTTTTCCCGAGGAATTACCAGAATGCCACCAGACAGAGACATAGAATTCGTAATTGATTTAGTGCGTGAACCGCACCAATAGCGAAGAGACCGTGATCGGATGTCCACCAAGAGCTAGTGGAGATGAAGAAGCGGTCGAGGAGTTGTTGGAAAAAGGATTTATCGGACCAAGCTCGTCACCATGGGGAGCACCCTGTTCTATTGTTAAGAAGAAAGATGGAAGCTTCGGATGTGTATAGACTATCGCGACTTAATGAAGTGGCGATAAAGAATAAATATCCTTTACCGGGATAGATGATCTATTCGATCAACTAAGAGGAGCAGGAGTATTCTCCAAGATCGACCTTAGGTCGAGGATATCACCGATTGAGAATCAAGACCGAGGACATACCCAAGACAGCATTTTCTTCAAGATATGGACATTATGAGTTCACGGTTATGTCATTTGGATTGACAAACGCCCCAGCATACTTTATGAATTTAATGAATAAAGTATTTATGGAATATTTAGACAAATTTGTGGTCGTATTCATCGACGACATTCTGGTTTATTCAAAGACAGATGAAGAACACACCCAACATTTGAGATTAGTACTGGAAAAGTTAAGAGAGCAACGATTGTATGCAAAGTTTAGTAAATGCGATTTCTGGAAGAGTAAGGTAGATTTCTTAGGGCATGTCATGATCACCAAGGAATTGCAAATGGACCCAAGCAAGGTTGAGGCGGTGCTACATTGGGAGTCGCCGGATGGTTTCGCAAGTTCGAGTTTCCTTGGAATGGTGGTTATTACCGCGATTTATAGAAGGATTTTCGACAATTGCTAGGCCAATTACGCAATTGCTAAAGAAAGAAAAGAAGTTTGTTTGGACACAGTTGAAAAGAGTTTCCAAGAATTGAAGAAAAGACTGACATCAGCACCAGTGTTAGTGCAACCAGATGTGCACCAGAGTTTTGATATCTACTGCGATGCATCACGCCAAGGGCTTGGATGTGTATTGATGCAAAATGGAAAGGTAGTAGCCTACGCATCAAGGCAATTAAGGCCACATGAAGGGAATTACCCGACACACGATCTAGAATTAGCAGTCGTAGTGCACGCATTGAAGATATGGCGCCACTATCTTATCGGCAATAGATGTGAGGTGTATACCGATCATAAGAGCCTTAAATACATTTTCACCCAATCTGACCTAAACATGAGGCAAAGAAGATGGTTGGAACTGATCAAGGATTACAACATGGGAATCCATTATCATCCCGGCAAGGCCAATGTAGTGGCCGACGCCCTGAGTCGGAAAAGCCATGGTCTAAATTTGAAAGTGGAAGAAAGCCAGGAAGAACTGTGCAAGGATCTTCAGAGATTGAAATTGGAAGTTGTTCCGAAGGGATTTGTAGCCGCTCTAGAAGTAAAGCCAATCTTGGAAGATCAGATTAGAGAAGGTCAGAAAAATGATGAGAAGATCAAGCGGATCAAGGCCAAGATGGAGGAAGGCCAAGCAAAGGAATTTAAGCTGGACGAACATGGTACGTTGTGGATGAAAGAGCGTATTGCGTCTTAGAACAAAAAGGAGTGAAGCGATTATCTTGGAGGAAGCCCATGACTCCAAGTATTCGATTCACCCAGGAAGCGCAAAAATGTACCAAGATCTGAAAGAGAGATTCTGGTGGCCGAATATGAAAAGGGAAGTAGCTGAACATGTAGCGCTGTGTGATGTATGTCAGCGAGTCAAAGCTATGCATCGAGACCCTTGGATTGCTACAACCATTGAAAATACGAGTGGAAATGGGAAGAAATGGAATGGATTTCATTACGGATTGCCAGGGCGCAAGGAGGTTATGACTCCATATGGGTCATCGTGGATCGATTGACTAAGGTCGCGCATTTCATACCGGTAAAGACAACCTATTCAGGAGATAAGTTAGCAGAGCTATACATGGCAAGGATCGTTTGCTTGCATGGAGTGCCAAAGAAGATAGTATCGGACAGAGGAACCCAATTTACCTCAAGATTTTGGGATAAAATTGCATACTGACAATGGGCACCCGTTTGAATTTCGATCTGACTTACCACCCGCAAGCAGATGGATGATGTAAAGAGTCAACCAGATATTAGAAGATATGTTGAGAGCACGTGCGTTAGCATATACATCAACTTAGGATAAATGTTTGCCATCTGCGAGAGTTTAGTTACAACAACACTATCGTGCAAGTCTTGAGATGTCGCCTTTTGAAGCATTGTATGGTCGACCACAGAGGACGCCGTTAAATTGGAATGAAACCGGGGCGTCGCGTCTTTGGGCGGACATCTGCAAGAAGAAGAGCAAATAGCACCGATCGAGAAAAGGTTAAAGATTGCACAATCAAGATGTAAGAGCTACGCAGACAACCGCCAGTAGAGATTTGAGCTTGAGCACGAAGATTATGTGTATCTCAGAGTTACGCCTCTTAAGGGAGTCCAGAGATTTCACAAGAAAGGGAAGCTTGCGCCAAGATATGTAGGGCCGTTCAAAATCATAAGCCGTAAAGGTGAAGTCGCATACCAACTCGAGTTACCGCAGTCACTAGCGAGAGTGCTAGCGTTTTTCATGTATCGCAACTTAAAAGTGTCTCCGAGTGCTCAAGAATGACATCACTAGAAGAAGTGGAACTACAGGAAGACTTGACTTACAAGGAACAACCGATAAAAATCCTGGATACAGTGGATCGGAGAACAAGAAACAAGATAACCCGTTTTTGCAGAGTTCAGTGGAGCAACCACACAGAAAGTGAGGCCACACAGGAGCGAGAGGAAGATCTGAAAAAAGAATTTCCGAACCTATTCTCTAGTTAGCCTTCGAATCTCGGGGACGAGATTCTGTTAAGGGGGGTAGGTTTGTAACGTCCCGAAATTTGGCCGAATTTAAATTTTTGGAGTTATTTGAATTTTTATGAATTACTAAACCTTTATTTGCATTTAATTGCATTTAATTGGATTTCTCTGAATTTTTGAGGATTTATTGGATTTAATTAACATTTATTTGAACTATCCTTCTCTTGATTAATTAATATCAGAAAAGGTATTTATCAAAAATTGAAACAAATATTTTATTTAGGCTCAAAATGCTCTGAAATATTTTCTAGAATTTTTCTAGAATTTTTCGGGTATTTTTAGTGCCCCAAATAATTACTTTGAATTCTTGGAATTGTTTTTATTGCTAAAATCTGGGAAAATGGCTAGCTACGATGTTGGTAGGCCCAACACTTGTGCTTTCCTCGAAAACCCTAATCGCCGCTTTGCTCTCCACCGGATCTCGATCGGACGGACGCGATTAAATCTGAATCGTCGGCGGAGGATTAATCTCCGTAGTTGGATCGCGATCGGACGGTCGATGTGACCGGACGACCTCGAGAGTGTCTTGATCATGCACCGCCGTCGCCGATAGGGGCGAAGATCGTGTCGATGATTTTGCGCGCTCTCGAGGCTTGTCCGGCGGATGAAATACCCGTTCGCGTCGTAACTTCCTTCCGCTCCATTTGCCACTTCTCTCAAGCTCGTCGTCCTCGTAGCTCTTCCACTCGCTCGCCGTAGTTCACACTCTTCTCGCCTCGGTTTCCCTTGCGTTTAAATCGCCGTCCGCTGTTCCCGTCGCCGCCAAGACCCTCGCCGAGTTCCTGCGCCGCCCAGCGTCTGGTGGAGTTACTTCTTCCGCCGAGACGCCAGAGGCGCCTCAAGCCACTTCATCTTCTTCAACTCCGGCGTCGAGCACCACCGCCGCTCCTTCGGACCTTCGCAGCTCACCTCCACCGTCGGATCTTCATCGCACGACTGAGGTATCGCCACGTCCACCCCTCTGTAGCGCTTGAGTCAAATAGCCTCGATAGATCTTGTCGTAGGATCTTGATCGTAAGGCTCGTGTAGCCACGTAGGCTTGTGTGCGATGAAGCGCTTTCGGTATCGGTCGCCGTTGGATCTCCATCTGACCGTGCACGTACGTCCACGTTACCATAGCGACTTCGTTTGATAATGCTCGTCGATTTGAAGATCTCTGGTACCGTGATCTGCGCCACGTATCCTATTTGTAGTTAGCCGTTGATGCGTAGATGTGCGGCTCGGATTGCGCCACGCGTGCTTCGGCCACGAGAACAGCGGGTACCCGCACCGTTGGATCTCCATCCGGCCGCGGCGAGGAGGCCACGAGGCAGCAATAGTGTTCCGCTCGGTATCGGCGGTCGTCGGATTTTCATCCGACCGTATATATCGTCCACGTCACCGCGGTAAATCGCTTGATGAAGCCCGCCCGATCTTGGATCAAGGGCGTGGTCGCGCCACGTGTCGATTTCGGCGAAGCGAACAACATTCGTGGGGCCCACATGTCGATGGGAGTCCCGGTGTCTTGACGTCGACTGACGTCATCTGGGGCCCACTTGTCAGTGACCGAAGCCGACGTGGAGGCCCCTGGTGCCGACACGTGTCGCCAGGTGGGAATTAATCCGGATTTTCAGTATAAAAATAAAAGGATTAATTCGGTTATTCATTTATTTGAATTTCAGCAAACTTAAAAATACTATAACTTTTGCATTTTAACTCGGAATTGAGTGATTCCAGTGCCCAAAAATTTGTAAAAATGTGACTATTTATTGGTGATTTTTATTTGATTTTAGTGAATTGTTTGCTGTCTGTAATATATATTTATTGTGCGTTTGCTTGTACCGATTAGACTCGAGTCATAGGGTTTCGCCGAGGAGAATTTGAAGACCCGTCGCAGACCCTCGACCAGAATCAACTCTTCTTCGAAGGCAAGTCATGCTTTGACCATGTTGCCCCTAGATTTCAAAAATATATTTTGATTCAATTTACGCATGCTATATTGATTAAAAATGATATTGCTTATTGTGGGAAATGTAGCTAAAATACCAATTGGATTATGCCACCTTGTTAATGTCGTATATGCCCTGAATACCTTGTCCACCCTAAGATGTTTAATATGTTGGATATTAATATGATGCCAACACGGGAGGCTAGACCGTGAGTAGTAGCTTAACACCTTATATCACGATGAATGAATTTCCATAGCAAATGAATATTGCCTAAACAATTATGGAGCGCATTTTGTAAAAGTGCGATGATGCCATATGATGGAATTAGAACGATGCTTTGTGTGGTGCTGTTCATGAAATAATGTGTGCATTGGCATGTGTTGCATAAATGCAAACCCTGGGTGGGAAAGGATTTGGACCGGGGCAAGTGGCAGGAAGGCTTTGTGCCTGGTGGGCCTGTGTGGCAACGGGTTGTATGAAAGAATGAATGGCTGTGTGCCGAGAATTATGGTTGTCTTGCCCGGGACAGTTAAGGACTTAACCTTGCGAGCCTTTGAGCTGAGTTCCGTGTACAACCACTTGTCCGGTATGGGACGGACCTAGTTAAGTAGGTTTCTAACCTCTTTCCTTTGAAACCTCGGGGTGACAGTGCACACCAAAGGCAAGCAGAGGGGAAGCGTGCACGTGCTCTGACTTGGTACCCATTCAACGATACTTGCCCTGTCTAAACTTCGACTCTGTGTGAGGGGAGTGTTAGAAGGGAAGTAACGGAGGGGTTCATCGGTCAAATGTTAGTCTCTGAAAGACTTTGTTGCAATCAATCACCTGTGTGGTGGCGATCGTATCTGTGGGTAAAGTGTCTGACCTCTGCGAGTGTGTGTGTGAATCTATTGAATAGCCGTGTCCACGGCATTGGACATGCTCGGTGATTACAGTCAAGGGTAGATTTCCAAAATAAAAATGTGGTATGGGTGGTCATGTGCCAAAAAGGCATGTGAATGAAATTAGGGTGTGTGCCAAACCTCTTGGAAAAAGAATTGAGAAATTAATTATTGATAATATTGGTTTTACCGCTTTTAATCTAATAGGATTACCTATTTAAAAGAAATACTGCTTTATGCAAAATAACCAATTAAGCCTTTCTTTTGGAATAAGCCATGCATGTAGTAATAGAACCGCATTGTGCATGACTTGTTGAGTATGTTGTATACTCACCCTTGCATCGACAAAAACCTCGAAGATGAAGTTTGCGGCTTGGGAGGAGAATTCAACGGAACCGGGAGGAATAGGGGTTGAGCCGCACTCAAGAGCTTTGTGGTTATGAAGGGTTCTTTAACTCGCTTTTGCTTCGCCGATAAACTTGAACTGATGATATTTATCGCCCTGCGTGGCGAATTATTGTAAGGCGACCATAAGGTCATGTAACTCGATTATATTATGCTTGAAGTACTTTAATATTTAATTCATTGTGTATGATTGTGGTACTTCAACTGTTTAGCTTTGTGCGTGCAGTGATCTGGTGGTATGATATACACAGAGTGCCCGAATCCGTGGAAATTCGGGGCATGACATTCTCATAATGGTCAGCATGGTCGGCTTCAATGTGATCTTCCTGGTCTTGATCATCTCCACTCCCTGCATTGTCAACTGCAAGCATAGCATATGTTTCTTCATCTAAATCACTAGCAGAAGAATACTCACCATTGTCTCGCACAATCAACACACGCTTGCTTGGGCATTGACTCCTTATGTGACCATACCCTTTGCATTGATGACATTGCACATCCCTCGTTCTCGGTCGAAACAGCAAAGCGAGCTCTGGCGGCTCGTGCGATTTTGTTACATCAAAGCCTTGGCGGTCGGCGTGGCAGATGGAGGTCGGTTCTTGTTGTTGTTGGAGGATGGTGCAGTCGGTTGCCTTGTGGTGGTCGATGGAGCTCGTGTTGACCAAGTGTTAGCTCGACCTGCAGAAACATTAGTTCTCGTGCTAGACCATTTACGTCGTCCCTGCACTTCTCGTTCAGCATGGCAAGCAAGATGAAACAAGCGAGTGATAGAATTATATTCCTTGTAGCTAAGAATGTCATAAATTTCACGGTTCAGCCCACCCATAAATCTAGCCATAGCAGCCTCCTCAGACTCCTCTATACCACAGCGCAACATGCCCATTTGTAATTCCTGATAGTATTCCTCTACACTCTTGCTATCTTGCCTAAGTAACTGAAGCTTATTCAACAAATCACGCTGGTAATAAGAGGGAACAAATCTAGCTCGCATGATTCTTTTCAAATCAACCCAGTTTTGTGCGGCATCGGGATTCTTACGTCGAAACTCACTCCACTAAACAGAAGCAAAATCAGTGAACTCACTAGTGGCAGCTCTAACTCTTTTGTTTTCAGGATACTCATGACATGCAAACTTTTGTTCGATAGCTAATTCCCATGTGAGGTATGCATCAGGATCATATTTACCATCAAAAGGAGGCATGGTAAACTTAACCTTACCAAGCGAATCATCGTAGTCACGTACCTCATGCCGGGGCGCAAAGGACCCATACCATGCGATTGCGGTGAAGTTGGCGCAGATCGTGGTCTTCCTCAAGCTCCGAGTCTGCAGCGTGGTCGTCGGCGTTCTCATCCACCTCACCGCCCAACACACCATTCTGCGTGCCACAGAGGCACTCGGCCCATGTTCTCAAGGCGCCGCAAAACCTCCGTCAAGTTGGTATTGATGGTGCCAACGAAACCTCAAATTTGTCGACTGGCGTTGGTGTCAATCTGAGCCTTCTCCACCTGTCCCAGCCGCTCATTTACCACCTGCACATCACCATCGAGGCCCTCTGCATGCAACTTGACTTGGCGCTCGAAATGTTGAATGATTCCCGAGTCAGAGGGAATGCATCCCATCATTGCTCATTGTTCTGACATGGTTAGAAAACAAAAGAACAAACAATTGCGAGGAAAGGGCACTGTCTCTCAACTCTCAACTTGTATCACCAAGTTCTTACAGTTCTTACCAAGCCTCGGCGGAGGTGGCGGCGACCATGAGTCAAAAATCTCCTCGAGAGGTAGTGTACCGATGCCAAACGCAAGAGCCTGGTAAGTTGTAGTTTTTCTGTGGAGCTATAGGTGGCAGGCAAATGTAACAAAGGATAGCTCGTACCACAATAGTCACAACAAGTTGAATAAACGTTCCACGACAGTACGATGCTGGTCCTAGCCTCAAACCACACTAGAGACGCAAGCCTAATCACCAACGATGCCACAGAAACGTTCTCAACACAAAGCAAACAGCTAGGGCATCTCTTTCTTTCTTTTTCCTTTTTTTTCCTTTTTTTGTGAGAGCCCTAAAACTGAATAACAGACTCACAAGGACTCCAACAACACTCACCACTCACCACTAAACTTTGGTTTGCAATTGATCTAGTGCGGCTTTTGAAAATTGCACTTGCCTTTTTCTTCTCTGATACGCAGTCGGTGAACACTCGGGCGAGCACTGCACTTTGGGCGACCACTGCACGTGATGGGCGAGTACTCGGGCGAGCACTGCACGCGATGGGTGAGCACTCGGGTGAGCACGGCACGCGACAGGCGAGCACTCGGGCGAGCACTGCACACGATGGGCGAGCACTCGGCGACCACTGCACACGATGGGCGAGCACTCGGGTGAGCACGACACGCGACAGTGAGCACTCGGGTGAGCACTCTTCTGAAAGGTACTCTTATTTCTCCTTTTTTTTGGATCTGATATCTACTAAGGACTCCGACTCAATTCAAACGCATAGCGTGATCAAAAGCGTGACTCGAACTCGAAACTCTAAGGGCAGAAACTAAAGACTAGCAACCCAACTCGACGAAGCAACCGTGAATTCAACAAGCGGAGAACTACGCAGTAAAAGCAAGGCACAAAAAGTCTTGGACAGAGGAACAAATCTTGTTTTTGGTGGGGCAAATTTTCTGGACTCTAGGTAGAAAAACGCAAATTGATAGAAGATCTCACCGAGCAACCTTGAGCTCTGATACCACTTGATGTGGACGGGGCGTCCTGATCTTTCGATGAGAATCGGTAGCGTCGATTTGGTGGAGGACGAAGTTGGCGGCCCGACTACAACGAACCAACGTTGCGCCTTAGCGACCGGTACACCACCCTCCTGAAGGTTATTGATCTCGCGAGAGCGCGACCAACCTGACCACGAAGGTCTTTGTTCCTACAAGCAATCGAAGAACCAGCAAGGCGAATATGAATGTAGATTGGTTCTGAAGCAAGAACACTCGAAATTGGGGTTCCGATGAACAAGTAGACGGGCGGTCTAGTCGACACGCGCGAGTACAAGCGGTAGCAATGGCTAACCTTAATCAAACAAAACCAAAACCCTAATTAGGGTGGCGGCTGGCTATTTATAGTCCAAGGACATGCAACACCAGGCCTTAACATGGGCCTAACTAATACAACTCGGATTAGAAGACCCGCAGCCCAAACTGACTCGGACAGAAAAAGTAGTCTCCATTGTTTTGCAGTTTCCCGCTGACTCGGAAGGAATTTGAAGGTGATTTTGGATCCGTTTGAAAGAGGACGAGCAGATCTTTCAATCCTGTACTCGTGGGCCTCCAGAAATGCTCTGGATCAAAAGTTATGAACGTTTAAAGTTGATACTGTCTGCGAGTCCGAATCTGACTTGGAGTTCCTTCAAGCCTCCGACTTGAATTCAAGTCTCTTTGCACTTGGTGGCTCTTCTCCCTGGTTCCTAATAAGAATAACATGATCACAAGAATTAAATAGCATTCCATTCACTAAGTCATTAGTAGGAACACTTAGGAATGACTTCACCTGATAATTTAATTTGCGTGCACGCGCTCGAGTGAGTGGTCCTTGTACATTTTGGTGAGATGAGTTAGCGCTGATTGTATCTGTTGTGGAGATGTCCTCATCAATAAAGCCTCATCACAATCGGTTTTTTTAATAAATCGATTGTGATGATATGGTCATTAGAATCGGTTCCTATGTGGAACTGATTCTGATGATAGATTATCAAAATCAGTTACACATAAGAACCGATTCGGAAGAGACTTCATCAGAATCGGTTCTATATGGAACCGATTTTGATGATAGGATCATTAGAATCGGTTCCACATAAGAATCGATTCTGATGACTCTGTCATCACAATTGGTTCCGCATAAGAACCGATTGTGATGACCCTGCCATTTTTGCATATTCTCCAAAATAGCACATATTGACAGTATGCACATATATATCACATTCGCAGGACAGAACCCAGAATTCATATATCGCATTCATAGAATACAAACAATTTAATTATAACACATATATTACATTCGGTGACAATATACAACATACACATGCTTAACAATCAGTACACATGTATATATATATGTCACGTTGACATATATAATTAATATTGTTTACATATGGACTAGTACGATGCTTTGGGATCTCTAAACATGTCGTCCTCCAATATAATTTCTAACCAGTACCACTGGCATAAGTGATCTCGTATATAGTTGAGTGCTTTGTTGTCTAAGCTCCTCTAGGGGATATTGATCTTCTGCAAAATAGAAATTAGTGCACTAATTTAAGTTTTAAAACTTATATGTAAAAGACTAAGTATATTATTATGCATGTACATATACTTCATCGACGTAGGCCGAGAAACCTCTATATACATTGGAGAGATGCCATTGTGTAAAAAAAATGAACATAGTTAAATTTAGAAAGTGTTAGGTTACAATAATGTACTTACTGCTCCAAAGGAGACTTGATCATGTAGGCCATCGGTCTCTTCTCGATCAAGTTAAAAGTGTAGAAGGTGTTTTCACTTGGAATGAGGACGAGTAGAACATAATGGTTGCTTATTAAATGGTATTCAGTGCAAGAAAATAAGTTTGCATATGGTTTAAGTGCGTACAAATAATTGACGGGTAAGGTACTACTTACTCCTCGTGGTACGAGAATAGAATGAAGTCTCTCTTCGACTCAGCATTCAATGCCCCCTTGATGTAGGCAGCAACGAAGTCTGGTTGAAGTCGTGCCATGGTCGCAGACACCAGCTTGGGGTTGACGAACCCAACTAGGTGTTGATTCATCACGACTCACTGCCTCATTGCCCTGCAATTGGTGTTGAACGTTAGAAAATATAATGCGAAATCCTATGAAAGTCATCAGGTCATGCTGTATGGTGCGTTACTCACAGTGTTGAAAATCGTAAAGTAGAAATATTGATGGTTCTCAGTTGGTACACACGGAACAGATCCTCAAAACTGACTGGGAATGTCCCATGCTCGTCGCGGTGGAAATGTACCTTTCTATACCTCATAGTGAAGTCGACTCAACACTCTTCCTCTTTGACCCTATCAATGTACCATTCATGGAGTATGCGAGTAAACTTGCCTAGATCATTCAATAGGTTGGATGCAATTAGGGGTTTTCTATGTAGGTAGGCCTTAAAATCATAAGAAGTCTTCTTATTATCTGTCGACCTTCCTTTCTGCGCAGAAGATGTCTTCGAGGTCGGGGCAAGGGACTTTTAATGTGTTGGAGGGGGCACTGTGGTCTCTGTTAGCTTTGCCTTTTGGAAGGAGTCTTCGAGGCCTCTTGCAGTTCAGTGGCTATCGTGCTAGTCCATTTACGTGCGAGCTCTACACTCTACGTAGGACTCATCTCGGTGGTGGGAGCAGGAGCAGGAGCAGGCATAGGTACAATAGGAACCTACGAAGCACGCGCATATGTAACTTATTGTAGTACTACTGGAATAGTAGAGAAGATGCAGGGGATTTTTACCTTGACCAGTACGACAATCGTCATGGGCCACTTGATAAACGACATGCGCGCCTGCCCGAGAGTGGTGATATCTTCGTTGGGGGGAACTGCAGCACATATGATACGAAGTCTTCGTGGATGTAGTCCACTTGCACCCTCTGTAACCCTTCCCCAAAGGCTGACCATGCACAGTGTCAGTCTCTTTGCATGGAAATGCAACGCTGTGTGCGGCCTCGATGGGAGATCCGTCCTTCGTCAGGGTAAGTTGGCACTTGGCAAGCACCTGCAAGAAGTGCGTAACTTGAGGAAAAATATTATGGGAGTTATACTCGTAGCTTTAAGTCAGGAAGAATTAATTATTACCTTTAGTTGGGGACTAGTGTTATTATTTTTGGAACCGCAGTTACTAGGTCGGGCATAGGCTTCTCTACGAGAGGCGGGGGCATCTGGTCATCGCTATCATCTCGGTCGTCAGGCGCTCCTCACATGTCATCATCTCCACCCCTATCTCCTCCTCACGTGCCATCATCTCCTCCCTCATCTCCTTCTTTATCTCCTCCCTTAGCTGCTCCCTAAGCATGTCCTTGAGGCGCTCCGTACGTGCCTCCCATGATCTTGATCTAGCACTCGCAGTGTTATCTTAGAAGTAGGACTTCTTCATATGCCCTACCCCTGCTGCAAGCACCCAGCCCTTATGGTCGGGCTTCTCGATCGCAGACGATAGGATATCATTCGACCCTTGGCTTTTAAAGATTCCCCTGCTCTTTCCGCTGGCTTACCTCCTCCTGCAATAAGCAAGTACAAATTAGATCTAAAATACAAGTTGGGTCAACTGCAATGTACTAAGTTAGATGTCTTACGATGGTGGAGACAACATGCGCGGTAGTGGGGTTTGCAACTACAAGCTGCCTATCGGCGGTTTTCTTTGCCCTCGCTAATACCCAGTTGCGTGCCCACTCCTCATAAATGTGGGAGTAAGGCATCGCCGTCCCGGAGTTCACGCACTTCTCGACTAGTCACGCCCACTCTTCCTTCTTCCCCTCATAGTCGCCTGTACTGAGGTGGTGCGAGTGCGTGTTATACCTCTGGATAGCGGTGTTCCTCTCTCTCAGCTGCTCTGCCTCGGGCGTGCCCTTCATCCTCGTGAACTCCTCCCAAACATCAGGAGTCATGAACGGATACCTCTCGAATAGTGTACAGCCTTTTAGCACATACTCACTGTGCATGAGGACCCTGAAGTGCCTCAAGGCCACACCCATCCTCTTCAAGGCGTAACGCCTCGTGTTGCATTCATCTTCCTCCTCTATAATCTATTTGCCTTTAACCTCATCCCATAGCTGACTCTTCTGCTTGACGCTGACTTCCTTTCTCCAATCCTTAACCGTTATGGGCACTCTCTCCCTCACCAATTGGCTGAAGAATGACCACTATCATCCCTTGTACTTGGAAGGACCCGTGCAGACCCCTGTGGCATTGAAGTGGACAACCTGCGGCATTCACTATGGCCCCTTTGTTTGGTCCTCGAGCTTTCCTTACCTTACTCAGCCCCTTAATATTTGGAACTTGGCTTGGCTGAACACTTCGAACTTAGCTCAGCCCCTCAAGAGCACCTTCTACTCTGTCTGGCGATGAGCCGATGCTCTCTAATTGCAACATTTTGAGTTTTCTTATCTGACATAGTCATATATTTGACATGAGAGAAAGCAATTCATGACTATTATGTTAGAGGTGACAATAAATCATATAAAGCAACAATTTAACAGATAATGCATATCATTTATTTGTTCTAGCATATTGTAGTAGAGTAACAGATGAACGAATGATCTTCAAGAATAGTCTATCTGTTAACAAACTAGATATGTACGAATGATAACTCCTAATCTCTAAATAGGTTAGGTCCTAATCCCATTCGAGGATATGTGGTTCGGGCAAGTTCCTAAGCCATTGTACAACTCCAGAGAAAATTTTGGCAGTATCTCCCCGCTGTTCTCCGGATACACGTCTTGACAATAGGTCAAGAGGAGTGTGTATTTGGAGAATACCAGGGAGACGCTACTGAAATCTACTCTGGAGTTTTATAACATCTTAGGAACTTGCTTGAACCACAAATCCTCAAACTGTCCAAAAAATGTAGATAATTCAAGACTTCTTACTTATGAATATGCCATTCTAGTATATTTATAAACAAGCACCCTCGAATGGGAGACTTAGGTTACGTAGCCTAAACTCTAACATTGATGACATGTGAAGTAAAAAATCGTTGCAAGGACATTGATCATATTACAGCAACAATAAAGAAAGTTAAAGTAGATATGCTCGTCAGAAAGCACTATTTTGAACTAGTACTATGAATGTAAGCATGAATCAAATTTGCATACTTAATGTGCATACAGATTGTTGTATTGTTGAACCACACTTGCAATAAGAACTCCTGAAAGAAGATTAAGAACCGTCATCAACAATAACCAATACATGAAACTGAAAGCGATAATTGCAAATGTCCTCTCAACACATCAAGGTTAAGTGCTGCTAATGGAAAATAAAAAACAAGAGAAAATTCTCCCTGGCTACAAAGAAGCATATAGGTTTAAATTGTATGCATATGTCCAAAACGATCTCATATGATGCATATGTCCATATTTTTGCATCTCTATCAGTTGGCATTAATTATATGCATCCAATTACAAGTGAAGAGATTATGATTCATATGGACCAAAGTTTGGAAGAAAGACTTTCAACTTATCCAAGTCAGACAGTTTCAGGTTTTGTAGAGAACTAGAGCTGACCTGGAGGTAGTTGATATGATTCTTAAAGTACCTCAGTTCAGCCTTCAGGTGATTTTGCTTAGCTCACCCTCAAGCTTACTAAGGCTATCTAGCTTATAGAAAACAAGTTGCATACATGAAACAATCTCTAGTTTTTTGTAGTATTGCAAAACTATTGGTCAGGCATACAGAAAACAAGTCGCATATATGAAACACAGAAACAATGATCATGAACTATTGATCAACCCAATAGGACACTAAAGAATATTCTTGAATCATGAGCTATAGTTAGTTGTGAAAATATGATAAAGAATCAATACTAGGGATGCCAACAGTGCAGCATATCACCATTTAATTACTAGCACAATTTGTTGACTACACACATCTAAGGTTCAGGAAATTCAGTTGTTCATTCATTCATGATTTATTTTCCCTTGCTTTCATTGTAAGCTAACATATAGTTGCATGCAGATTAGGCAGCCTATCTTATTCATGCCCATCAATATGTATTTAATTGTTATAATGGCATACACAGGTTGACCAAAAGATTTTGAATGTCAAGACAAAAGGAAACAAGAATCCAATTCAAGCATAGACGGTCAGTCAGTGTGAAAAAATGCCAAAGGAATATGTGCATTGAGCTGTTGACTTAGAACACATATACCCAACCGGCGATGGGGGAGGCGACCGGTGGAGGGGGACACAACAGATGGAGGGGGAGGTGCCCAGCGGAGGGAGAGGCGACCGGCAGAGGAGGACACAATAGACGGAGGGGGAGGTGCCCGGCGAAGGGAGAGGCAACCAACAGAGGGGGACACGACTGACGGAGGGGGAGGCGCCCATCAGAGGGAGATGCGCTAGGCGACGGGGGAGGCGACCGGCGGAGGGGGAGGCGCCAGGTGGTGGGGAAGCGAGAGCGGCGATGAGAGGGAGTGGCGGGGCAGCAAGCGGCGGGAAGAGGGAGGGCGGGGCAGCAAGCGGCGAGAGGAGGCAGGAATGTGGGAGAACAAGTGAGAGTTAGGTTAAGTTGTCAGATTAACACCATCACTATCGGTTTCTAATAGAGAACCGACACTATTGTATTCTAAACATCACTATCGGTTTTTAAAAGAAAACTGACACAAATTATCAGTTATATATCACTAACACAAATTATAAATTATCACTATCGATTTATAAGAGAAACCGACACTAATGTATGCTAGAACATTACTATCGGTTTTTAAAAGAAAACGGACACAATTATTCATAACTATCACTATCGGTTTTTAATAATGAACCGACACTAACATATGCAGGAGAGGAGGAGGACAAAACATTTCATATTCTTGCTTGATGTATCTGAATTGGTTCTGGTTGAAAACCAATTGTGATGAACATCAACTGAATCGGTTCTTCTTAAAAACCGATTGTGATGATATATGTCATCTGAATCGGTTCCCAGAAAAAACCGATTCTGATGACATGTCATCAGAATCGGTTCCCAACAAAAACTGATTATGATGATATGCCATCTGAATCAATTCCAATAAAAAACTGATTCAGATGACATGTCATCAGAGTTGGTTCCGATAAAAAACCAATTCTGATAACATGTCATCTAAATCGGTTCTGATAAAAACCGATTATGATGATATGTCATCTGAATTGATTCCCAGAAAGAATCGACTCTGATGACTTGTTATCTGAATCGGTTGTAATATAAAACCGATACTAACATAAACTTTACGGTGGCTGTAACTTCGAATTTTCAGCATTTTATCAAAGGGACAAAAGGCCATAACTTTTTCATATTTTGTTGAAATTATTATAAATTTTGCAAAAACATACTTTAGGAGACTGCAAAGCTTTTTAGAAAAGAATTTTAGGGAAAAGAGTTCTCAATAAAGAAATATGCCAAAATTCATTTCGTAGGTATCAATTTTGTGTAAAGCATAAAAAAGTCAAACCTTTTGTCAAATTAATCCTGAATTGATCGAACACTTTCAGAAATAAACTTTTAACTATTTACAAGCTTTCCCAACTATACTTTCATGCAAAGGAATTTTCTTTCACAACATATGGCACTTAGTGCCATTTACTCATAAACAAATATTGAATTTCCATCAAAGCATTGCAAAATATTTTACAAACATTACAATAGTCTATTTATTTACAGTACTGCCCTTCTTGATGATCTACTCGCATGTAATTGGTTTCATGTGTGTCGTCGTCAACCCCGGTAAGATAGGCCCCATCCGCAAATTGAGGTATTTCATCGAATCGGTCGTATTCTTCTTCATCTATAATATTTTCAACACTAACGATCCGCCACTTGTCATGAAGGACGATATGCAACCTCGGATTGGCGGGATCACATATGTAGAAGACTTGATTTGCTTGTTTCGTAAGGATAAACGGGTCATCTTTGTAGGTGAGTCTATTCAGATCCACAAAAGTAAAACCTCTCTTGTTGACCTTCACTCCATGTAGAAATCCCATCCACTTACATCGGAACAATGGAACTTGATATTTTGCGTGTCGAGCTCCCAAATTTCTTGATCATCCGTAAATCGACTTCATTGTGGATGAGGATCCTCCTTCGAGTGATATTCATCGAGACAAAGCATCTATGCTTACACTATTATTTTGAGCAATACTCTTAGCATCGACTTTCAAATGTAAAATGTGTACCAAGAATATCGTTACCTCTGCTATGTCTGTACACTAAATCTAGGCTTGTCAACCAACCATTTCACATTCTCACTAACGGAGACCTCAGCCTTTTCTTTGAACCATGTGAGAAATATGTCATTGTGTTTTTGTGTGATGGAAAGCTCATCCATATGTGGATTCTCTTCCCGTAATATCAACTTGTGCTGCTCGACGTACCTTGCAACTTCTGTGCTATGCTGCAAGACTGTCAAATGTGCTTTATAATACATATCAAACCGTGGCCTCGTTAGTTTCGACCTAATGGTTCTTTTGCTAGCAAGTCTGCCCTCATGGCGAGATACAAGAACACTGATTGCTTGTCTTTTTCTGAGATATTCCACGCAAAACTCAATAACCTTTTCAGTCTCATAACCTTCAACAATACTACTCCTAGGCTTTGATCGATTCCTCACATATGACTTTAATATATCCATATACCTCTCGAAAGGATACATGTAACGTAGGAATACAGGTCCACGTATCTTAATCTCTTTAATAAGATGTACTACAAGGTGGACCATCACGTCGAAGAAGGACGGGGGGAATGCATCTCAAGGTGACATAGAGTCCGCACCACCCCACTCTGTATGTCCAGCACATCAGGGTTGATAACCTTGCAAGAGATCGCATTGAAAAAATAACATAGCTTCGTGATTGCGAATCTTTCATCGTCTGGCAGACTATTTCTAATTGCAACAGGGAGCATTTGGGTCATTAAGACATGGCAGTCGTGGGACTTCATCCCAACCAACTTCAAATCATCCATAGACACGAGCTTCTTAAAATTTGCGGAGTAGCCCGATGGAACTTTAATACCTTAGAGACACTTGCAGAGATCTTCTTTCTCCTTCTTGGACAGGGTGTAGCATGCAGCGGGGATGTACAAACCTTTTCCATCCTCCTATATCATTGCAAGCTTGGGCCTGATTCCCATGTAGACCATGTCGCGGCGAGCATTCATACAATTCTTTTTCTTTCAAGGTATGTTCAACAGAATGCCAACCAAATTATCTTAGACATTCTTCTCAATGTGCATGACATCAATACAATATCGTACATCTAACTCCTTCCAGTATGGTAGTTCCCAAAATATCGACCTCTTCTTCCACATGGTTCTGGGATGAACAGATTTACGGCTCTTTCCATATTGAACGTCGATATCCTCCACACGTGAATATACTTACCTTCTAGTCATAGGCTATAGGGTCGAATGAACTTCTCTCTTCCCATCAAATTTGTCATCTGTCTTACGGTATCGATGACTGTGAGGTAGAAACCTACGGTGACCCATATACATAGTTTTCTTGGAATTTAGCAGCCAATAGCTGTCAGTGTCATCTTCACAAATAGGACACGCTTTGTCTCCTTTCATACTGTAGCCCGCCTAATTACCAAGAGCCGAAAAATCATTTATGGTGCAAAATATCATAGCCCGTAGGGTGAAGTGCTCTCTTTTGTACGCATCCCACACCACGACCCCCTCGTTTCACAGTTTTACGAAATCCTTGATTAGTGGAGCAAGGTACACATTAATATCATTTCCTAGCTATTTAGGTCCCGAGATTAGCAATGACATCATGATATACTTCCGCTTCATACACAACCAAGGAGGGAGATTGTAGATACACAACAGAACTAGCTAGGTATTGTGACGACTGCTCATGTTACCAAACAGATTCATTTCATCCATACTCAAGCCAAATCTTATGTTCCTTATTTTGGTACCGAACTCCTCATGTTTCCAATCGATGTTTCTCCATTGAGCCAAATCAGCAGGATGTCTCAGTTTGCCATTTTCCTTTTGAGACTCATAATGCCAACGCAAAAATTTTGCCTCTCTAGGATTTACAAACAACTGCTCTAAACGGGGAATGATGGGCAAGTACCACAATACCTTGGCCGGTGCACTTTTAGTGACCTCTTCACTATCGTCGGTCGGCTCTTACGCTTCTCCTTTTGTTTGTACCGGGGCATGCCGCAAACTGGACAAACTTGCAGCTCCTGATGCACTTACGATACAAGATGCAATCATTCGGATATGCATATATCCTTTCTATTTTCATTCCCATAGGATATAGTAGCTTCTTCACTATATAAATGCTTGTTGTCAACTCGTTTTCGTCCGGAAGCAGATCCAATAGAAGAACTAGAAGTGCATTGAAACTTGCATATGTCCAAAGGTGTTTTGCCTTCAGTTCGAACAATGCAAGATTCGAACCCAGCTTGGTGTATTTCGCTTTGCAATCTGAGAACAGTGGTTTGGCATCGTCTTCCATTAAGGTTTTAAACTTTTCAAAATTTCTTTCTATATAATTTTTCTCCACATCCGGCAACATTTGCTCCAAATTGTCGTTCTCAAATATATCACCCTGCAACTCATCATTGGGTTCCACCATGTCTTCGTTGCATACCAGAAGGGTACTACCAGTCTCTTCGTAATGGATCCAACACGTGTAATTCCTCACGAAGCCACGTCGAATCAAGTGGTCCTCAATTTGAGCTGAATTGTTAAATCTCCTGAGATTAGTGCAATCAATGTAAGGACAATTTATGAAGTTTACACCCCTCTTCACCATGTCTTTTTCTGCAATTTTTTTGAACTCCTGAACACCCCTCTGAAATTCATCACTCACACAGCTTTTCTGATACATCCATTCATCACGGTCATCTGCAATTAGACTTCTCACAATAAATTAAGAAAAAAGCTGGGCGACAACTAGCTAGCTATTTCAAATATTGAGACATCATTTCAATTAATATTACCTTTGCAAAATAGAAGATGGGTTTTAGGATATAAAATGTACTCTAGAACAATAGGTATCTTCTTCCTAGTTAGGAGACATGCATTACAAACTTCAACAAAGTAATATTGAATAAACTAATTATATAGTGCAAGAGCTTACAAATCTTTCGACTTCAATGAAACAAAACAAGGGTACCATCGGCGACTCCTAATCTCTAAATAGGTTAGGTCCTAATCCCATTCGAGGATATGTGGTTGGGTAAGTTCCTAAGGCATTATACAACTCTAGAAAATTTAGGCACATCTCCCCATTGTTCTCCATATACACATCTCAACAATAGGTTAAGAGGGGTGTGTACGGAGAACACCATAGGGAGATGCTACTATCTACTCTAGAGTTGTACACTAAACGATCGAGAACTTGTGCACCACATATCCTCGAGCTATCAAAGAATATGGACAATTGAGATCGCCTACTTATAAATATGCCATTTTGATCAAGATATTTATAAGCAAGCACCTATGAGCGAGAGGCGTGGGTTCATGACCTAAACTCTAATATTCATCATGTGGCAATGACAATATAATTCCATATTAACATGAGAGCACTACAAATTAAGATAATTAAATACAATCTGATAGGATATACACAATACCAGCGTAACCTAAACTTTTTTCGTGACATATCCAAATTATGTAGTGCAAAATTGAAGGGGTTTGAAGGAATGCTCACATTTTGAAAAAAAGCACAAATTCTATAAAATGAGGGGAAATCTTCTCCAGCTAGGCTTTAAATTTACCCTCTTAACACCCACCCTTGAGGATTTCAATTTTTTCTCACCGAAATATTGCTTCCAACTACAGAATATGAGTTGTTTTCTCGGGTGCTGGTGGAGAAATCTCCTCTAAAAAATAGAGGAGAGTTCAGCCTAAGTGGTATAAATAACCTAGCGAGGCACATCAGAATCGGTTCTTACTTAAGAAGCGATAGTGACATTCATGCTCATCACTATCGGTTTCTAAATAAGAAGCGATAGTGATGTGATCATGCACATCACAATTGGTTTTTATGTGAGAAACGATAGTGATGTGCATAAACATCACTATCACTTCTTTAGTAAGAATCGATCACTATCTCTTCTTACAAAAGAACCGATTGTGATGATCATGTGCACATCACAATTGGTGTGCTACATCACAATCGCTTCTAACATCAGAATCGATAGTGATTATTTTTACTACTCCTTCTAAGTCATCTATCACAATCTTTTTTCCTAAAAATTTAAGAACTAACCCAGATGAAGCGATAGTGATGTACCATTTTGTAGTAGTGTAGAGAAGATATCCTGTGTGGCCTACCACTAGGTAGTCCTCGCGCGCTACGCCACACACAGATGAAGTCGGCGAGTGAAGCTGTTGCGATTTATCAGAGGTGGATCATTACGCACATATGAATTAGATCCATACCCGAAATTGATAGGATTCTATTAGGAGGTAAATAATATGAAGAGCTTACATATTTAAGTACGATCTATAACATTCGAGTGACATATATAAGAATGGCCTTGACTATACTAGGTCCTGTATACTTCTCACCATGATTTATGCATGTTCTACTTTAGATTGTTCTAAGCTTATTCATTTAGATGTTAATAGAAGCAACATGTTTATAAGTAAGTATAAACTGGAGTGATAGCTTAGTTACATAAAGATTCTATCTAAGCATCAATGCTAAATATAGGCTGTTAAGACAACGAAGAAGAATTGATGTGAGAATCCAGGCCGGGTATTTAATGATTTAGTCAAATAGAACATAGGATATAGAAGAAATGCCATTATTCATTGTCCCAGAATATACAGCATGGATAAGAAATGTAAATCTCTGTGTAGGTCGAGCATTAGTATCTGTCGATTCAGTAGAACATAATATAAGGTATAAGGTTATGAATAAATGTAATTAAATGTATGGATAACTAAAAGGGATTCTAAGCATTCAGTAGATGGCGTATTGATGTAATATGTAATGGCAAAAGTTAATTGACAGTGAAAGGATTATGGTTAGTATTTCATCTGGCTAGAAGGATAACGAACATAGTAAGTAGATTTGAACATCCAAAAGCCTAAAATACAGCAAAAGATGGCGTTTTTAAGATCAAACACCATCTAAGCCCTGTGTGTCTGGCTACGTAATTATACAACGGTTACAAAAAGTACGTAGAGCATATCCTTCATCACCGATGAAGCCAAAATGGGATCAGCTAGCATACGAAGTCTTGGTCTGCTGGTGGTCGAGGATGGCTGTAGGAGCTGCGATGAAGGATAACAGATCAGAACGTAAGTAATAGAAAAAAAGAATTGTTTATGCAGCTACCTGTTTTACTGTGAGCCTGCTCCTCTGTCTCGGAATAATCTTCTCTTAACAGGAGCTTTTTCTTCGATAACACTGGGATCATTTACCACAATGAGAACAATATGTTAGTACTTCATCATAAGCGTCTATAGAACTTATGCCCAGGTGGTTATCATTAGAAACATAACTCTGTGTCAGTTTTGAGTTCGGATAGATCAGCATCACGAGTACACAGTGACCTCTTAAGTGAAGATTGTGACTCAGGTATCATTTCTAGAACATAGAAGTGAGTCCAGAAATAATACAAATACTATAGAGTTACAATAACAGATACGACCTTGCAATGGTTGGAATGACTAACCTGTGGTGATGGTGGTGTTCTCTTGGGTATAACAGCAGGAGCCTCAACGGATTTCTGAGAGCGTAAGCATATACATATTAATTAGAGGAGAAGTTTTAGATAGATATAATATGTATTTTGTAAAGAAATATATGCGTATGTAGATAGGAACATGCGCTATTACGAAAATAAAGGAACATAGTAAGAATATACCTTCTGAGCTCCAGGGAGTTGTTGGACCACAGTAAGCAAGGGAGGTGGAGACGATGCAATAGTCTGAGGGCTAACAGAAAGAACATCTTTTTCAGAGCTATCCAGTTATGCTTTACGGTCTAAGGAATCTAAGATTGAACGATGCATAGAGCCAATTGAAGGAATTGTTGATGGCTGAAAACGGATTTCATCCAAGGCATCCTGTGTTATTCCAATGACTGCTACAGATTGGATAGTCGTAGAAGCCTCGCTTTCAATGGCATTTGGCAGGCAGCACAATAGGGGATTCAAGATGTGTTTGTTTAGTGGCAGAGATATATCCTGATGCACAGAGGATAGGGGAGACATAATCAACTTAGTATGATATTCTTACCCGTTGAAAGGCTCTTTGTGTGACAGAGACTTGTAGATTGTACTGTCTTCCATAGAGACGTGTGATCTGTAGCGGCATGAAGTCCTCAAGACCTTGACTGGCTGTCACAAGATGGAGCACTGGGTAGCCAACCAGCTGTTCGGCTATATTCGCAAAGAAGATGAATTCTACCATGGAGGCTTCTGGTTTGGATATATCATCAGGGTCAACACTGTGGACAGCCACTTGATATCTGTCGTAACGAATATGTTGGTTAGTTATTTATACAGACTGAGATCATCGTAGGAAAAGAAGTAAACATAGATAGCTAAGAAGTATATACCAGGGATCAATTGTTGTGGGGCCACATTTAGAACATCTTTAGGCCCCTCTTTCAGAATTAACCACTCTCTTGCAGGTAGTACATGCTAGACCATGGTTGTCCTGGAGCAAGCTTTAGTATAGCGATGTGTACGAAGTAGTGGTTCCCCTAGATATATGAATACAAAGCCAGCAGTACATATATGTTTTTAGATTTATAAATTATAAGGTAAATAAGTTGATGTATGGAAAGCATGAAGATGGGCTTACCACGACATCATGTGGGTTAAGATTAGAAATCTGATGGATTGTAGAAGGTATAGGTTGACTTTCAAGGGTTGATTGTCCTACCCATTTTATTTCATATGGCATATTTACGACTCTGTGGTATAGATAGATGAGGATCAATACAAATAAAACAATTGCTAATATGATAACAGTGAGGGAAAAGTCTATATGAGAAGGTAAAGCGTCATATTAGAAGAAGTTAATGACCAATGCCAAGCTGTGCAGAGGACATTCTAACAGATTGTGAAACCATATAATGGGATAAAGACAATGAGCTACATGTATATGAGATTTAGCCTTAAAGATCGATCAGTTTTCATACCTATTTTTGAAAGTCGCTACTTCAGGAAGCATAGGATCTGTGTACCATTTGCAGATGGTACTTCCTTGGAGCGAGAGCTATCCTGTAAAACAAGGAAAATTGGTTCATTATATATAGAAACGTCGACATGGTGAATAATGGCAAAATCTTCCAATAAAAAATTATGATACCTGACTGATTGCCATACGAAGGGGAAAAAGAGGGAAAAAGAACAAACACTTAATGTTATGTAGCATAACTATGAAACCAACAAACAAAAGGATGACTGGATGGTGTTGTGATTCACATTTGATACTATCAGCCTCAAAACGAGTTGCATGTGGTTCCCACAATGTGATCTCCACATTTTCTCTTTGATGTATAAAGGTTAGGCTATGAATATGTATTTCTTATGACAATAGAAGAAAATAGGCAGTGATACGAGGGAGTGCCCGATCTTCATGTCATTAGAGTAAGAAAGAGGATAACTAGCTGGAGACAGCCAAGATAAGAATGCAACTTGACAAACATACTTGAAACCAACCACTGTCCCAATACAGCAACCTGTTTCAAGTCATTCGCCCAACTACACTAGGAGTCATCAAATGATCGGGGTGGATGAGGATCCCTCCATATAGCCATTCCATAATGGGGAAGACGCCATGGTAGCTAATTCTAAAAATTACTCATAACAACATTTTTCAATTTTCGCTACTTTTAATGGAGGAGTACATGGGGTATATGTACTAGGAATAATCCTCCTAGCTAAGTATGAACGCAAGTACTAATAAAGGTATGTGGAAGGTCATATTGGTGGAGCATTTGAGGAGTCTTCTTTTAATTTCGCGCACAAAACAACCTTTGCAGCTTCCACTTAAATGGTCATAACTTTTGCTTCGGAAGTCGAAACGATGCAAGGTTTGAAGCGATGGAAACTAGACTTAGCGTAACCGGAAGAGCCGTACATACATAACAAAAAACCAGTAAAAACAAAGTCCAGGAAGACTAAAGAAATCGCTGAGACAGGAGAACGAGAAATAGGCATGAAATAGTCACGAATCAAGAGCAACTGAACCAAAAATAGGATAACAAAAAACAAAACTAAAGGACTGAGCTCCGATTAGAGAGACAGCATGGTCAGCAAAACAATGAGTGCAAAGAAAAAGAAGGAAATGGATGCTAAAACGAATGCAAAGAGGGTAAACATCTGGTAGAACCATGGCACAAGGCGTGTGGCAAAACCGCAATCGACAGCAAACAATGGAGCGCCACGGACCTGCACCAGAAAAGAAGAGCACATATACCGTAAGGGCAACAGGCCTTGTAAAGTAATACAGTGTAACTGGAAGAGTTGCACGCACATAAGGAAAATCAGCAAGAATAAAGTCCAGAAAGATTAGAAGAAATGCTGACACAGGAGAACAAAGAACATGTATGAAATAGCCACAAATCAAGAGCAACCGAACAAAAAACCGCATAACAAAAAACAAAACTAAAGGAGTAAGCTCCGATTAGAGAGATGGGACGCTGGGTAAAATAGGGAACATGAAGAAAAAAGAAGGATATCGCAGGTAAAACAGAACACGAACAGGGCCAAGATCCAAAAGAACCACGTAACAAGCTAGGTGAAGAAGCCGCAACTGGTGGTGAACGACAGATCACCACGGACCTGCATCCAAAGAGGAGAGCACATACACCATAAGAACAATAGGCATAATAATAATAATTGAAAGATCATATGGAGGTCTATCATTATGTGTGATAAGTAATTGACGAGATTTGAGCATGATTTGATTTAAAATTGAGTTTGATTTGAATTAGATTTTTGATTTGAAGCAATTTGAGTGTTGGTTGCTTTTTTCAATGCTATTGACCTAGGGGCAGTGGCACCGGACCTTTGAGAGAAATTATGATTGATTAATAGTTTTGAGATAATCATTGAATATCTTTGTGGGCATTGTTGTGTGAAAAGTTTTCCCTTGTCTTTATGGTTAAAATGTGACAGTGCTAGATCATGGTGAGACGGAGGATGACCAGAACTAGGTGAGGAGTCGGGAGATCACCAGAAGATGATCAGAGACGGAGTCTGGGCAAGTCAAGAAGACATGGAAAGGAGGAGATGCTAGCTAGACGTCGCGTGGATCAAGGAAGGCCGTCGGATTAAGGTCTAGTTGATAGGTTAGCGGGTCTAGGTAGTATGCTTTGAAAATCGTGCAAGAAAACCCGTTATGTGTGTGGGTTTTGGGTTAGCCCTTGTATAGTTGTGTGAGTGGGTTAATCCTAGCCCTTAGATGAGTGCTCTAGGGTTGAGGGACTCATCTAAGGGTGGTAGGTGGCCCAAGAGTAGTGTAAATAGGGGTGGAGGGGTAGCCTCCTCCCCTTGAAGATTGTAGAAGTTTTTGTGCTCCTTTGAGCTTTACTCACCTTATTGTGAGGCTTTGTAAACCTTCTCTTTCCAGAAATGTAAATCTTTTCATTCATGCTTGAATTTACATTACGCATTTATTTTATGTCTTAAATTCAGCATTTAAATTCCAGCAATTTACTTTCTCGCAATTTACTTTCTTGCAATTTGGATTTGCCTCCCCTCCTTCTAAATGCTGCCGATCTTGGATGTCTTGAGTGTGTTCATATGGTTTTACATCTCTTTTGCACTCTAGGATAGACTAGAAATAATGTTTTCTATCAAGTTGCATATTTGTTCAGAACTTATTCTTCGCGCAGCAGTCAGTTTTTGATTTTTAGAAAAATAAAAAAAATATTTTTGAGTGATTCTTATTGAATAAGGTGCGGGACTCCCATATACATCTATGAAAAAAGTTTAGAGTCCACTGATTGCACCGTTTGGGCATCATGAGGTAAAAACCGAGCCGTAAACTTTCTGCTTGAAGTTCCTAATAGTCTGTGATATTTGATGTTTGCTGATTTTTCTACAAGGATTTTTGAGGTGATTTTTGGTGGAGTACTTTAAGATGTATTTTCTCATAGGAAGAAAAATTCTCAAAATTTTTAGAGCACCATAAATCCACCAACCACTTGCTCCAACTGAGGACAGTTTCTGAAAATTCTGTTTTTGCTTTTCTGAAAGTGACTTTTGTGATTTAGCTCAATCTCCTTTCTAAAAGCAAAAGTTGAATTGATTCCTTTTATTTTGGATACTTGACAACCAGGATTATGACTAAAAAATCCTCACATATTCCATAGTTCTTATCCATGCAAGTTAGGGATACACATAGTTGTCAAGTTGCTCGGGACTTTCACAATTTCTTTTGCGCGATCTGTTTGAGGTCTTAGTTAGAGTATTTTATGGAGAAAATTTTGTGTGCGACCATTCACCCCCTTTGTTCGTCATCTCGATCCTTTAATAATAAAGTAACATAGTGTAGCTGGAAGGAATAGACACACATAGCAAAAATCAGCAAAAACAAAGTTCAGGAAGCCCAAAGAAATCGTGAGGCAGGAGAATGACAAGTGGGTATGAAATAGACATGAATCATTAGCAATTGAAGTAAAAATAGGATAACAAAAACAAAACTAAAGGAGCGAGCTATAATAAAAAAGGAGGCAAGGTCGGTAAAAGAGCGAACACAAATAAAGATAAGGAAATCGCCATTAAAACCGCATGCGAACAGGGTCAAGATCAGCACAATTGCGAATAAAGCTGCGCTAAGAACTAAAGAACCCAAAACACAAGAGACACAGGAGCTAAAATAGTGCAGACAGAGGAGGGTGAGACAATCGGTGCGAAGAGGACACAAGGGCAACACCAAGAACTGAGATAGCTAAACGACAAAGAAGGCGAGGAGCATGGCCTACAGGCTAAAAGCCGAAACCCGACCGAAACCGACGACACGGAATCAGGAGAGAAATGAGGCCTATCGCAAACGAGAAGGGGGACACAAAAAGAGAAGACGAAGGCAAGGGGGGCGAAACCAGGCACAATCAAGGGGGTGGGGTTGGCATGTGCACCGACGGGAAGGAAACAATGGGGCAAGAGCCGTACCATTGGAAGGAGCACCAACTGGACCGGCGGAGAGGGCAAGAATGAGAGAGAGGCGCAGCATACCATCGGAAGGAGTGAGAGACACGGACATCAAGAGAGTAGGAATCGGCGATGGAGAAAGAACCAGCAAAATGGATCAAATGAATGGTGTAGGAATTGGCGACAAAGAAACAACCGGCGACGACACTGACAGCTATAGAACGGGATAGGCGAATGGGCGCAACCGAGTGCACGCGAAGACACTGCGAGGACGGGTCGAGCGACCCTACTGCGAGGATGGAGCACCTAGAGAGCACTCAAATCCTTTCCGATGTACCAAACAGCATGGCTGCAAAGTAGAAGCACCCTCAAAAGCTGCATTTCTTTGGAAAGAACTTTTTCGGTGTGGCTTAACTTGACCACCTCACACCTCGGTCGCTCTGCCTTCTCGACCTCCGCTACCCCGCTTCGTCATCTCCACATCATCTCTCCACTCAGATGTCGCTGTACTTTGCTATGTTGCTACCACCCCGCTCGATTGGCCCTCAAAAGTTACAGCTGCAACAACTAGTTTGCCAAACAGTATAACAAAAAAAGCCATAGCTGCCAGTTACAGCTACTTTACAGTCCAACAAACTAAAAACAGCTTTTTAGCCCAGCTGTAACTCCTCCAAACAGGCCCTAGATAGCACATGATACTCTGTCGGTGCATGTACATGCATGGAAAAACTACACTCCTATAAAATATTGCATATCTAGAAATTTCCATGAGCCTGTCCAACTATTGTTGCATCAATTTTTTTCCCTATTTTCTTTAAATTTTGTGTTTCTAAAAATTTAAATAAGTTCAAATGATGGAACCTAAAATGAAGTTTAGGGGCTGTTTAGGAGCTATAAAACAGCTGAGAAGCTAAACCACAGCAAAAGCACTCTCAAAAGCTGCAGCCACTAGGGAGGAGCTTTTCAGCTATGCCTTCGCTCGATCGTCTCCCACCTCGCTTGCTCTACCTCCCCAACTTTCGCTGCCCCGCCTCACCGCATCCACGTCACTTCCCTGCTCACTCACCATTGTGCTTTACTAGGTTGTTATTTTTTCGTTCGGTTGCCTCCTAAAAGCTACAGCTGTAGCAGTCAGTTTACTAAATAGCATAATAAGAAAAGCCAAAAACAGCTTTTTGGTCCGGCTGCAGCACCTCCAAACAGGCTATTAATGTGGTTTAGCTGGTTTCTATTTTTTTTGAGAGAAAAGCTGGTTTCTAAAGGCCTGTTTGGTAGAGCTCCAGATTCTAGTTTCTTCTGAAATCTGAAACTTGTAGGCTAAAATAAAGTAAATTAAGTTTATATTTTTGGTCTAAAATATAAACAAGATGATCTATCTAAATACTCTTAATATACTCACAGTTTCAACTTCACAAATCTGATAAAATTAAAATTTTCAGTTTCACCAGATTCACAAATCTGAAGAAACTGAATCCCTGGCAAACACACCTAAAATTTTCAAAACACGACCATGAGCCGAGCAAATGGACCGGTAATTTCTCTTCCCCCACCAGGACTACCCAAACTGGCGAATCAGCCCTGCTAGGGTTTTTCCAGATTCATGGCGGCGTCGGCGGCGGCGGCGGTGGCGGTGCGGACACCGGCGATTCGTCGTCCCTTCCTCGCCGCCTCCACCTTCCTCCAGACCCGTCGCAACCTCTCCTCCAGCACCCCTCCCTCGCAACCCCCTAACCCGCTCGCCTCGGAGCTCCTCTGCCTCCTGTCCGCCGCCACCTCATGGACGCCTGACCTCGCCCGCGCCGTCTCCTCCTCCCTCTCCTCCGCACCCACTCCTGAAGTCGTGATCGCCGTCCTCCGCTCCCTCAAGAACCCCTCCCTCGCCCTCGTCTCCTCCGCCTCCTCCCCCCACCCCCTCCCAGCCGACGCCTACAACGCTGCCCTCCCATTCCTCTCCCACGACCTCGGTGCCCTCGAGAAGGTTCTCGAGGAGATGTCGATCCTCGGCTACGGCCTCCCCAACCCCGCGTGCGCCGACCTAGTCGCAGTTCTCGTTCGCGCCCGCCGCCTCGACGATGCCATCCACGCTATCGGTGTCATGCGGCGGCTCAAGTTCCGGCCGGCGTTCTCCGCATACACGGTGCTGATTGCCGCGCTGGCCGACGCGCGGCGGCCCGAGCACTCGCTGGAGCTGCTGCGGCAGATGCAGGAGGTCGGGTACGAGGTGCAGGTGCCACTGTTCACCACGTTGGTGCGGGCGCTGGCACGCGAGGGGCGAATTGAGGGCGCACTGGCGCTGGTGGATGAGGTGAAGGGGAGCTGCCTCGAGCCTGATATCGTGTTGTACAATGTGT
This sequence comes from Guadua angustifolia, assembly GCA_036346375.1. Classification (NCBI taxonomy): domain Eukaryota; kingdom Viridiplantae; phylum Streptophyta; class Magnoliopsida; order Poales; family Poaceae; genus Guadua; species Guadua angustifolia. The sequence goes on along the minus strand of JAYEVE010000577.1, from coordinate 116,243 downwards.
GCATTGATTGTTTTGGGAAGGCTGGGAATGTGGACATGGCATGGAAGTTCTTTCACGAGCTGAGAGCGTTGGGTCTGAGGCCAGATGATGTGTCATACACAAGCATGATTTGGGTGCTCTGCAAAGCGGGGAGGCTAGGTGAGGCTGAGGAGCTGTTTGGGCAGATGGAGGCGGAAAGGGCTGTGCCTTGTGCATACGCCTATAATACTATGATCATGGGGTATGGATCTGCCGGGCAGTTTGAGGATGCTTACAGGCTGCTTGAGCGGTTGAGAGAGAGGGGCTGTATTCCATCTGTTGTGTCATTTAATTCGATTCTCACTTGCCTTGGGAAGAAGAGGAAGGTTGATGAGGCGCTGAGCTTGTTTGATGTCATGAAGAAGGATGCCGAGCCAAATGACTCAACATATAACATCATAATTGATATGCTTTGCATGGCTGGGAGGGTTGAGGAGGCATATAAGATACGGGATGAGATGGAGCTTGCTGGTCTGTTTCCAAACTTGTTGACGGTGAATATAATGGTGGATAGGCTGTGCAAGGCAAAGCAGCTTGAGGAAGCATATAGGATATTTGAAAGTGCAAGTCAGAAAGGTTGCAATCCTGATTCTGTGACGTATTGTTCCCTTATTGATGGCTTAGGAAAGAAGGGAAAGGTTGATGAGGCCTATAGGCTATTTGAGAAAATGTTGGATGCAGGCCATGGTGCTAATCCTGTTGTATATACCTCTTTGATTAGGAATTTCTTCATTAATGGTAGAAAAGAAGATGGACACAAAATCTTCAAAGATATGATCCGTCGTGGATGCCAGCCTGATCTTACCCTACTTAATACATATATGGATTGTGTTTTCAAAGCAGGTGAGGTTGAAAAGGGAAGAGAGATTTTGAGGACATGAAGAGTTACAGGTTTCTTCCTGATGTCGAAGTTATTCCATTTTGATTCATGGTCTTCTGGCTGGCAGAGCTAGGAAACATCCAACATTTTTCATGTCATGAAGCAGCAAGGTTTTGCTCTTGATGCACGAGCTTACAATGCTGTTATAGATGGGTTCTGCAAATCTGGAAAGGTGGACAAGGCCTACGAAGTTCTTGAAGAAATGAAGGTAAAATGTGTACCTCCCACAGTTGCTACATATGGATCAATTGTTGATGGTCTGGCTAAGATTGACAGGTTAGATGAGGCTTACATGCTTTTTGAAGAAGCAAAATCTAAAGGAATAGAATTGAATGTTATTGTGTATAGTTCTCTCATAGATGGCTTTGGAAAGGTTGGGAGGATAGATGAAGCTTATTTAATTTTAGAAGAGATGATGAAGAAGGGACTGACTCCAAATGTTTACACATGGAACAGCCTCATGGATGGTTTAGTGAAAGCTGAAGAAATCAATGAGGCCCTTATTTGTTTCCAATCAATGAAGGAAATGAAATGTCCACCAAACACTTATACATACAGCATTCTTATAAATGGTCTTTGCCGGGTACAGAAGTACAACAAGGCCTTTGTGTTCTGGCAAGAGATGCAGAAACAGGGTTTGGTCCCTAACGTCGTCACTTACACAACCATGATTTCCGGACTTGCAAAGGTAGGGAACATAACAGATGCTTACAGCCTCTTTGAAAGGTTCAAAGCCAATGGTGGCATCCCTGATGCTGCAAGTTTCAATGCTCTCATAGAGGGAATGAGCAATGCAAATAGAGCAATGGAGGCATATCAGGTATTTGAGGAAACTCGTTTAAGGGGATGTAGAATTAATGTAAAGGCATGCATAAGTCTTTTAGATGCTTTGAACAAGTCTGAATGTCTCGAGCAAGCTGCGGTTGTAGGTGCAGTTTTGAGAGAGATTGCCAAGTCCCAACATGCTTCTAGATCCTTGTAGTATCCACGATCCTTGTATCATGATGCTTGGATGATTGCCGGATTTGCATCCCTGCTGTGCTAGAGTTGTTCAGGGCTTTGTCTAGTCCATGCTTTTCGGTGTCTTGAGATGGAAGTTTTGGTCCGAGTGATCATGTTAATTTAAATGACTGCAATTCAATGTGTCGCTGCTGTTCTGCTGTTTGGGGAGAGAGCATTGTTCTGCATTTCGTTGATGCTGACAAGGTTTGAACTCATAAAACTTTGTGACAAGGAGTTTCATTTCGATCTCATCTGCTGCATTGCTACTTGGTAGCTTCAAAGTTGTCAGTAGGAGGATTATTCCCTTGAAAAAAACAAAGAATTCCTGGTTCAATATGTTGAACTACAAGTTTAAATCAGATTCCTTTACAGGTACTTGTGTGCTAGATCTTGCTCTTAACCAAATGATTATTATCTAGTCAATAATTTTGAGCCCTCAAAAGTTCATGCATTAACTTGTTTTAGAACATCATCTTTTGTCAAACCTTACCTCTAGGAAACAGAATTACTGCAAAAGTTAGTTTTGATTTTTTTAGTCAAGTATTATACCTTTGTTATTACTTTTATCAAACAAATCGTTGGAGTTTGTGGGAAATGCTCAATAATTTGCCACCTGGATGATGAAAGTTAGCTAAATCATAGTATGATGTGCTCCTCTAGATTTGTTCTTCATTGGTGTTCTTAGTGAAAAATTTCTTGTAGGGCCTGTTTGGAATGTGGGATTTTTCCCCCAATTCTTGTAGAAAATGAACTGTTTCCTGTGAAATTCCTGCGTAATCCCTACATTTGAAACAGGCCCTTGAGTGCCAAGCACATGATATGAAGACTGGAGTTGAAGTTTGCATCATTGATGTAAAAAAAAATAGGAGAGATTGGTAGCTTGCTGGCCAATGCTCCTGGCTTCTAGGATCTATATTTTTTGCCATGTTTAGTTGAAAGAATAGTTGCTGCTTATGTTAGTGTTTACTTCAGAATTGCCATGCATGTGTTTGGTTGAATGAGGCATCATCATGCGCATGTTTGGGGTGGTCAATGGTTGTATTTCTGCCACAAACAGTTTGAATTGTTCTTTACACCTGCTTCTGAAAATTTCAGGACATTTTTAGTTTTCCACTATAATTATTGCTGTGGTAATTTTCATAATTGATTTTTATTTAATGAATAACTACCATTTTTCTACTTGAGATAAATGTCACACTCATGTGTCCCTTCTGCTTTTACCTTGTTTGAATATTTTTTTTAAAAAAAATTATGGGCAATATTCAATCATTTTTCCATCTGGAATGATGAAAGTTAGCCAAATCATATTATGATGTGCTCCTCTAGGCATCATGTGTGTTGTGCCCGTGGTGAGAATTTCTCTTTTTGCCAAGCACAAGATGAGATGGCTAGAGTTGAAGTTTGCATCAATGATGATAAAAATTGAGATTGGTAACTTCCTGACCAGAAATTTCCTGAAGCCTATGATAAACTGTTGCCATTTTTAGATTATAGTCATAATTTATTCTTGTCTCCATGATTAGTTTGTACATGTTTTATGCATGCTTTTTTTAAGGCTAATATGGTCCCTATGGGACCACCCTGCATTATATAATATTCTGGGAAATTACCAACGCCACATAACCCTCAATACATGAACGAAACTACAGAAATGCCATGCAGTACATGCATTGAACAAAGAAAACTGAAGCTTGCCATGTATTCTGCTTCTGGTTTCTTCCTGCAATTCCTGGGCGATGCCAGCAAAGTTCGGAAAACTTGATGGAGGTCGTCACCAGAAGAGAGGGCATGAAAACTGTCAAGATGAAGTGACGAGGATGGCAGGTTTCTTGATTGCTTCTGTGGTAGGAGGTGTCCGTCCAGGCAGGCCGTCATGCTACCACCGATAAGAAACAGGGGGTGGCGTTGCTGCTCAGGACGAAGAGCCACCAAGCTACCACCTCTGAGTTGCGATGGGAGGCATAGTTCTTCCTTAAGATGAACCGCCGTGCTATCGTCGCAGACCAGAGGAGTGTAGCCCACCTAACTGAAGAGCCGCCAGACTTCCTCTGCAAACATTGGCCTCGTTTGTTGCTGCAGGAGGTTGGAGATGCAAACTTTGGTCTTGAATCTAGAAAATCTTTTGCCCTTGAATGAGCAAATCTAGGTTGATTTTGAATGGCAAAGATGGAGATTCTGGTTCATGGTTGGAGGGGAAGGATAGGGAGACACCTGAGCATGTGGACGGGTGGAAGATCTTACCGGGGTGAAGACCACGCTGCCAGCTCGCCGGAGCTCCAAGACGGTGATAAACGCCAATACTACAGTGGGAAAGCCCTCAAGGGATGATTTATTTTAGGGTAAACTACTGCCAACTATACTAGGTACTGTACTAGTGGTGGATCCCTACTGGACGATGCATGGGGCGGAGAGGGCGAGTGTCTGATAAGGCTACTGAATTTAATTGTGTACCAGTGATTGCATGAGGCATGAGTATCACTATGGGCATGTTTGGTACTCCAAATGACTAGTGTAGTTCCAGCTTTTCGAACTGTCTTTATTCTGAAGTTAGATCAGGGCTCTCTATTAAAATATATTCCCTCCATTTCAAAATTTAGGTCCCCAGCATGCTTCTATGGTTAAATTTGATACAAAACGATGCAAAAAGTATTGGCACTATTGATGTAAATTTATAAGGCTTGCATGCGTTTCTGTTGCGAACATTTATATCTATTTTCACTCGTTCCAGGTGCACTGGCTTGATGCGGTAATGAAATTGGGCTGCCTGACATTTCCCTGGATTTGGGACCTTTTGTTATTGGTCCGACCGTCTGGATTTTGCAATGTTGATGTGTCATTTTGCAAGGAAGAAGCGGCGCCATAATGCTTATGGCCTGCTTGACCTTCTCGGCTGCAGAGTTGTCTTGATTAATTCGATCTCAGGTTAAATTTGTTCATTCCACTGTTCGCTGTAAGATTTCCTCTATCCAAAAGGAAAAAAATGTGTATGATTTCACCATGGCGTATTGCCATGTTTCTGTATTGTGAACATGTTAGTTTGGGTTTGAAAAGAAACAAAATGGTTGATACTGACAGAGAAGAAATACGTTTTAATCCTTGTACGAGCTCTGGTATTTTTTCTAGAAAAAATAAATAGAGTTCTTATTGAAGTCTGAAAAAAAAAAACATTCCGTTGCCGGGACTCGAGAACCCGGGTCTCTCGGGTGAGAGCCGAGTATACTAACCAGCTAGACTACAACGGATCTCGCTTACTGATTGGAACAAACCACAGAAAGCAGTAATCTACATCGGTACATCGACTATTTGCGGCGGTATTTTTTTCACGGGCGTCAAGACAGCATGTTGTTTACACACTTTGAATGGATTCAAACGAGAAACCCATGAGAACGATCAGATCGACGTTAATTTACTTCTGTAATTCTACCTTTGAAGTTTGAACATCACAAGCAAATACCACAGTAAGTCTAATAATCGTTGAAACAAACGAGATATTTGGATATTTGCCACTTCAAACATGTGGCTTCGCAAATTTGTCACTAGACCCACATTTCATTAACTCAGATAGTTCCATATATCATTAGCTCAAGTGACATCATATCCAAAGAGTCCAAAGAGTCAATATTTTTAAGTGGCAAATTTTCAAACACATGCATCTATGGGACACGATCAATTTTGTTCTATCAGTAACGTCTTAGTCTAGCTTGTAGAGTTGTTCTTAGACTGCGCTGATGCTTTTGCGAGACTACGCCTCGCAACACAGCTAGCCCTGCTAAAATATTAGATGGGATGGGAGTAATGAACAGCACAAGAAATGCAATGACACGGTTAAAAACCTCGAAATCTTCCTCAGATGGCCAACAATAAAACGTGGTCGCAGATTGATATTATCTACTCCAACTGGAAACATCAACCGGTTATAACGTACGAAATGAGCTCAGCTGCATTCAACATCGCAGTTTAATAACAGTTCCTCAAATCCTCATTTGGCATCCTCATTTATTATTTGGAATCACCCACTGCTGCATTCAACGCCATAATGTAGCACAGTGGAGCTTTATATTGAAAAGCTGATTCAAAATTATAGATGTGATTTTGCAGTGCATACTCACTCGACCATTCATTGCTGAACTTGCTTATGACAAGCTGGAGGTTTTCCAAGCTAGCTTTGCACAAGAGTGCAGAGGTGCCCCTGAAATGCCATGCCAATCTCGTGAAACAAAGCTCGGTTCTGGGGCCTTCTCTATCAAGAAAAAATAATATCAAGTCCCTAAATAAATTATCCGAGAGGAAACTAAGATAGAAAATGAGCACTGAGCTGCCGAGGAATAAAGCAGAGGAGCTGTAGCAAAAAGCTTTATTATATCAAGATGTAGGTTCTACATATTGCAAAGTCTCACAAATTACATGCTCTATTCTGTACACCCGAGGGGTAGTAGTTTGGTGTTCATGTTTGTGTTGGTGCTATTTTTTTCTTTTGAAAATGAATTGTTTATTACACAACAAGAATGCTTGTAGAGACGTTGATTTCAAAGCAATATGTCCCCCATTTTTTTACTCGTTAGCTTTATTTCCAAATATATTTACATGATTGGATTTTCCTGCAATTGAACTTGTTGCAAAATTATTTTTTGATCTACATTTGAATTTATATAATTTGGTATTTAACTTTAATTTAATTGATTTTTATTTTAGTTTAATTTTTGAATTTAATTTTCATCACAAATCAATTATGTATTTACTTTAAGTCCCAAATAAGGAGTTGCACAATACCAAATTGTAATTTAATTCTGTGTAGACCTTTATTACGGATTTACATTTAATCCAATTTTTTTAAATTTATTTCCACATATAAATTTTAAAATATATCTTTAACACTACGATGTGTTGTGTTTTATCCGAACTTTCTTGTTTGAACGCTAGAAAATTGTTGTAAAGAACTCGGGGACATTTCCTACAATGCTTGCAAACATTGACATGTTGGCACCTATTAAATTGACATGAGGGCCTTACATAGGCTTAATTACAAGGATCCACCAATTAGTTCTTAAACATAAATGCATGCAAGCTATATAAAGTGCTAAATTCAGCTCAAAGATTTCACAACCCATCAATGCCTTCTTGCCGAGTGTGATTCAGCAATATGTGGCCTTTTTTACATGTCAGACTGAGTGCAAGCTTAATGCAAACTCTTTCTTCCTATAGGAGGATGTTAGACTTATTACGTTTGCATCCGTACTTAATCTAAGATGTGGACTACACCTACACAAAAAATAGACCGCCAAGATGTTTTTTTATTAAGGTGGGAATTTCTACTTCTTCTTTTTTTCTGGATTCATGTGGAAATTTCTAACTTTTCCCTTGTACAATTAACACATTTTTAATTTAACTTTAAGTGTTTACATGTTAATTTTTATAATTTTTTTATTTGTAATAAACACAATCACGATTATGGGGTTTCTATTCCATTATATTTCTTTTCCTTCTCTCTAATTAATGTAATATGTTTTGGTTTTTAGTCATATGAAAACTTCTAGATTTTCTCCTCCTTGGATTAATACAAAATATTTTATAGATTTTTCTTTATCTCTATCATCTACTAATGTGAAAATTTATAACTTTTTTTTGTCTCCAAACTCATATGTACATCTTGCTTGCTTTAGCCAGATGGCACATAATTAACTTGTGCACTGATCAAGGTCATGTTTCCTATTCCTCGCCAAAAAAAAGGTCATGTTTCCTATTATAGTTGCACTTGACACTCATAAGATCCAATTAATAATCGGTGGCATGCATAATTCTTGTTAATCCGATTCATGCAAAATAATGTATACGTACGTGCATGTCCAGCGGTTCCAACTTACAGGGGAACTATTCCTTTTCAATAATTCAATCACTTGATGGGAAATAGATTTCGCTTCAATTACTTGTGTATTCATTCAGTCTGATAAATATAGGATTTTTTTATTTTTCTCCGATTAATATGGCAGTTTCTATCTTTTTACTACCTAGGATTAATGTGGGGGGTTTTTGGAGGAACCTCCAATTAGTAAAGATAAAAAAATATTTAATCAATAATCTACCGGTTCAAATGGACTGTGAATTAGATTTACCGATAGAAAGTAATTAACTTAGCAGTGGTTTGAAACATTACAGTACAATAGTTATCACGGTGATATGCCACATTCTATGCTTAATCCGAAACCAACCGGAAGCCGTGAGATTCTTCCATGCTTCCCTTTCTATTTTGCTGGAGCACTTGTCGGCTAAGACATTGTCTCCACATGCACGGGCATCATCTTTGAGTTATTATTGTGAGAATTAGTTCGAATTGACTACAATGGCTAGCGTTGGCATGGCGTATATGGGAACATTGCTTTTGCATACGTAGATGGGGACACTTTAGTTGGACCAATTTCCTTTTTTTTTTCATTAGCATGAGAATTTCTAGCATTTTTCTTTTTTCTCTGATTAATATGTGGTAGCTTCTAAAGGAGCCTCCAATTAGTAAATATATATAAAGATACATGACTCATTTTTTATTCCTTATAGAAAAAAAATCTAAAAGCCATTTTTAAGGAGGGATATGGTTGGGCCACAACAAAAAAGGCGCAAACATGTTTCAAAATTATTGACCCAAAACCACCTATCAATTTTTTGGTATGATCTTGCTAGTACTACCCCTCCTATTTGTTGAAGACTTCGCGCGTGCTGGTGCATTTGAGCCGAGCCGCCGGCTCGAGCCGCCCGGCCGGCTCGGCTCAAAAATTCTTTTCGCGATTTAGTCCTTTTGTAAATTACGAACAGGTCCTTCGTGATTTTTTGAGAGAGGAAGATTTTTTCGTCTAAATTTGCGTTCGGGTCCCTCGCGCGCCATTTTACGAAAAGAACCTCCCGTTAAATTCAAATCGCGAACAAGCCCTTTTCTAATTTTTAAGGATAGCGGACGGATCCAAAAACGTAACATTCAGGTCCTTACTCTTTACGTCTAGGTCCTTTCTCCGTTTTTCTCGGGAATTTTTTTTGTCACTAGAAATACGTGTGCAGCTCTATCTCTAGACTTTTTCCCACCTCGATTTCCCATCTCGATCTCTAATATTTTTTAAAGTATATATTATTACTCTACAGACGCGTCGGTCTCTGATATTTTTTAAAACATGTATTATTACTCCGTAAACGCGTATAGTGTTAAGCTCGACAAAAGAATGTTGTCATCTCTAATAATTTTTCGCCCTTTTCCCTCTAGACTTTTTTCCCACCTCGGTTTTCTAGCTCGGTCTCTAATATTTTCCAAATAATTCGTCGAAAGAGATATTTATATAGCTCTATCTCTCTACTTTTTCCCCATTTCGCTCATTATTTCGACGATTCTAGGTCCTTTCTCCGTTTTTCCCGAAAAAAATGTTTTTGTCACTAGAAATACGTGTGCAGCTCTATCTCTAGACTTTTTCCCATCTCGATTTCCCATCTCGAACTCTAATATTTTTTAAAGCATATATTATTACTCTCTGAACGCTACGGTCTCGATATTTTTAAAACATGTATTATTACTCAAATGCCGCGTATAGTGTTGACCTCGACAAAAGAAGGTTGCCATCTCTAATAATTTTTCACCTTTTTCCCTCTAGACTTTTTCCCCACCTCGGTTTTCTAGCTCGGTCTCCAATATTTTCCAAATAATTCGTCGAATGAGATATTTCTACAGCTCTATTTCTCTGCTTTTTCCCCGTTTCGCTCATTATTTCAACGATTTAAAAAATAAAAGTCCGCCGAAAAAAGAAATCCATACAAAAAAATGACACGTGCGACGTGTTACGCCGTGACTCTCTAATATTTTTTTTAAAACATGTCCTTTCTCCGTTTTCCCGGAAAAAAAACGTTGATCTCTAATATTTTTAAAAACATGTATTATTACTCCGCGAACGCGTAGAGTGTTGAGCTCGACAAAAAAAAAGGTTGTCGTCTCTAATATTTTTTCACCCTTTTCCCTCTAGATTTTTTCCCCGCCGCGGTTTTCCAGCTCGGCCTCCAATATTTTCCAAATAATTCATCGAAAGAGATATTTCTACAACTCTATCTCTCTATTTTTTTCCCCATTTCGACGATTTAAAAAAATAAAACGCCACCGACAGAAAAATAAATTTTTCCTACGAAAAAACAACACGCGCGGCGTGTTACGCCGCGAGTTTTTAATATTTTTTAAAAACATGTATTATTACTTGGCGAACGCGTAGAGTATTAAACTCGACAAAAAGAAGGTTGACATCTCTAATAGTTTTTCACCCTTTTCCCTCTAGACTTTTTGATGGGGACGGGTGATCCCGATCTTTCGGTGAGATGATGATACGTCGATTTGGGTGTGTTGATGGCACCGAATTTAGGGCTTCCTACCAACAGGTCGGGAGCTTCACAATCGCAATGCCAATCCTCACAGATACAAGATCCAAACGATCAAAAGTTCCTACAAGAAATCGAGAACCCGCAAGAACAAAGTATGAAGCAATCTGGAAATATGGTATTGAAATCAAGAACAAGTTGAGATTCTGTTTCTCGGCTCGGGCGGTCTAGTCGACACGCGCAAACACGAGGAGGGACGCACACGGAGTCTACCAAACACAACAAAACCTAAACGACAATGTACGACGGCTGAGGTATTATATAGGGTGAAAACCAGACTTGGGGCACCCAAATTAGGGTAGGCCACCACCCTAAGGTCGTCCACCATGCAACCCTAACCATACATGGGCCATGGGCCCAAAAATAAGGTGGCGCAGCACCTGGAATTTCTGTCCCGTGAGATTGTTCTGTGATTTCCCGTCGCTCCAGGAGGAATTTGTCCTTGGGACTAGATCCATTGGAAAGGTTATCTCGATACCTTTCAAACGGGTGGTCGCACGCTGAAAACGGAGACCGAGAGCCCAAGTTATGTCCGTTTGAAGTACTGCTGCTCCTGGATGGCCGAACTGGACTCGGCGACGAATTGTGCTTGATCTTGGGCCTTCTTTGGCGAGAGGGCTGTCCTCGGTAGATGTCCTTGACCTGCTGGTCCGCAAATGTGGATGAAAAGGCCTTGCTTCGGATTGAGTCCTCTAGGCGTCGTGAGTCGAAGTAGGGTCGTGGGGAAGAAGGCAGCGGTTGTATCCTTGGTTGGGATGTCCTCATCATCCTCCCCTTCTTGAATTGGAGTCGTCCTCGACTCCTTCTCATGTTCCTGCAAATTATTAGTAATAACAGAAGGCAAAGCAACAGGCAATGGCAATTGGCAAAGCAACAGGCAATGGCAATTGGTCCATACTATCCATGTTATCTTGTGAGAGCACTTTTGTAGCCAATAATACTTTACCCTTCAACTTAAGATCAGGTTTTTGAGCAACTGGTGTAGTTGAATGGGTTGGTTCACTAGCTACAATTTTATTTCCACTCTCTTCTTGTTCTCTTTGAGCTCTTTTAACATCAATGTTTCTTAGTTCTATAGGGCTCATGGGTTTCAAAACAATTTTCTTTCCCTTATACAAGAAAGTATACTCATTGGTCCTACCATGATGTAGAGCATCCATATCATAGATCCAAGGTCTACCCAACAAAAGAGAGCAAGCATCCATGGGTACAACATCGCAAACAACATTATCATGATAAGATCCAATAGAGATAGGTACTCGAACGGTTTTTGTTACCTGAACCTTACCAGTGGAATTGAGCCATTCAATTTCATATTGTTGAGAAAGTGGATTTGTGGCCAAGCCAAGCTTCTCGACCATGTGTACACTAGCAAGATTGTTGCAGCTACCTCCATCAACAATGACATGCACAGCACGCTCATTTACCACACACCTTGTCTGAAAGATAGTATGGCGTTGATTTTGTTCATCGGCGTGCAAGTCATGCGCTAAGCACTCGGGTGACAACAAGAGCGGATATTTCTTGGATCTTTGCGAAGTGATAATCTCTTCTTACGGCTCTGCGGTGTTAGTGGCAACAAGAGCATATTCATTATCATCAATGTCACTAGCACTAGTGTACTCACCATTTTCTCGGATTATTAGAGCACGCCGATTAGGGCGATCTGCATCACGTGCCCCATTCCTTTGCAAAAAGCATTGTGTTTCCCGCGTCCGACTGGTGGAGGCAATTGAAGAAGCACTCTTGGCGGGTGCTTGAAGTGTGACTGACTTGTTTACCTCCGGAATGCGTGATGGCGTCGAAGTAGTTGGAACAGCGGGTGGAGGTACACGTCCAGGGATGGGAGATGATGCCTTGGAATGGATCTGGACCGACTTGGATGTGGAAGAGCCTCCAAAAATACCTCGCGTTGTCGATCGCCGACCCTGCACTTCCCTTTCTGCTTTCAAAGCAAGATGGTACAAACGAGTGATAGAATTGTATTCCTTATAATCAAGTATATCCTGTATCTCTCGGTTAAGCCCACCCAAAAACCTAGCCATTTTTGCATCTTCACCCTCTTCTATCCCACAACAACAACATGCCAATTTGCAATTCGATAATATTCCTCAACTGTTTTATCACTTTGATTAAAGCGCTGCATTTTATTCAATAAGTCACGAGCATAGTATGTAGGAACAAATCTAGCCCTCATGACACGCTTCAACCCATCCCAAGTTGTAGGTACATCACGGTTGGCTCTACAAAGTTCTTTCCACCAAATAGATGCAAACCCAGTAAATTCACTAGTGGCAGCATGAACCCTTTTACGCTCAGAAAAGTCATAGCATGAAAATTTTTGATCTACCACCAACTCCCAATCTAGATAAGCATCAGGATTATAAGCACCATCAAAAGGAAGCATAGTAAATTTCATTTTTGCCATAGAATCATCACGTTCTTCCCTTTGATCATGTTGATTTCTAGCCATACCTTGCCTGTTATTGCGGAGTCGACGATGAGCTCGGTCATTGTGCATATTCACCCTGTGGTCATCCTCAGTATCAGCAGCGTAGTTGTTCTCCTCTTGATCCACCCCGTTTGAAGGAGCAGGAACAACCGATGGAGCGCGCGTTAGCCCAAAGCATGGCCAGCGACACCATTGTTGGGGCCAGCACCTTGAAGAAGTTGTGCTAGGCTGTGCTTGAAGCTCGATGAGAGGTGCCAATCGCTTCAATCGCATCAAGAGTGTCACGAGTTCGCATCTCGTGCTGATGGTGCATCCTCTCGAAATGAGTGACCCAACGTCGTTCTTTTGGCGTGAGGCGGTCCTCATGTTCACTCCCACTACCGACGTTGCTCCCATGATTGCTTGGAATACCTGCCATAGTTAGTAGAAACAAAGAAACTTCACACAGATATGAAAGCTCCTATGAACTACTAGGTGGTATGAAGTGGCAATCCTCACACACGCTCAAGCTTCTACCAAGTTCTTACAAGTCCTCGATGTGGCAAGCGATTGCAAATTCCAGAACCTGTGTGGTTAGAAGATGGTGGAGCTTGGACAGGCAATGATATGTAGCAAAGGAGGAACTAGTACCACTGAACCAAAGTAAGCTGAAAAGTCGTTCAAAGTCAGTACAGTGCTGGTCCTAGGCTAGACCGTGCTAGAGACGCGAGCCTAATCACCAACGATGCCACAGAGATGCAATGGGAATGTCCTCAACACAAAGCAAGCAGCTAGGGCCCCTCCTTTTTTTTTTTTTTTTTTTGATTTTTTTTCTTTTTTTTGTGGGAGCCCTAAAACTGAATAACAGACTCAACAAGGACTCCAAACAATTCTCACAGCACACACTTTTTTTTTGACCAGGGGTATAAAGGTAATTAAAAGATACTCTCTCTCTCTCTGAACTTTGATTTGGAATTGATGTAGTGCGGCTTTTGAAAATTGCACTTGCCTCTTTTTTTTGTCGGTAGCGATCAGAAGCAGCACTCAGGCGACAGTTTTTGCGAGGCGAGCACTCGGCGACCGATTTTCAGAGGGCGAGCACTCGGCGACAGTCTGGCGATGGCGAGCACTCGGCGACCATGTAAGCGATGGCGAGCACTCAGCGACAGTCACGGCGATGGCGAGCACTCGGCGACCAGTGCGCGATGGGCGAGCACTCGGCGACCACCATGCGATGGGCGAGCACTTCGGCGACCGTCAGGCGATGGCGAGCACTTTCGGCGACGATCGCGATGGCGAGCACTCGGCGACCAAAGTCGGCGATGGGCGGCGATCTTCGAGGTACTCTCCCTACTTTGGTGATCGCCGAAAACCACTCGGATTGGGAAACAGATCAGGGAAATTCACGACCCAATCTAATCTCCCGCACCAGGCAGAAACAAACTCGTCTCCAACTTGATCTCTAACCACCACTACGAGTCCTGATCTGAATGCAATCTGATCTACTAACAGAGAACAACTCCAATTCGAATGCAAATATGACAAAACGTGACTCGAACTCGAAACTCTAAGGGACTAGACTCTAAAACCAGCAAAGACACGACTATGCAAACGACGATTCAACAAACCAAGAACAAGTAGTAAAAGTTACGGCACAAATTAGCTGGGACAGAGGGACAAGTCTTATTTTAGTGGGGCAATTTTCTGGACTCTAGGTAAAAAAAACGAAATTGAAGGAAAATCTCACCGAGCAACCTTGAGCTCTGATACCACTTGATGGGGACGGGTGATCCCGATCTTTCGGTGAGATGATGATACGTCGATTTGGGTGTGTTGATGGCACCGAATTTAGGGCTTCCTACCAACAGGTCGGGAGCTTCACAATCGCAATGCCAATCCTCACAGATACAAGATCCAAACGATCAAAAGTTCCTGCAAGAAATCGAGAACCCGCAAGAACAAAGTATGAAGCAATCTGGAAATATGGTATTGAAATCAAGAACAAGTTGAGGTTCTGTTTCTCGGCTCAAGGCGGTCTAGTCGACACGCAGCGCAAACGAGGAGGGACGCACACGGGTCTACCAAACACAACAAAACCTAGCGACAATGTCGACGGCCGGTGAGGTATTATATAGGGTGGAAACCAGACTTGGGGCACCCAAATTAGGGTAGGCCACCATCCTAAGGTCGTCCACCATGCAACCCTAACCATACATGGGCCATGGGCCCAAAAATAAGGTGGCGCAGCACCTGGAATTTCTGTCCCGTGAGATTGTTCTGTGATTTCCCGTCGCTCCAGGAGGAATTTGTCCTTGGGACTAGATCCATTGGAAAGGTTATCTCGATACCTTTCAAACGGGTGGTCGCACGCTGAAAACGGAGACCGAGAGCTCAAGTTATGTCCGTTTGAAGTACTGCTGCTCCTGGATGGCCGAACTGGACTCGGCGACGAATTGTGCTTGATCTTGGGCCTTCTTTGGCGAGAGGGCTGTCCTCGGTAGATGTCCTTGACCTGCTGGTCCGGCAAATGTGGATGAAAAGGCCTTGCTTCCGGATTGAGTCCTCTAGGCGTCGTAGTCGAAGTAGGGGTCGTAGGGGAAGAAGGGGCAACGGTTGTATCCTTGGTTGGGATGTCCTCATCACTTTTTCCCGCCGCGGTTTTCCAGCTCGGCCTCCAATATTTTCCAGATAATTCGTCGAAAAAGATATTTCTATAACTCTATCTTTCTATTTTTCTCCCGTTTTGCTCATTATTTCGACGATTTAAAAAATTAGATGCCGTCGAAAAAAACATTTATTCTTCGAAAAAACGACACGCGCGGCGTGGTACGCCGCGGATAATTTCCTAGTTGCATACGTTGATGCTCCGTTTGGCCCAAGCTCCTGGTCTGCCCCAGCTTCAAAAGAAAAGTGGGAGATTGAGAATCGAAGCTAAGGGCCTGTTTCGAAGGTGTTCAACTTCTCCAAATCAATGTTTACAATCTTACATTTATCTATTTTTTTGGAGAAATAAAACTTTGTCATGGGAAGCATGAAAATACGACATATATAGTTGTCCTTATCCTATATCTATATATATTATTAAACAAGTGATCCCCACTTACTACAATCAATGCTATTTCTCTCCTCTCTTATACAATTACATCACCTCTATTGTTCACATTGTTTGGATGAAAATTGAGTGTCATAGATATTCCCTCGTTTGCATCATCTTCTATTTTTCTTTTAGCCCTACCATGTTTCACCTTTGTTTGTTCAACATTACAACCAACAAATTGATTTCTTCAAATCTAGCTCACTGTACCTACCGCCCTATTTTCCTCATAATCTGATATGATGGTTTTGGATTAATCATTACATCAATTTTGTTTGCAGGATTGCATCAATGTTCCACTTCTTTTAGTGTTCTGTATTGCCGAACAATATCTCTGAAGCAATGACATTCGTAAAGGATTCCTTTTTGAGGTATTCCAATTGAGATCTTCTTTTTTTCCATTGCTTATATTTCCTACTATGACTCTCAATCATCAGATTGGTATATTTATGAAGGTATAATCTTTTTTTTTTTTGCCTTGATTTACTTTGATCTGAAATTTTGTTCATATTCGTCTACCTCCTCCGCCGTTCAAGTCCTCTCTCTGAATTGGATTTCACCGTTATTTCCTTTTTGATTTTCTTTTGTGTGCATATTTCTCCAAAGCTGTTTATAGACGTGAAGTCCCACAGCTAGCAACACTAGTTATATAGCAATATAACCGCAACTCCAAAGTTGGAGAAATGGTTTGCTAGCTCCGAAATTACACATGCTCCTACGGTCCTACCCTTTGTTTGGGTTCTCTTGGAGCCAAACATTGGAACACTTGTGACCTACCTGTCAGCTAGGCCAAACAAAGCCTGATTAGGGTTGAAAACGGTTCGGATATTTTCCGACCAATCCGGATATTTTCGGATACGGATTCTGTCGGATATGATATTTTTCGGATAGTATTGGATCGGATACGGATATTTTTTTGTCGGATACGGATACGGATTCGGTAGCTCATTATCCGTCGGATACGGATACGGATGCGGATAATCCGGATAATAGTGGGTCGGATATCCGGATAGCATATGTGATGAGGACGGGTGATCCCGATCTTTTGGTGAGATGATGATACGTCGATTTGGGGGTGTTGATGGCACCGAATCAAGGGCTTCCTACCAACAGGTCGGGAGCTTCACAATCGCAATGCCAATCCACACAGATACAAGATCCAAACGATCAATTGTTCCTGCAAGAAATCGAGAACCCGCAAGAACAAAGCATGAAGCAATCTGAATAGATAGTTTTGAAATCAAACGAAACAAGTTGAGGTTCTGTTTCTCGGCTCGGGCGGTCTAGTCGACACGCGCAAACACGAGGAGGGACGCACACGGGGTCTACCAAACACAACAAAACCTAAGCGTAAAAGATAGGTGGTGGCCACATATATATATGCGGCTAGGAGGTGTAGGGCAGCCAAAACTGCGGTGGCCACCAAAACCCTAAGATACACGGGCCATAGGCCCAAAAGGAAGGTGACGCAGCACTTGGAAACTCTGTCCCGTGATATTTTTCTGTGATTTCCCGTTGCTTCATGATGAATTTGGAAGTGGGACTAGATCCATTGGAAAGCTTATCTTCTAAGCTTTCAAACGGGTGGTCGTACGCTAAAAACGGAGTCCGGGAGTCCAAGTTATGTCTGTTTGAAGTACTGCTGCTCCTGGATGGCCGAACCCGACTCGGAGACGAATTCCCGTTAGATTGTTCTGTAATTTCCCGTCGCTTTAGGACAAATTTGGAAGTGGAGCCAGATCCATTGGAAAGATTATCTCTTAAGCTTTCAAACGGGTGGTCGTACGCTGAAAACGGAGTCCGGGAGCCCAAGTTATGTCCGTTTGAAGTACTGCTGCTCCTGGATTGCCGAACCGGACTCGGAGACAAATTCCCGTGAGATTGTTCTGTGATTTACCGTCGCTTCAGGATGAATTTGGAAGTTTGTCCAGATCCTTTGGAAAGGTGATCTCGATACCTTTCAAACGAGTGGTTGAACGTTGAAAACGGAGTTCGCATGTGGCCGTGGCGTCTGTTTGAAGTGCTGCTGCTCCTGGATGGCCGAACTGGAATCGGAGACGAATTGAGCTTGATGTTGGGCCTTCCTTGGCGCGTGGGCTGTCCTTGGTGGATGTCATTGACATGCTGGTCCAGCAAAGGTGGGTGGAAAGGCCTTGCTTCGGATTAAGCCCTCCAGCGTCGTGAAGCGAGATAGCAGCCGAAACAGCGACGGTCGGGGACGAAGTAGTGGTCGTAGGGGAAGAAGAACCAGCGGTTGTATCCTTGGTTGGGATGTCCTCATCATCCTCCCCTTCTTGAATTGGAGTCGTCCTCGACTCCTTCTCATTCTCTGCAAAAGGTTGGTGACAACAGGGACAAAAGAACAGATGGTTGCAAACTTTTGGTGATGTCATCAAATATCGTAGCATTGGTAGCTAACAAAATTACACCTTTTAATTTACGATCAGATTTATCACTTGTTGCTTTTGGTTGATTTAGATCATTAGCTACACTCTTCTTTTTAGTATCATTACTTTCGTGCTCTCTTTTTGTATGTTGTGCAGCAACCTTACGTAATTCAGTGGGGGTCATTGGTTCCAAAATTATTTTCTTTCCCTTAAACATGAAAGTGTACTGATTGGTCCTACCATGATGTGTGGCATCTATATCAAATATCCATGGTCTACCCAGCAAAAGAGAACAAGCATCCATGGGTACAACATCGCAAACAACATGATCATGATAAGAACCGATAGAAATAGGGACTTGAACGGTTTTTGTTACCTGAACCTTACCATTAGAATTGAGCCACTCAATCTCGTATGGTTGTTGTAGTGGACTTGTGGCCAAGCCAAGCTTCTCGACCATATCCACACTAGCAAGGTTGTTGCAGCTACCTCCATCAACAATGACATGCACAGCGCGCTCATTCACCACACACCTTGTCTGAAAGATAGTATGGCGTTGAGTTTGTTCATCGCGTGCAAGATGTACGCTAAGTACACGTGTGACAACAAGAGCTGGGTATTTCTCGGATGCTGCGGAAGTGATAATCTCTTCTTCTTGTTCTTGTACGTCCCCTTCAGTTGATGTAGGTGTGATTTCAATGGTTTGAACTTCATTTGCACATGTGGCAACAATGCTCTCATCTTTCTCCTTTTTCTTGTCTTCATTCTTCTTCTCTTGGCAATGCTTACCTTCCTGCGAAGTGTTAGCTACAAGAGGAGGAGCAACAATGTGTCTCTAACTAAGCTAAAATTCTTTCAATGATTCAAGTACCATATTTTCAGCTTTAATGGCACATTTAAATAATTGTGAAAGAGAATTATATGTGTCATCAATGAGAATATCCCGAATCTCTTTATTTAATCCATTAAAAAATCTATTTTCAATTACCTCATCACATTCATTTAACCCACTAAGTTTTAACAAGGTTTTAAATTCTCTATAGTATTCCTTTACCTTCATCTTATGTAACATCCCAAAATTTGAGTTTTGGAATGTTTAAAATAAAAAAATGAATCATTTGCAATTTCTTGGAATTAACCGAAGCTTAAATTGAATTTTCTAATAATTATAAGATTTAATTTGATTAATCAATGCGTCAAATTAAAGGTTTCCAGTTTTTATTGGGTTCCTTGTGCTTCAAGGAATTTTTCTGAATTTTTAGGGATTTTTTCTGAATTTATTTGGTATTTATTTGAATTATTTGGAGTTTATTCGGAATTTTGATATTTATTTTATTCGGAAATTTTATTTAAATTCTTTTCCTCCGGGTGGGCCAACTTCACTGTTCATCCGACGGCCCATCATCAGTGCTCGTGACTCTCATTAACACAACAAACCGTGTCGATCCGTGCCGATTAGAATCCGACGGCTAGTATCGGTATGCGTACCAAACCCTAAACCTAATCAAACCCTAACCGCCGCCGCCCGTAACAGTAGCGCCGCCCCGACCAACCTCGTTTCTCGTGCTATTTCCCTCAACCCTAGCCTATTTAAGGCCACTCCGGTTCGCGTGCCGCACTCTCCTCTCCGCGCCGCCTCTTTCCCCTTCTCTCTCATCGCCGGAGACGCTGTGTCGTGGCCGTGTGATCTCGTCGGAGTTCTTCTTCCGTGCGCAAGTTTCTCCGCCGTATTCCTTCGCCTACGGTGAGTCTCCGCCGCCCCTTTTGGTACCAGTGAGTTCACCTCTTCATGCTCTTCCGGAAACCCTAACTCTTCTGCTCCCTCCGCTGTTCATTCGCCGGATGCGTCTCGTCTTCTCCAGCGCCGGTGGACTGCGCCGCCACTTCGCCGTCGCTCTTCCTCCGTCATCCTCGACCGTCGGATCGTCCAACTGCGGCTAGATCTGCGCCACGCCGTTCCGCCGCTCATCTTCAACGCATCGCCGTCGGATCCTCATCCATCGGTACCGGGTCGCGCCCGCGTGTACCGGTGAATCTCAAACCCTAACCCTTACGTGTTGTCGCCGCGTGGCCGCCATGTGTGCGCCACGTCGTCTCCAGCCGCTTACGTAGTTGCCTGTGTCCGCCACGTGCGAAGCCATGTCACGCCACGTGATGGCCAACTCACCGCTATAGTATGCGTGTCATCACATGTCTGCCGCGTGTGAGCCACGTGCGGCCACATGTTCCCTGTAATGCCACCTCACCGCCGCGTGTGTGCCATGTGTCGCCACGACGCTGCCACGTGAGCCATAGTCATATGTGTATGCCTTGTCACCCATAAACCATGCACCCGGTTCACCATAGACCGATCCAATGACACAAGGACCCCACCGGTCAGCCACAGCTATTATTCCGATTTAAACCCGAATTTCAGAATATTCAACCAATCGCTATCCGACACGTGTCACCTTTTGTTTAATTCCCGATTTTCTCTCTATTTAAACTTCGGAAGGTCCGTTCTCCTCCGTTCGAACTCCGATTCGAACGATTCAAATTTCTAAATTTATATAAAATCAAGATCTATCTGTTGGTGTCATTTTTATGAATTTTTGGATTTTATTTATTTCTGTTTTATTTATTTTTGCCTCGTTTTGCGTGTTTCGCGTATAGACGGCGTAGCGGTTGAGCAAGCGGAGCATCCAGTGGAGGTAGCAGCAGCGGAAGAGGGTGAAGGCAAGTCGTAGACCTTTGATCATATTGAACCCATGTTTGCAAAAGTACTTTGTTTTATACAATTGCATGCTATATGTGTAACAATGCTAGTTTATGGGAGTAGCTATTTACTGTTTGAGTATGCCTTTGATTATTGGAATGCCATGTATCCATTGTTAACCATAGGTTGGGACATTATTAGTTGGACATAATCATAGTACCAAAGATTGGGTTATCGTAGCTATGCTTAGCCATGCTTAGTTGTCCGATGGGATTCATATCACTGTGAACTAATGTTAATCTTGACTTAATGAGATATGGAATTGTGGTCATTGACCATTGTTGTAAAACTTGTTGTACCATGGCGAGGGATGCCATTGGTTTTGGGTTGAACAAAATGTTTCCCTCGGGCAATTGATCGTGCGATAAAGGGGTCTTTGTTTAGCACATTGGGATGTGGTGTTTGCTGAGACAATTTAAGGACTTAATCTTGTGCGCCATTGAACTGGGCCTAACCGTGCAACCACAAGTCCGGTATGGGGCGGACCTAGCTGATTAATTTGCAATGTCCAGACTTGAGTATTGCCATTGTTGGTGTGGGGCGGGTAGACTCACATGGCTCAAGAGGGGCCCCGAGGGCTAAACCTTAGAGGGCGGTCGAGTTTAGACAGCATTGTAAAGGCTTTGTCATGATTTCTCTGCCGACACACCAAAGGTAGTGTGCTCGGCGGCGCAAGGAGAATATCATGTCTTGTGGGTAAAGCCGTACAACCTCTGCGAGTGTAAACTATTGAATAGCCGTGTCATGCGTCATGGACAAGCAGGGATTTCACACAGGGTATAGAGTATTTTCTTGAAATGTGGAATGGTTGGGATGTGAGCAGGAGTTCACCGTTGTTTTGTTGTCTCAAGCTATCTTTGTTGAATTGTGTGGTTGATACTTGTTTTGAATGATGTAGGGTGATGCCTCGTCATTCTGTTCATGTTGTCTACCATTGATTTACCAGTTATTTATTATTGTTTTATTAATCTGCTTTCACTCTATTTACTGTATTTCAATTCAAGTTATGGCTTTACGCAAATGAACCATATTATGCCTTCCTTTGTTTAAGCCATGCATTTAGTTACTTGCATTAAGTTTCCGAGACTTGCGAGTATGTTGCATACTCACCCCCGCTTTTTATTGCGGGGCTGCTTATTCCATAAAGCAGATGAAGACATCTGTGGTGAAGACTTTGAAGAGCAGGAACACTATGAAGACCTCGTCGACTAGGATGGCGTTTCCCCAGACGATTGCCTGTGGCATGTCGAATGGCCCAAGTTATCTTATTTCCGCTGCAACAGTTTATTTGTTTCTTAAGCCAAGAGGCATTGGTGTATGAACCTTGACCATAAGGTCGTTTGCTTTATTCAATAATAATTTGTTTCTTCTTAGTTATTTCGATGTATGGAATGATATGTCATCTATGTTTCCTTTGTGTGCACTAAGCGTGATCTGGACTAGTGCAAGGTATACCTGAAGGGTTTTGGTTGCATATCCGGGTCCCGACAGAGATGGTATCGAGCCATATCGATGTTGGTCGCTTTCTTAGTTAGCATGGTCTTCAAAATTATTTTCTAAATCAAACCAACAAATTGGTATTTAATAGTTTGTCTCTTCTCGTCTTATTCTTAGGTTCTTATTCCTCTCCTTCTTTGAAACATTGCTTTGAAATTTAAATTGATCTTATCCCATTAAACTTCTTGAAAGCCATGGATCTTCGCAAGGAACCAAACCTAGGGGCGATGATAAAGCCGTCGAAGAGTATATCCGAGAAGACTACCATATAAGATAGGTTTGTGGTGCTCTATGGTGTTTGAGCATGCCATTCTCTTTTGGTTTAGCTACGTTTAGTCTGCGTATACTAGGATTTTTGTTGCTTGTGTGCCGGGTATGTTGTACACTTGCCTCCAGCACGGTGTTACAACTGTACCTTAAGTTGAAAGCTTTATTTGGTTCTTTATTTTGTAGCCTTTTCGGCTATGCCCTTGGTTGACCTTTGTTCTTGGGTATTACCTTCTCCCCTAGATGACCTTACCACTTCTCTATTGCTTTTCCCTCTTACCTATTAAACCCTTGTCTTTGCATCGCAGAATGGTTGACACTAGCTCGAGCCGAGTCGCGATTAGCGATGGATGCCAATGCTAATGCAGCGCCGATGCCACCCGCCACCACCTCCTGTAGTAGTGACGGACCGAACTTAGGACATTTCTTGGCAGCTCAGACTCAACTTATGAATACAATGATCGAGAATATGAACAATATGATGAATCGCCAGAATCGAGCTGCAGATTGCCCTAGCAAACTTGTTGAACCAACAAAATCAAAACTCTTCTTCTTCATTGCTGCCGCACCTCCTCGGCTTACGCCCTCGGTCCAAGCTAGCGAAATTCATGAGGACTCGTCGCCTACCTTCTCCAACTCTTGAGAACCCTTGGGCCAGATGATTGGATTCGCCCATTGAGAAGAAGCTCGCCATTGCTCGATTACACGATCATGAGAAGGTGTTATATCTTTGCTCATCGGTTTGAAGGCACCGCCACAATGGTGGGAGAACTACATTGCCGCCCATGATGATCCTCAAACCATCACTTGGGCAGAGTTTTCAGCTGCTTTCCGCCACTCCCATATCCCTGATGGAAAGGTGGAGATGAAGAAGAATGAGTTCCGAGAGCTCAAGCAAGACGGGATGACAGTGAGTGAATATCTCAATAAGTTCACTCAACTTGCTCGCTATGCACCAGAAGATGTAGCCACAGATGATGCTCGCGGAAGAGGTTCAAGCGTGGGCTCAACCTGAGTTTAAAGATACAAGTCATCGGCACGACTATGCGATTTCAGCACTTGGTAGACAAAGCTATGCTCATTGAGGAGTCCGTCGTGAGTGGGAAGAATCCCAAGAGGAAGATGATGCAACATGGAGCTCATAAGAATCAACCGCAGAGAGCGGGTCCAATGCTCAACGACTGCTTTCGTTTCACTACTCCTCCATCAACATTCAGACACACTGACACCTCGCCCAAAGACTTTCAGGCAACCCTAACATCAACACCAACAAAGAATCCGCCTCGAGAGGACCATAATCCACCGCAGGGGTGACATGCTTCAATTGCAATGGCGTGGTCACTATGCCAATAATTGCCCTAGAAAGCAAATTTGTGACACTGTTCGTTTCAACTTGGGATCAACACCAGCCAAGACCCCCGCACCAGGAGCAGGACGTGGAGCCTCCGAGACCCCAAATCAAGCTACCAGGACTCCACCGCCTATTGGAAGAGGTCGTGTGAATCACGTCACCACTGAGGATGCCCAGGCTGCATCAGACGTCATACTAGGTAAGCTCCTAGTCAACTCAGCATCTGCCATGGTTTTGTTTGATTCTGGAGCTACGCATTCGTTTGTTTCTCGGAGTTTTGCTACAAACCATCAGTTAAAAACCAGGCCTTTGAAAACTGTTTTATTGGTGCAATCACCTTGTTCGGATTTGAGTACGAACCAAGGCTGCCCCGAAGTTAAGATATTAATTGGAGGGGTAGAATTCCTAGCCAACCTCATTGTCCTAGACACCAAATCCCTAGATGTAATCCTAGGAATGGATTGGCTCTCTAAGAACCAAGCCGTTTTGGATTGTGGAAATAGAGAGATCACATTAACCAGTCCAGATGGAACAAAGTTAAAGTTTCAAGCTGCCGTAGATCAGTCCGAAGGAATAAAAGTTTGTAGTGCCAAAGGAATAAGTTTAGAAGATGTGCCAATTGCTAGAGAGTTTCCTGATGTGTTTCCAGATGAGTTGCCCGGAATGCCACCGAATAGAGATATAGAGTTCTTGATCGAGCTAGTTCTGGAACGCATACCCATCTCCAAGAGACCGTATAGGATGCACGCTAATGAGTTAGCCAAGTAAAAAGCAGATCAAAGAGTTGCAAGATCGGGGTTTTGTTAGACCAAGTTCTTAGCCATGGGGAGCCCCAGTTCTTCTAGTGGAAAAGAAGGATGGAACTTCGAGAGGATGTGTGTGGACTATCGTGCCCTAAATGAGGTCACCATTAAGAATAAGTACCCTCTGCCAAGGATTGATGATTTGTTTGACCAGCTTCAAGGAGCAGGAGTATTCTCGAAGATTGACTTGAGGTCAGGTTACCATCAGTTGAAGATTCGTAAAGAGGATATACCCAAAACAGCTTTTGTGACTCGGTATGGACAATATGAGTATACCGTGATGTCTTTTGGTTTGACCAATGCCCCTGCCTATTTCATGACCCTGATGAATAAAGTATTCATGGAATACTTAGACAAGTTTGTCGTTGTCTTTATCGATGACATTCTGATCTATTCCAAGAGTGAGGCAGAACATAAGGATCACTTGCGGAAGGTATTGACAAAGCTAAGAGAACATCAACTCTATGCTAAGTTCAGTAAATGTGAGTTCTGGATGAAAGAAGTTGCTTTCCTAGGTCACGTTATATCGGCGAAGGTGTCATTGCATGACCACGGTAAAGTGAGAGATGTGCTCAATTGGGAGTCACCAAGACGGTAACCCAAGTCGAAGTTTCCTTGGAATGGCGGGATATTATCGCCGTTTCATAGAAGGTTTTCGAGAAAAGCTAGACCGCTCACCCAACTTTTGAAAAAGGAGAAGAAATTTGCTTGGACATCGAGTGTGGCGAAGTTTTCAAGAACTAAAGAAGTGTTTGACAACCGCCCCAAAGCTTGTTTTGCGGATATCGAAAGGATTTTGAGATATTTTGTGATGCATCCGTCAAGGACTCGGTTGTGTGCTAATGCAAGACAAGAAGGTAGTGGCGTATGCTTGGCGTCAATTAAGGCCACATGAAGTCAACTATCCAGGCCCATGATTTGGAATTAGTTTGCCGTAGTGCATGCTTTAAAGATTTAGCGTCATTACCTCATCGATGTCGTTGTGAGGTGTACACCGATCATAAGAGCCTCAAGTACATTTTACCCAAGCCGAACTCAATATGAGGCAAAGAAGATGGTTGGAGTTGATCAAGGACTATGACATTGGTATTCATTATCATCCGGCAAAGCCAATGTTGTGGTGATGCTTTAAGTAGAAAGAGTTCTTTGCAACACCACGATGATTAAGGAAAGTCACCAAAGACTCTATGAGGAATTTGAAGCTCGATCTAGAAGTGGTGCAAGAAGGTTACTTAGCAACTTTGGAAGTCGTCCAACATTGGAAGATCGATCCGGAAGCCCAAGTGATGATCTTGATATCAAGGAGATCAAGACTAATATGAAGAAAGGAAAAGCCCGGTGATTCACTTGAAGATGAAAAGTCTTGTGTGGTGTGAGAATCGTATTTGTGTACTGATCGAGAAAAAGAGCTCAAGGAGTCATTACTCAAAGAAGCGCATGAGACATTATACTCCATCCACCACGAAGTACCAAGATGTATCAAGACCTCAAGGAAAGGTATTGGTGGCGAGTATGAAGCGTGAGATTGCGAATATGTTGCTCTTTGTGATATCTGCCAAGGTTAAAGCAGAGCATCGAGGCCGCAGGATTGCTTGACCATTGAAGATTCAGTGGAAGTGGGAAGAGATTGGTATGGATTTCATTACTGGGACTTCCTAAGACCCAAGGTGTTATGATTCGATCTGGGTAATAGTGGATCGATTGACCAAGGTAGCTCACTTCATTCGATTAAGACTACCTACACCGGAGATAAATTGGCGTAATTATATATGTCAAGGATTGTCGGTCTTCATGGAGTGCCTAAGAAGATTGTCTCCGATAGAGGAACCCGGTTTACCTCTCGTTTTTAAGCGAGTTTGCATGAAGCTATGGGAACTCATCTCGAGTTCAAGATCTTGCTATCACCCTCGGTGATGGACAAAGCGAGCGTGTGAACCAGATTCGGAGGATATGCTAAGAGCTTGTGCCTTAACCTATGGTGCTAAGTGGGACAAGTGTTTGCCCTATGCAGAGTTTTCTTACAATAATAGTTATCAGGCCAGCCTGCAAATGTCTCCTTTTGAAGCTTTATATGGAAGAAAGTGCAGAACCCCTCTTAATTGGAAAGAGACTGGAGAAAGACAATTGTTTGGTCCTGCCATACTACAAGAAGCCGAAGAGCAAGTGCGATTAATTGAGACAAGTTGAAGATAGCTCAAAGCGAGATGAAGAGTTATGCAGATAATCGTCGCCGAGATTTGAGTTTCGAGCCCAATGATTATGTGTATCTTAGAGTTACACCTCTAAAAGGAGTTAAGCGATTTCAAGTAAAAGGAAAGCTTGCCCCTAGATATGTTGGACCGTTCAAAATTTTGGAACGAAGAGGAGAAGTTGCTTACAAACTCGAGTTGCCTCAGTCCTTCGCTGGAATCCATGATGTGTTCCATGTGTCTCAGTTGAAAAAGTGCCTGCGAGTGCCAGAAGAGCAGATGTCGTTGGGAGCCATCGATTTGCAAGAGGATCTCACCTATAAGGAGCAGCCAGTGAAGATATTGGATGTTGCAGAGCGCATCACGAGAAGCAAGATCATCCGTTTTTGCAAAGTCCAGTGGAGCAATCATTCAGAAGAGGAAGCCACTTGGGAGCGAGAAGAGGATCTGAAGTCCGAGTTTCCCCACCTATTCTCTAGCCAGTCCGAATCTCGGGGTCGAGATTCCATTTAAGGGGGGGAGGTTTGTAACATCCCAAAATTTGAGTTTTGGAATGTTTAAAATAAAAAAATGAATCATTTGCAATTTCTTGGAATTAACCGAAGCTTAAATTGAATTTTCTAATAATTATAAGATTTAATTTGATTAATCAATGCGTCAAATTAAAGGTTTCCAGTTTTTATTGGGTTCCTTGTGCTTCAAGGAATTTTTCTGAATTTTTAGGGATTTTTTCCGAATTTATTTGGTATTTATTTGAATTATTTGGAGTTTATTCGGAATTTTGATATTTATTTTATTCGGAAATTTTATTTAAATTCTTTTCCTCCGGGTGGGCCAACTTCACTGTTCATCCGACGGCCCATCATCAGGCTCGCCTCTCATTAACACAAAATAACCGTAATCGATCCGTGGTCGATTAGAATCCGACGGCTAATGTCGTAGCATGCCAAACCCTAAACCTAATCAAACCCTAACCGCCGCCGGCCCGTAACAGTAGCGCCGCCCCGACCAACCTCGTTTCTCGTGCTATTTCCCTCAACCCTAGCCTATTTAAGGCCACTCCGGTTCGCGTGCCGCACTCTCCTCTCCGCGCCGCCTCTTTCCCCTTCTCTCTCATCGCCGGAGACGCTGTGTCGTGGCCGTGTGATCTCGTCGGAGTTCTTCTTCCGTGCGCAAGTTTCTCCGCCGTATTCTTCGCCTCGGTGAGTCTCCGCCGCCCTTTTGGTACCAAAGTGAGTTCACCTCTTCATGCTCTTCCGGAAACCCTAACTCTTCGCTCCCTCCATTGTTCATTCGCGGATCGTCTCGTCTTCTCGGCCTTGGGTGGGCTGCGCCACCACTTGTCGCTCTTCCTCCGTCATCCTCGACCGTCGGATCGTCTAAGCGCGGCTAGATCTGCGCCACGCCGTTCGCCGCTCATCTTCAACGCATCGCCGTCGGATCCTCATCCATCGGTGGGTCGCGCCGCGTGTCTGGTGAATCTTGAAACCCTAACCCCGTGTTGTCGCCGCGTGGCGCCATGTATGTGCGCCACGTCGTCTCCACCGCCACGTAGTTGCTCGGTCCGCCACGTGCGAAGCCATGTCACGCCACGTGATGGCCAACTCACCGCTATAGTATCGTGTCATCACATGTCTCGCGCGTGTGAGCCACGTGCGGCCACATGTTCCTCGTAATGCCACCTCACGCGGCGTGTGTGCCGTGTGTCGCCACGCCGCCGCCACGTGAGCCATAGTCATATGTGTATGCCTTGTCACCCATAAACCATGCACCGGTTCACCATAGACCGATCCAATGACACAAGGACCCCACCGGTCAGCCACGGCTATTATTCGATTTAAACCCGAATTTCAGAATATTCAACCAATCGCTATCCGACACGTGTCACCTTTTGTTTAATTCCTGATTTTCTCTCTATTTAAACTTGGAAGGTCCGTTCTCCTCCGTTCGAACTCCGATTGAGCGATTCAAATTCTAAATTTATATAAAATCAAGATCTATCTGTTGGTGTCATTTTTATGATTTTTTGGATTTTATTTATTTCTGTTTTATTTATTTTTGCCTCGTTTTGCGTGTTTCGCGTATAGACGGCGTAGCGGTTGAGCAAGCGGAGCATCCAGTGGAGGTAGCAGCAGCGGAAGAGGGTGAAGGCAAGTCGTAGACCTTTGATCATATTGAACCCATGTTTGCAAAAGTACTTTGTTTTATACAATTGCATGCTATATGTGTAACAATGCTAGTTTACGGGAGTAGCTATTTACCTGTTTGAGTATGCCCCTTTGATTATTGGAATGCCATGTATCCATTGTTAACCATAGGTTGGGACATTATTAGTTGGACAGAATCATAGTACCAGCATTGGGTTATCGTAGCTATGCTTAGCCATGCTTAGTTGTCGATGGGATTCATATCACTGTGAACTAATGTTAATCTTGACTTAATGAGATATGGAATTGTGGTACATTGACCCTTGTTGTAAAACTTGTTGTACCATGGCAGGGATGCCATTGGTTTTGGGTTGAACAAAATGTTTCCCTCGGGCAATTGATCGTAAGCGATAAAGGGGTCTTTGTTTAGCACATTGGGATGTGGTTTGTTTTGCACGAGACAATTTAAGGACTTAATCTTGTGCGCCATTGAGCTGGGCCTAACCGTGCAACCACAAGTCCGGTATGGGACGGACCTAGCTGATTAATTTGCAATGTCGAGACTTGAGTATTGCCAGTTGTTGGTGTGGGGCGGGTAGACTCACATGGCTCAAGAGGGGCCCCGAGGGCTAAACCTTAGAGGGCGGTCTGAGTTTAGACAGCATTGTAAAGGCTTTGTCATGATTTCTCTGCCGACACACCAAAGGTAGTGTGCTCTTGGCCAGCGCAAGGAGAATATCATGTCTTGTGGGTAAAGCCGTACAACCTCTGCGAGTGTAAACTATTGAATAGCCGTGTCGCGGTCATGGACAAGCAGGGATTTCACACGGGTATAGAGTATTTTCTTGAAATGTGGAATGGTTGGGATGTGAGCAGGGAGTTCAATGTTGTTTTGTTGTCTCAAGCTATCTTTGTTGAATTGTGTGGTTGATACTTGTTTTGAATGATGTAGGGTGATGCCTCGTCATTACATTCATGTTGTCTACCATTGATTTACCAGTTATTTATTATTGTTTTATTAATCTGCTTTCACTCTATTTCTCAGATTTCAATTCAAGTTATGGCTTTACGCAAATGAACCATATTATGCCTTCCTTTGTTTAAGCCATGCATTTAGTTACTTGCATTAAGTTTAGAGACTTGCGAGTATGTTGCATACTCACCCCGCTTTTTATTCTGGGTGCTTATTCCATAAAGCGGATGAAGACATCGTGGTGAAGACTTTGAAGAGCAGAACACTATGAAGACCTCGCCGACTAGGATGGCGTTCCCAGACGATTGCTGTGGCATGTCGAATAGCCCAAGTTATCTTATTTCATTGCAGCAGCTTTATTTGTTTCTTAAGCCAAGAGGCATTGGTGTATGAACCTTGACCATAAGGTCGTTTGCTTTATTCAATAATAATTTGTTTCTTCTTAGTTATTTCGATGTATGGAATGATATGTCATCTATGTTTCCCTTTGTGTGCACTAAGCGTGATCTGGACTAGTGCAAGATACCGAAGGGTTTCGGATTGCATATCCGGGTCCGACATCTTACCTTGTTGTAAATGTTTCAAATCAATAAAAGCATCAAACTCATCATATTCTTCATATCCATGATTAGAAGGAGATGGAGCAATTGCGATACACTTCTTCTCATGGCCTCTAGTGATGTGTCTGTCATTGTTAGTAGAAACAAAGAAACTCACACAGATATGAAAGCTCCTATGAACTACTAGGTTTTATGTAGTGGCAAGCCTCACACACGCTCAAGCTTCTACCAAGTTCTTACAAGTCCTCGATGTGGCAGCGATTGTAAATTCTGAACACGTGTGGTAAGAAGATGGTGGAGTTTGGACAGTAATAATATGTAGCAAAGGAGGAACTAGTACCACCGATCCAAAGTAAGTCGAAAAGTCGTTCAAAATCGAGATAATGTCTGGTCCTAGGCTAGACCGTGCTAGAGACGCGAGCCTAAACACCAATGATGCCACAGAGACGAATGAGAATGACCACAACACAAAGCAAGCAGCTAGGGCTCCTCTCTTTTTCTTTTTCTTTTCTTCTCTTTTTTTTGATTTTTTCTCCTCTTTTTTTTTGTTTGTGGGAGCCCTAAAACTGAATACAGACTCAAAAGGAGACTCCCAAGCAACACTCACCACACACACTCTGATGCAGCAACCGAGCTATGGAAGGAAAGGCTTGTGCTGCTTTGATGCGGCCGCGCTTTGGAAGGAAAGACTTGCACGGTTTGATTCAAATTAACTATGGACTTTGGTTTTGCAATTGATCTATGCGGCTTTTGTATTATGCACTTGCCTTTTGCCCTCTCGATTTGGTCTCGTTCCTTATCCGCGCCAACGATTTAGAATCGGATTCTACTTTGGCAAACTCGAGGGTAACACGGATTAAGAAACGGATTAGGAAACAAACTCGACCTAATCTGAATCGACGAAGAACACGACACTGGATTTAAAACGTGAATAGAACTCGAAACTCTAAGGAACTAGACTCTAAAACCAGCAAAACACGATTATGCAACCGATAGTTCAACAAACCAAGAGCAAGAAGTAAAAGTTAGGGCACAAATTGGCTTGGACAGAGGGACAAATCTTATTTTTGTGGGGCAATTTTCTGGACTCTAGGTAAAAAACGAAATTGAGGGAAAATCTCACCGAGCAACCTTGAGCTCGATACCACTTGATGAGGACGGGTGATCCCGATCTTTTGGTGAGATGATGATACGTCGATTTGGGGGTGTTGATGGCACGAATCAAGGGCTTCCTACCAGCAGTTCGGAGCTTCACAATCGCAATGCCAATCCACACGATACAAGATCCAAGCGATCAATTGTTCCTGCAAGAAATCGAGAACCCGCAAGAACAAAGCATGAAGCAATCTGAATAGATAGTTTTGAAATCAAAGCGAAACAAGTTGAGGTTACGTTTCTCGGCTCGGGCGGTCTAGTCGACACGCCGCAAACACGAGGAGGGGCGCACACGGGTCTACCAAACACAACAAAACCTAAGCGTAAAAAGATAGGTGGTGGCCACATATATATATCGGCTAGGAGGTGTAGGGCAGCCAAAACTGCGGTGGCCACCAAAACCCTAAGATACACGGGCCATAGGCCCAAAAGGAAGGTGACGCAGCACTTGGAAACTCTGTCCCGTGATATTTTTCTGTGATTTCCCGTTGCTTCATGATGAATTTGGAAGTGGGACTAGATCCATTGGAAAGCTTATCTTCTAAGCTTTCAAGCGGGTGGTCGACGCTAAAAACGGAGTCCGGAGTCCAAGTTATGTCTGTTTGAAGTACTGCTGCTCCTGGATGGCCGAACCCGACTCGGAGACGAATTCCCGTTAGATTGTTCTGTAATTTCCCGTCGCTTTAGGACAAATTTGGAAGTGGAGCCAGATCCATTGGAAAGATTATCTCTTAAGCTTTCAAGCGGGTGGTCGACGCTGAAAACGGAGTCCGGGAGCCCAAGTTATGTCCGTTTGAAGTACTGCTGCTCCTGGATTGCCGAACCGGACTCGGAGACAAATTCCCGTGAGATTGTTCTGTGATTTACCGTCGCTTCAGGATGAATTTGGAAGTTTGTCCAGATCCTTTGGAAAGGTGATCTCGATACCTTTCAAGCGAGTGGTTGAGCGTTGAAAACGGAGTTCGTGATGTGGCCGTGGCGTCTGTTTGAAGTGCTGCTGCTCCTGGATGGCCGAACTGGAATCGGAGACGAATTGAGCTTGATGTTGGGCCTTCCTTGGCGCGTGGGCTGTCCTTGGTGGATGTCATTGACATGCTGGTCCAGCAAAGGTGGGTGGAAAGGCCTTGCTTCGGATTAAGCCCTCCAGCGTCGTGAGACGAGATAGCAACGAAAGCAATGACGGTCGGGGACGAAGTAGTGGTCGTAGGGGAAGAAGAACCAGCGGTTGTATCCTTGGTTGGGATGTCCTCATCAATATGGGCTGGGCCAAGACTTTTGGCCCAAAAAGGTTTCTTAATTTCAGAATTGTTTTCTAATTTAGTTAATCTCTAAAGAAAGTTTTAATTATTAAAATTAGCAAACCAACTCTAAAAATTATGAAATTTTTTGAGAAAGTTCTAGTAACAATATAACATTAAAAAAATTATTTTCAGGATTTTATCAGAGTTTTATTTTTCTCAAAAATTCAAAAACTCCTATTCTTGATAGGAAATTATATTAAATAAGTAGCTAAAATGCATAAAACTCATAAATACATAATTTGTTATTTTAAACATAATTCAACTAAGATTATAAATCTTAAGTCATTACATATAATTGTTATATACTTTTCCTAGAGATATGATATCTAAGTGTTATCAAACATTTAGTATGTTATGTGTTTGCTTCTATTTTGTATCTCACGAGCAAAGATTACCTTATTTTGTGTTTTAATCTATGTGTATGATGAAATAATTATATGTGTGTGATTAACTAAACCTTATATAATTTTGTTTGCGATATGGTATCTAACTATTGTCTAAGTGAATGAAAATGCTTATATTTGTTCAATTTTCAATAATATTTTGATCAAATCAATTAGTTATGTGTTTCATTGATTTTTATGTACAATTTAAGGGGTTATCATGTTTCGATAAATATTCAAACCGTATCCGATTCGATTAGATATCGATCCAGATCCGTATTCGATACTATCCGTATCAGATTCAGATCCGGACTATCCGTATCGTATCCGCATCAGAAAAAATATGAAAACAAATATGGTAGAGCTATTATCCGTCCGTATCCGATCCGTTTTCACCCCTAAGCCTGATGAACGGGATATACACACAAAAAGAAAAAGTGATAGTATCCTCATCCACCAACTTCAAAATTCTAAGGAGTAATATATACCTACCACAATGTTTTACACAAATATGACAGGCAGTTACAGAACAGAATTTTTTTTGCTTACTTAGAGTCTAGAGATGGAGAATAAAATATATCCATTGAACATTTGCATCACAAAAATACAGAAAATGGAAGGATCGGAGGAGGAGGCAACGATAAGCTTGGGGGAGGTGGCGGTGATGTGCTCGAGAAAGAGGTGTGTGATGGTCTCGGGGAGGAGACGCGCGAACTCGGGAACGGCGGCATCGAGTATGGGCAGTAACGACGGGCTTAGGAAGGAGGCCAAGGTCAGTGAAAGAGATTTCGATTGGGTGAGGAGTACGGCAAGCACAAACCCTAGAATGATATATATAGCAGGAAAATGTTATCACAAATAATTCAATTAAAAAACCATCTATAATAAGTTAATATTATAGATGATTTGTGATACAAACCGTTTGTGAAATATCACGGCTGGTTTGTACCATGAAACGTCTGTGACATTAGCTTATCACAGATGGTTCTTAGCATATTCTGCAATTTTGACGGTTATGCTAGCAAAACTATCTATGATTAGCTTTAACATAGACGGTTTTAAAAAACTGTATGTGATGAGGCATCTTATATATATCTTTCTGTAGTAGTGAAGTCCATATAGCACCCTAAACTTTGGTTAAAAGTCCATCACTAAGTTTCACAAAACTATAGATTTCTTATACAAATTATAAAAAAACTATAGATTTTTGCTTCAATTTCACAAAACTACAAATTTTACAAGAATTTGTATCACAAAACTACAAGTTTTAGAATTAACCATTTCTTATAACAGGCCTAATAGTCTGTGCCTATATGGCAGCCTCACGCATGAGTGGAACAGGAAATGAAGGCACGTGAGACTGCTATGTGGGCTCACACTGTCAGACTTTCTACAATAAACAACCAATTCTAAAACCTATAGTTTTGTGGTATAAGTTCTCCTAACATATGTAGTTTTGTTAAATAGAAGCTAAAATATGTAGTTTTCTAATAGTTTGTATAAAAAATCTGCAGTTTTATGAAATTTACTCTAAGTCCATTCAACACTCTGAACTTCAAAACTAGGCATTTGACTCCCAAACTTTGCAATCTGATTTAAATAACAACCTAATTTTTTTTGCATAGTGGTATTTCTAGCATGTCGTGATGAGTGGGTAGTTTTGCCATGTATGATAACACATTGACTAAGTTAGGTCAATAACAGGTAGAGCCCATATAGGCTTCTCTCTCACTGATCTCCCAATTATGCTTCTATGGGTGTCGGCCCTATGGTTTCTCGCTCTCTATTTCAATTTGGAGAAGTCTTTGTGAGACCCACCTATCATTCTCATAATATGCCCAACAGGTCATCTTACATAGTAAAACCGTCTACTTATTATACCATACAAGCAATACCGCTATGCTAAACAGGGTTGGGGTGTTATTTGAACCGGATTGCTAAGTTGGGGATCAAATGTCTAGTTTTATAGTTCAGGATGCTGGACTTTTGAGCAAAGTTTGAGCTGTTATATGGACTTTATCCTAAATAGAATAGCAAGGGGATCCGCAAAAACTGTCAAATTTGCAAGAAAAAAGTTCTGTTTTGGGCTCACAGGGAAGGTTTTCTTGCTCGGTGTCAGGCTACATCGTCATCGAGTGCTCTACCATAGGCATGGTAGGTAATTGTTGGCCATAAGGCCTAGAAGCCACTCCAACCAAACTTGGCTGTTTAGGAAAGTCAGAGTCTTTCAGAAAAACTACTTTTGGGTTAAAAAGGATCAGCTTTTATAAGAAACCATTTGACAAATAACCTTCAAAAGTAGGTCTAGTCCAACTTTCAAATTTTGATTTTTACTAGTTATATGTCTTCTAGTCGATGCCAAAAAACAGTTTAAAAGTCGAAATAAGTTTAGAGGATTTGTTCGATTTTCAAAAGTTAAAGCTGATTTAAAACGCCGGCCCAGGGCTTCTCTCCACTATGCAGTTGGGGCATGCACTATATGGGCTGTCGTCATCCATCTATAACGATGCCACATGAAATTCATGCTTATATAGAGGAGAGCTGGGTGGGAGGAGAGGGGGGGGGGGAGAGAGAGAGGGGTCACATATTGCTAGGGGTGGGCATTTTAAAACCGAAACCGAAAAACCGAACCGAACCGATTTAACCGAATTTTTCGATTTTTTCGGTTTTCGGTTTTCGGTTCGGTTTTTATTTTAATTGTACTCGGTTTTTTATTTTCGGTTCGGTTTCCAGAATCCAGAAACCGATTCTACCGAATAACCGAACTTGTCAGCCCGTTCCGCCAATTACATCGATGCGCACTTGATTCCATCCATTCGGCGCACTTGGCCCATTAGCCCAACAGCATTCCCCGAAGGTCCGAACCGAAGAGCGAAGGCCATGACCTCATTTCCCCCGAATCCCTTGAACCCCCAAATCCTCCCGCATCGATGCCTTTCCTGCCATCCCCGATGTCGGTACTCTGATTGCACATTACCCTCTTCGCAGACAAAAGCGGTCAACATGCCTGACCCACGTGTGCCCGCGGCGGTGGCGAAGACTGCTCGCCTGCCGGGCGAAAGCGGCCCACGTGGGGCCCAAGCGAGCAGTGGGCGAAACGCCTGCCGCGCCCGGCGAAATTTCACGTGGCGCCCGACGAAGGGTGGGCTGCTCGAAAGGCGATCCGTGGGGTCTCGGCGCAGTGGGCGAAAGAGCCACGTGGCGCCCGACGAGCGATCCGCGTGGCGCCCGTAGCGACCCCACGTATACCGGGCAGTGGCCGAAAGCCCACGGGCGCCTGGCGAGCAAAGTGGCGAAGACGCCGCCCGGCAGCAGCCCATCGCTCGTTCGGTAGGTGGCGAAACACGCCTGCTTTCGGCCGGCGGCGATCCCGTGGCGCCCGGCGGCAGTGGCGCAGCGCCCGCTGCTTCGCCGCAAGGCAAAAAGGTGGTGCGAGGTGGCTTCACCCGAAGCTCCTTCGTCGTGCCGCTCGGGCAACAGACGCAAGCGATGTCGAACCTATCAACTACGAGGATTTTCGCTACAAGCCCATTCCTTTGACGCCTCACCAACTTTGTCAAGAAAGGTTACATCCCGGCGGATCGGGGCGAAGCCATCGTCGGCATTTAATGAGGCCGGAGGAACGGACAAAGACGGGAGGCGTATTAAATGTGCAAGGATCAAGATGATGACCCTTTTTACCTACTCCTGCTAGCTTTGGCTCAGATAAGGGCCCTCGGGTGCATGGGGAAGGGGGGTCAAGGTGAAAAGAGAACAAACAAGAGTACCGCATGAGAGCCTAAGGAAGAACTTGTAATTCCCAAGCTTTGTAATTGTCGCTCTGCTTCAAACACTCTCTAAAAAGTAATCTAGTAGGAAGTAAGGCTATTACCCATGGTGAAGGGGGCCTCAACACAGGTAAAAATCTCTGTTG
Organism: Guadua angustifolia; assembly: GCA_036346375.1. NCBI lineage: Eukaryota > Viridiplantae > Streptophyta > Magnoliopsida > Poales > Poaceae > Guadua > Guadua angustifolia. The sequence continues at coordinate 78,743 of JAYEVE010000577.1, read as the reverse complement.
TTCCAAGTTCTTAGTCACCGGCTCGCTCTTGAGTTCCTAGGTTTTTCCCTCGCTAGGTTTAGCCCGCCAAGACGCCTCCTTCGAACAAAACCGGTCCGTAGACTCCGGCCTGTCAGTGGAATACGCCGGCAGGGGCGCGCTGTAGGGGGGCTAGTGGTTGGCTTTTTCCGGCTAACTCCCGGCGGACTTGGCGTTCAGGATTCGAAGCAAGCTCGCGCATCCGGGTTGGCGGATCTCGATCGAGAATATCGCGAGCGCGGCGATGACCAAAAGCGCCTCGCCCATCACGCCGTCGAGGATCGTCTCACCGCCCTTCAGGCGGCGCACCGCTCCCGCAGGCCGGAGCGGCCGTCGCGTCGCAGTTGGCCATGGAGGTGGCCACCGCCGAACACCGCACGCCGTGCTCTTCAGACCACCCGCGGTGGAGTTCGCGGAGACTCCCGGCCACTCGTGGCTACTGAAGCATTGCGGCCTCGTGGATGCGCCCAACTCGGGTAGGGCTCCCGGACGGTCAGTATTAATCGTGCACCTTGACGCCTAAAGCGCATGTGCGGCGCTCTCGCCTCCAACCGCTAACGAGAAAGGCCACGGCAGGGCGGGTCGAGGAAAGGGCGCTACAACCCGGTCCGGTTGCCTCGAGGAACGTGGGGACCTCCGCTCTCATCTGGGCGAGAGCCGCCGTGTAAGGCGATGACCTCCTTGATCGCTTTGCCGCCACTCCGGACCAAGAGCGCCGCCACTGGGTAGCGGTGGCAAATGACGATGAGAGTCCCCATGGCTCTCATCCTCGGAACCGGAGGAAGTTCACTCCTCGGCTCTACACTGAGCCGGCCTCGCGCCCCCATGAATCGGTCGCCGGACCGGGCCTCGACGAAGCGGCTCGGCTCCTCTGTTTGTCGGTGCGAGGCCTTCTCCGGTGATTCGCCTCGTAACTGGCCGACAGTTCCGCCCGTGACCATAGAAAAATATGACGGCACCACCAACCCGAGGAGTTCCTCCAAATCTACACGACGATGGTGCGGGCAATGGGCGGATCAAAAGGTCATAGCCAACTACCTCCCAACAAATTTTGACAGCTCTGCCTCGCTCTGGTGCTAAATCTCCCTTGAGGGTCGGTGCACTTTCGTGGGGAAAGTTGTCGACATCTTTGTCGCTTTTCAGGTTCCTTGCGCGGCCGGTGTGGAGGATGACCTCCACGCCCGGAGCAAGAGAAGGGGAGTCGCCGCGACTTCATCCTGTAGATTCGCCATCGCCGCAACACAATCCCCACATCTCACGAGCAATCGGTCGTCATCGCCTTGAGGGGCGTCTGCGACGCGAAGATGAAGGAGAAGATGGCCACCGCACCATCAGCTCCACCTCAGAGCTCTTCTCCCTCGCACATAAGTGCGCTTGGCAGACATGCAGAAGGGGCGGCCTGGCCCCAAGGGTGGCCACGGCAAGGATGAGGCCGGACCTCGAAGGGTTCCTACCGCTCAAAAGAAAGCGCGAAGCGCGAGGCGGAATGAGACCAGTGTGTCTTGGCCACCGAGCGCGACGAGCAATGGACGAACGAAGACCCGCGCCTGAGAAGCGCCAATCGCCGCGATCAGCGTGATGATCGCCGCGAAGCGGCGTGGTGACCGCTGTGGACTGCATGGTGATCACCGTGATCGGCGGATGACCGCCGCGATCTGAGGAACGACCGCCGCGATCAAGGGAGGGCGAGCCCTCTCGCCTAATACATAAAACCAACACCCATGACCTAGACAACTGTCGGGTCGTGGACAAGATGGTGGAGAAGCGGCTCAAGGAACGCCGCCAGACGATGATCAAGATGAAGATCCCCCGCTGGCCTTCCAGCAGGCCGATCACGTGGTGGCCTATATCCATGGTGGTTCGTCCACCTTCCCCTCCAACGCCGCTTACAAACGGCTAAAGAGGGAAGTGTGCGCCACCACATCAAGCTTCGAGGCGGCCTGGATCTTTGAAGTGGTGCGAGCAAGCGCTCACCTTTAGTCGCCGACCACCCCGAGGCGCCAACGGCTGGGGCATCTCCCGCCGTAGTGTCGCCCACCGTCGAACGTCGCGGCTCACCGCGTCTTTGGTGGACGGAGGGAGTTCTATCAACCTCCCGTCCTCCTCGGTGTCTCTGGCGCAGATCCCTGCGAGATCTGCGCCCACTCTACCCTTCTTGAGGTAGCCCGCAGAGGTGGTTTGATGCCCCGACAAAGCGCCTCCCGTTACCTTCGGGAGAGGGATAACTATCGCACCGAAGTTGGTGGATTCGAGGTCGCCGACTTGACCTCCCTATAATGCCATACTCGGCCGGCCGGCGTTGGCCAGTTCATGGCGGCCACCCACTACGCGTACATGGTGGTGAAGATCGCCGGAACTGCTGGCCCCATTGTGATCGAGGTGGATAAGGCCGAGGCCTTGCGCTGCTTTCAGGTTGCGCAGGATCGGCCGGTGCCACTGCGTTAAGCCCAGACGCCACTTCCTCGAGCCCCTCGGTCGGACCAGCGCCTCACTGGCTCCGCGGTGAGGTTAAGGTGGTCGCCTGGCGCGCGAACCCCGAAGAACCGTCAACGCTGGCGCCAACCTCAGCGCCAAATAGGAAGACGCGCTCGTCACCTTCCTCCAGTCCAATTCCGATGTGTTCGCCTGGCAACCGTCTGATATGGCTGGGGTCCCCAGGGAGGTGATCGAGCACCGATTGGCAACGCTCCCCGAGGCGTGTCCGGTCCGGCAGAAGGTCCGGAGGCAGGCGCCCGAGCGCCAAGATGCCATTCGAGAGGAGGTGGAGAAAGCCGCCGGCGCGGGGATCATCCGGAGGTCTTCATCTGAGTGGCTCGCCAACTCCGTGCTCGCCAAGAAGTCCAACGAAATGGCGCATGTGTCAACTTCACCGACCTCAACAAGGCCTGGCCGAAGGACCCTTACCCCCTGCCGCGGGTCGATCTCATTGTTGACTCCACGGCCGGGTGCGAACTGCTGTGCTTCCTGGACGCATACTCCGGGTACCACCAGATTAGCATGGCGTTTGAAGATGAAGAGAAGACCACTTTGGTAACCCCTACGGGTGTTTACTGTTATGTAAGGATGGCTTTTGGTTTAAAAAATGCTGGTTCCACTTACCAACGTGCCATGCACATTACCTTCCGCCCCCAGATAGGGCGAAATCTTGAGGTTTATGTTGATGATTTAGTTGTGAAGATCAAAAAGAATGAAGAACTGATCCAAGACCTGGAGGAGACCTTCGCTAACCTCCTGAAGAACTGCTGAAGCTCAACCCGGAAAAATGCGTGTTCGGTGTGCCCTCCGGCAAGCTATTGGGCTTTTTGGTGTCCAACCGGGGCATTGAAGCCAACCCCGATAAGATATCGCCATCGAGCACATGAAGCCGCCAGCTCGACTCAAGCAAGTCCAATGCTTAGCTTGGCCGCTGGCCTCCTGGGCGGTTCATTGCGGTTGGGGAGAAAAAGCTTGCCCTGTTTAAGCTGCTGAAGAAGACAAACCACTTCGAGTGGACTGAAGAAGCCCAGAAGGCATTTGAAGAATTGAAGCGGTACCTCTCCTCTCCCGTCTTTGGTTTCCCCCGCCGTGTGCCGTTGTTCTCAGACATAGCCGCCACCCCAGGTGGTGAGCGCGGTGCGATTGAAGAGGAAAGGCGCCCAAAGGCCGATGTACTACATCGAAGGTCTCGCACGGCCGAGACACAGTACCCGCAGCTCGAGATGATCTTGACGTAGTCTGGTGGCGCCGAGAAGCCGCGCCATTATTTCCAAGGGCGGAGATTACCGTGGTCACGGCCTACCCTCCGCGAGAGATCCTCCATAACCGAAAGCCGAGGGCCGGATTGCAAAATGGGCGGTGGGCTGGGAATTCAACCTAAAATTTGTACCCTTTTACGCCATCAAAAGTCGGCTAGCGGAGTTCGTTCTTGAGTGGACTCCGCGCTCGGGAAGCCGAAGACACCCTGCGCCTTCTCCCTGGACCTTATTCTTTGATGGTTCCTTCAGGTTGGAGGGCGCGGGGGCTGGGGTCGTCCTGGTCTCCCCAACCGGGGACGTCCTCTAGTATGTGGTCGCCCTCGAGTTCAAGGCCACAAACAACATGGCCGAATATGAGGGCTTCATGGCGCGGTTATGCGCTCGCGGCGTTGGGCATTAGGGCTCCAAGTCAAGGGAGACTCCCTGCTGGTTATTAATCAAGCGCGGAAGGAGTTCCAATGTTCGACCCCCACCATGGCGGCGTACTGGAGGTCCCAAAAATGGGCGTCATTTTGAAGGTTTGGGATATATCCATGTCCCCGGTGCGACAATCACCTTGCGACGGGGCTCTCAGCCTTTGCGTCCTCATGGGCTCTGTTCGATCGGAGTCGAAGAAAGGCTATCGCGACCGTCCATCACGACCCCCGGCTTAGGTGGGGACGATGGTGTCACTGTCGCGGCCCCCGCCTCGGAGGGGACGACAGCAAGGCCGTTCGGACCTCGGCTCACCGTGGAGAGGGCGGCACTGTTGTCATGGCCCTTGCCCGGGGAAAGATAGCGTGTCCGCCACCAAAGTCTGGGAGGGAAGATGGCGGTCTTTGCTAAAGAGGCGGCGCCGAAAAGCTTGGCCCAAAAGTACCCAAAGCGAGCACCGAGTGGTCGCGCTTGGCAACGAGAAGATCGGTGGATGGATCCTATCCTAGCCTTCCTGCGTGACCAAGTGATCCCCGACGATGATGCCTCAGCTGAGAAGATTGCATGAAAGGCCAAGTGCTATACCCTGGTAGGTGGGGACCTATATCGCCAGGGCAGGAACGGAGTTCTACTGAAGTGCATCACTCGGGAAGAGGGGAGCAACCTGCTCTCTGATATCCATGGAGGCGTGTCTGCGGGAGCCATATGTCCGGCGAACGCTAGTCGGTAAAGCGTTTAAATCAAGGATTTTATTGGCCTCGCGCCTCCGTGATGCTTATGGTGGTGAGGACATCGGCTTGTCGATTCTTCGCGGAAAATCCACCGACCACCAAAGCTCGCAAACCATCCCGCCTCTCGGCGTTTGCGGTGCAGGGGCTGATATCTGAGTCCGTTCGCGGGCCACGGGGCTTCACCCACCTCTTCGTGCGCCATCGACAAATTCACGAAGTGGGTTGAGGCCGGGCGGCGCCATCACGCCGCCGCCGCCATCAAATTTATGCGCGGGATCTTCGCCGCTTCGAGTCGCCAATCGCATCATCACCGATAACGGACCCAATTCACCAAAGGCGGCTTTTACGAATTTCGTGATGAAATGGGCACCAAGGTATGCTTTGCTTCGGTGGCCCATCCCATGAGCAACGGACAAGCGGAACGCGCCAACACGCTGGTGCTGAAGGGCCTCAAGACGAGAGCGTTTGATCGGCTTCACAAGAGGGCGCTGCGGTGGGCGGAAGAACTCCGGTGGTAATCGTGGTCGCTTGTACCACGCCTACCGCCCGCAGGCGAGACGCCTTTCTTCCCGGTGTACGGGCAGTAGGTCGTTTCTCCTCCGGTATCGCTCGGTTCCCTTCAGCGTCTCGATGTTCAACGAAGAAGACCAGGAGGATCTCCAGTGAGAAGACGTCAACCTTCTGGAGGAGGTGCGGGATCACGCTGCTCTTCGCGCCGCCCGCTACCAGCAAAGTCTCAGGCGGTACCACGCCACCCGGGTCTCTGAGAGAACACTTGGCGATGGCGACCGGTCTTGCGCAAATCAGACGCGACGCCGTTGTTACTCACTGCTCTCCCGATGGGAGGGCCCTTCAAGGTGGTTTCAGATCTCGGCCGGGCGGTCAGGTTACCATCGAGGACAAATAAGAACTCGCAATTCTTATAACATAGGGTTGTTGCGGAAATTCTACCCATGAGGGAATTGTAAGTATCCCGCTGATCGCCCTGGTCAGCCATGAGGTAAGGCTCTCCCTTGGCTGGTTGGCGGCTTCTGGCGGTTAGTAAGGTTGTTGCCTAAAAGGCTTTCAATCTACCATTGTTGTCCCTTTCTTTGCCCATAGTAGCAAGTTCTTTTTGCATGAATGTCGCTGGTTCCGTATGTTGGCTAATTCCTTGATGATTAGTAAGAGTCACCTGGTGCCTGTGTCCGACAAGGACGGGCGACCAGGGGGCGGGCTAGATGCGGTGCTCAAACGCTGCTCAGACGCCTCGGGTTGGCTCCTCAAGCACCATTGGTTGTCACCGCGAGCATCGTTAGTCTAGTACCCTCCCGAAGCCCGCTGCCGCTTTGACGACAAGACCCATGGTTTGATTTCCAAAAAATCGCAAGGACTTAGAAATCAAAAGGACCAGAGCTCACCCGTCACGAGGAACCTATATCATTCGGCTCTTTCTTGCCCTCGCCTACTCATTCATTGCAGCGGTGCCCGGCTCCTTCGTGGTCGCCTCAAGCTTCTTCAGGTCGCCTAGGGGCTCGGGGCGGTCGCCTAAGCTCCTTCGTGCTTTCGCCCAGTCTCTCGTGGTCGCCAGGGCAGCAGAGGCTAGTCGCCCGATGATATAAAAGCAAACACGCGAATCATGGCGGAACTCAAGGATGCTACCTAACCTAAGCGTTCTCGGTCATTCGGCCAAGTTAAAAGGCTGGCCGCTTAACGGTTTAATCTAACAAATTTGATCGCACAAAACGAAAGAACCGCAAAATAGCGTTAAACCCAGAAATGTTTGATCTGCTAAGTACCACTTAAGTGTTTGTACATGCAGGTAGGTCAAGCAAAAAAAAAGAGAAAAGCAAAATGGACCAAGAAGCTGCCCAGCCCTTCACTCCTCATCGCCGACGTCGATGTTGTCGCCCTCGTCGCCTTCCACGGCCAGCGGGGTGGAGACATCCATGACCGGTTGCTCAACTTGCAGCATCCCGGCCACGTGTTCGGCGGCCGCGCGCACCCTCGCCTCCGCCTGCGCCGTGTCTCCCTCAACACCGGTCGTCACCGCTGCCAAGGGATCGAGGGCGGCGTCGCGGCTGGCCCAACAGGACAGCGTATAGGTCGCGGTCATGATTGCAACCTCTCGACCTTCCACGGTGGAAGCGGCGGCTAGGGCTTCTGGCAGTCCCCAGAGCGCCTCGCGGCCTGGTTGGTCGCGTGGGCAAATTGCGATCTTGAGTCCTCGGCGCGTGTTGAGGCCACCTAAGGGCTCGAGCTCCTCTTCGTCTTGCTGAAGGCCTTCTTGAGCATGCGGACGGAGTTGCGCCCGCAGCGAAGGACTCCACCTCGAGGTCTTGGCGCCGTCTTCGCCCTCGCCGATCTTGACCCTTTCGGCCGCGTCAGTATGGCGGCAGATCGGTTCTCTCTTCGCGCCGATGCCGTCTCCGCCGTGTCGCCCTCACTCGCTCCCGCCGCGATTCGCCCCTCACGCTTAATCTGCGGGCGATATCGGGCTTCGTGCTGGCGGCGCGGCAAGGCGATGCCGATCGCCCTGTGCAAGTCATCGAGCGGTGAAGAGCTCGACGTGGCGTTAAATGGGGGCTATGGCGGCCAGCGGTCGCGAGGCTCCGGAGGCTTTGGCGGGGTCACCTCGACCCTCTGTGGCAAAGCGGGCGCTCTGGGAAGCGTCGGTGCCGGTGGGCGCTGGTGGCGTTCCGCCCTTGGCGCGTCCTCAGAGGCGCCCTTGGCGGTACCCTCAAGCTGAGGCCGGCCATTGGGAGTGTGAGGCCACCTTGTTGGATGGTGGTCTGGACTCCCATGGCCGATGAAGTGGCGCCACGGCCTGCGGCTGAGGCCGGGCCGAGGAGGCGTCGAGCTGGCGCCACGGAGGCGCCGACGCCGGAGGAGGAGACGCTCGAAGCGGGCTGTGGAGGCGGCGCCACAGCGATGAAGTCGAGATTAGGCGGCTGCGTGGCGCCCCCGTGAAGAATCCGCCACGACGGGCTCGTGGCGGCGGAAGTTTGGCCCGCGTCCCACGCTGGGCCCTCTTGAGTCCGGACCGTGGTATGCTGGGCATCGCGATCGTTGCCAGCGGCCCGTCGTGGCGAAGCAATGTCCCTAATCACCGGCGAAGCGGCGGCACCACGGCAGTCCTGTGGAGTCCATTGGCGGGAGCAGCCTTACGACCGCCAGAGCCCGCGTGCTCGAGATTAGCGGTGGGCCGCCGCGGAAAAAAGTGCGGTCGGAACCGGCTGCATAAGTCTGGCGAGCCATCGCCCCGAGCTGCTCATCCAAGTTCCTCGCTACCGCAATGGACAAAAGTAGGCTATTTGGTTGGTAGGAGACCGCAAAAAAAGCATGTGCGCAAGAAAAAGTTAAAGAAAGACGAAGACTCACGCAAGACACGCGTCGCTGGCGTCAGCGTCATCGTCGCCCGTATATCGCCATGTAGGGCGGGCGCGATGGCGAAGAGGCTGATCCTCACGAACCCACGAAGTCGGGCTACTAGCCCGATAGTCGGCTTCCCGCAACGGAGGACGCGGTCGCTATTGCGGAGTTCCGCCGTCTCGACGGGAGAGTTCGATCCTCGATGGCCTCCGCGCCCGGTGGCACGTTCAAAGCGTCGGCCTTGTTGTCATCCTTGATGTCTGACCATTCATTTGCGCCATGATTTCCGGTTGGATCGGGCTGAAAGGTGATGTAGCGAGGCCATCCGTCTCAAGAAAGTGGATAGCAACTCCCACTATCTCATTGTTTCGGGCGGCAGAAAGAAGAAGTAGCGGAAGAGTGGAAGATTCAGCATCACCCCATGAACATTTCCGAGAGGTGTGCGAAGATGGAAAGAAAGATAATAGAGTTGGGGTGAGGTGAAGGTGGTGGATCTCGTAGAAGTGAAGGACTGTGAGGAAGAACTTCGAAAAATGGCGAACGTGCCCGCCATCATAGCCTAAGTGTGGAGGAGGATTTAGGTCGAGAAGGCACCATGGCGTGGAGGTCCCCGCCCTGGATCACGAAAGTGCCCTCCGGCCAGGGATGGCCATTCTACCCACCGCATGGGAGTCCGGTGGAGGCCGGGAATGTAGGCGCCATAAGGAAGACGAAGGCTTTTGAGCAAAGAGATTGAAGAAGTAGAAGTTGGGGTGCGCAAGGAAGAAGAAGGCGAAACCGCTTGATCTGATGAACCTATCTATATCTACCGCACCGACGGTTCACGAAGAAGACAAGATCGTGCGTCGCCTCGGGTCCCGAGAAAAATCTGCAGATACGCGGGAGGGGAACCGAGGCGGTCGTACCCTCATGAGTGGTGGCCCCACCCAAGAGCACGCTAGGCATTTAATGAAGGTTCTAAAGTAAGCTTTGATGCAGCCTCGTATGGGCCGGCCTCTTGTCAACAGATCTTGTTTGGGTACCCTCTTCACCGCACAAAGGCGGTCAACATGCAGACCCACGTGGCGCCGGCGGCAAAGTGGGCGAAGCGCGCTCTTTCGCCCGGCGAAACAGCACGTGGCGCCGGCGAGCGGTGGGCGAAGCACGCCTGCTACGGCGAAAGCGATCCGCGGCTCCCGGCGGCAGGTGGCGAACACGCCACCGCCTCGCGCGAAAGCGAGCCACGTGGCGCCCGGCGAGTGGCGAAGCGCACGCCTTTCGCCCGGCGAGCGATCCACGTGGCGCCGGCCAGCAGCCCGTGGCGCCGGCGGCAGTGGCGAAACGCCTACCGCCCGGCGAAACCACGTGGCGCCCGGCGGCGATCCACGTGGCTCCGGCGGCGAGTGGCGAAGACGCCTGCTTTCGCCCGTGGCGATCCGCATCGCTGGCGGCGGTGGCGAAAGCACGCCGCTGCCGTCGCAGGCAAAAGGTGGTGCGAGGTGGCTTCACCGAAGCTCCTTCGCCGTGCCGCTTCGGCAGCAGGACAGCGATGTCGAACTGTCAGCTGCGAGATTTACGCTACAAGCCCATTCCTCGGCGCCTCTCACCAACTTTGTCAAGAAAAGGTTACATCCCGGGCGGACCGGGCGAAGCCATCGTCGGCATTTAGCTCCTCTTCGTCTTGTTGAAGGCCTTCTTGAGCATAACCGGACGGAGTTGCGCCGCGGCAGAAGGACTCCACCTCGAGGTCTTGGCCGTCTTCGCCCTCGCCGATCTTGACCCTTTCGGCCGCTGTCTCGTATGGCGGCGGCGCCGGTTCTCTCTGCGCCAGATGTTGTCTCCGCCGTGTCGCCCTCACCACTCGCTCCCGCCGCAGTTCGCCCCTCACCGACGCTTAACTGCTGGCGATATCGGCCTCGTGCTGGCGGCGCGGCAAAAAGCGATGCCGATCGCGTGCAAATCATCGAGCGGTGAAAAACTCGGCGTGGCGTTCGGTGGGGGCATGGCGGCGCTGGTGCGAGGCTCCGGGCACCGGGCGCTGCTCGACCCCTCGTGGCGGGCCGGCGTCTGGCCGGGGCGACGGTGCCGGTGGCGCTGGTGGCGTTCGCCCTGCGGCGTCTGAGGGGCCCTTGGTGGTACCCTCAAGCTGGCCGCCATTGGGAGTGTGAGCCACCTTGTTGGATGGTGGTCCAGGCTCCCATGGCCGATGAAGATGGCGCCGCTGCCGTTGAGGCGGCCGGCGGAGGAGGCGTCGAGCTGGCGCCACGGGGCGCCGACGCGAGGAGGAAGACGTCGAGGCAAGGCGTGGGGGCGGCGCCACCGGCGATGAAGTCGAGATTAGCGGCTTGCGTGGCGCCCAGGAAAAATCCGCCACGCGGGGCTCGTGGCGGCGGAAGTTTGGCCATGCGCCCACGCTGGCCCTCTTAAGTCCGGACCGTGGTGTCAGGGCATCGCGATCGTTTGCCCGCGGCCCATCACGGCGGGGGCGATGTCCCTAATCACCGGCGAGCATGGTGGCACCACGGCAGTCCGTGGAGTCCATTGGCGGGAGCAACCTTACGACCCTTAAGGCGCCCGCTGCTCCAGATTAGCGGTGGGCCGCCGCCGAAGGGGTGCGGTCGGAACCGGCCGCATAATCTGGCGAGCCATCGCCCTGAGCTGCTCATCCAAGTTCCCAGCGCTGGCAATGGACAAAAAGTAGGCTGGCGGTTGGTAGGAGACCGCAAAAAGAGCATGTGCGCAAGAAAAAGTTAAAGAAAGCGAAGACTCACGTCCGCCACCCGGCGTCGCGTCAGCGTCATCGTCGCCGATATCTTTACCATGTAGGGCGGACGCGATGGCGAAGAGGGCTGATCCTCCGAACCCGCGAAGTCGAGCTACTAGCCAGATAGTCGGCTTCCGCAATCGGAGGGCGCGGTCGCTATTCTTGTGAGTTCAGCTGTCTCCTCGACCGAGAGTTCGATCCTCGATAGCCTCCGCGGCCCGGTGGCACACGTTCAAAGCGTCGGCCTTGCCGTGTCATCCTTGATGTCTGACCATTACTGCGCCATGATTTCCGATTGGATCGGGTGAAAGGTGATGTAGCGGAGGCCATCCGTCCATGCAAAGTGAATAGTAACTCCCACTATCTCATTGCTCGTGGAGGCGCCGCAGAGAAAAAAGTAAGCGGAAGAGTGGAAGATTCGGCATCACCCCATGAACATTTCCGCAGAGGTGTGCGAAGATGGAAAGAAAGATAATAGAGTTGGGGTGAGGTGAAGGTGGTGGATCTCGTGAAGTGAAGGACTGTGAGGAAGAACTTCGAAAAATGGCGGAACCGGGCCCGCCATCATAGCCCAAGTGTGGAGGAGGATTTACGTCGAGAAGGCACCGGCGTGGAGGTCCCCCGCCTGATCAAGAAAAGTGCCCTCCGGCGCCAGGATGGCCATTCTACCCACCGCATGGGAGTCCGGTGGAGGTCGGGAATGTAGGCGCCATAAGGAAGACGAAGGCTTTTGAGCAAAGAGATTGAAGAAGTAGAAGTTGGGGTGCGCAAGGAAGAAGAAGGCGTAAAACCGTTTGATACTGGATGAACCTATCTATATCTGGCGCCCTGCACCGCGGTTCACGAAGAAGACAAGATCGTCGTCGCCTCGGGTCGAGAAAAATCTGCAGATCTGGGAGAGGGAACCGAGGCGGTCGTACCCTCATGAGTGGTGGCCCCACCCAAGACACGCTAGGCATTTAATGAAGGTTCTAAAGTAAGCTTTGATGCAGCGCTCGGGCCCGGCCGGGGCCGTCTTGTCGGCGTACTGCTTGCTTGGGGTACCCTCTTCACCGCACAAAGGCGGTCAACATGCAGACCCACGTGGCGCCCGGCGAGCGGTGGCGAAGCACGCTGCTTTCGCCGGCGGCAACCACGTGGCGCCCGGCAGCCCGCGGTGGCGAAACCGCCTGCTTTCGCGGCGGCGATCCCACGTGGCTCCCGGCGGCAGTGGCGGCACGCACGCCGCCGCCCGGCGGCGAACCCGCGTGGCGCCCGGCAGCGGTGGCGCGACGACGCCACCTTTCGCCCGGCAGCGATCCACGTGGCGCCCGGCGAGCAGCCCGTGGCGCCCGGCGGCGAGTGGCGAAACGCCGCTTTCGCCATGAGCAGCCCGTGGCGCCCGGCGGCGATCCACGTGGCTCCGGCGAGTGGCGAAAGACGCCGCCTTCGCCGGCGGCGATCCTGACGTGGCGCTGGCGGCGGTGGCGAAACACGCCGCCGCCCCGTCGCAAAACAAAAGTAGTGCGAGTGGCTTCACCCGAAGCTCCTTCCCCGTCGTGCCGTTACGGCAACGCAGAGACAGCGATGTCGAACAATCAGCGCGATTTTCGCTACAAGCCCATTCCTCGGCGCCTCTCACCAACTTTGTCAAGAAAAGGTTACATCCCAAGGATCCGGCGAAGCCATCGTCGGCATTTAATGAAATTTGGAGAGCAGGACAGCACGGGAGGCGTATTAAATGTGCAGGATCGGCATGATGACCCTTTTTACCTACTCCGTTAGCTTTGCTGTATAAGGGCCTCGGGTGCATGGGGAAGGGGGTCAAGGTGGAAAAAGAACAAACAAAAGTACCATGATGAGAGCCTAAGGAAGAACTTGTAATTCCCAAGCTTTGTACTGTGCCGGTTTCCAAACACTCTCTAAAAAGCAATCTAGCAGGAAGTAAGGCTATTACCCATGGCGAAGGGGGCCTGAACCTGGGTAAAAATCTCTGTGTTGTTCCCAGTTCTTAGTCGCCGAAGCTCGTTGCGGGGGAGTTCCTAGGGTTTCCCCTCGCTAGGTTTAGCCCGCCGCGAAGACGCCCTCCTTCCGAACAAAACCCGGTCCGTAGACTCCGGGCCTGTCAGGTGGAATACGCCGACACCTGATCCCCCAAATCCTCCCCCAAATCCTTCGATCCCCAACCCAAATCCGCCTCCGGTGAGCTCATCGTCAAGTACCATCGCGAAAGCCTGACAAATCGGCAATACTGGTCCACCATCGCGAAGCTTCCTCCCGGCCGCACCGACTTCGCCATGTCGCCATCAAAATCGAAGAAACTCGATCCTCTGCAAAGCGCCACCTCGGCTCCTCGCGCCTTGCAGCCACCGCCCGACCCGGCCGCCTCCTCGCTCCTCCTCGCGCCCATGGCTTCCGCTTAGCCAGATGCCTTCTGGCGTTGCCCTCGGTTAGATCTACTCCACGGCATGAATGCATGATTCAGCTACAATATTTTGAGTTACATGAATGCATCTGTGATGGTGTCATTGTTAGATATTATTCTGAGTTCCCGATGCATATGAAATTCTTCTTCATTGATGCAAGATTTCTCGCTAGAGTTTGCGTCTGAATCTTGTGATTATACTCGTCAGTTCGTGACCAACTGACCATATACAAGCGCTCGCGTTGAAGATTTATTTGGCTGCCGATTGGTCTACATCAGGACTGCTGTTTTGGCGTTGAAGATTTATTTGGCACTCGCGGTGAAGATTTATTTGGCACTCGCGGTGAAGATTTATTTGGCTGTCGATTGATCTCCATTATTTTCACTGCTGTTTTTATTTGCTACGTGACTGAGCTCCTCATCTGAAACTACGTGAGCTAGTGAGAGAATCTGAAATTCGGTTAACCGAATAACCGAAATAACCGAACCGAATTAATTCGGTTATTTCGGTTCGGTTTCTAGATCTATTCGGTTCGGTTTCGGTTTTCAAAACTCAAAAACCGAATTTCTTAAAAACCGAAAAAATCGATAAAACCGAATGCCCAGGCCTACATATTGCCGAACAAGCGGTCTATTAGCATGAACGATTGCGCTCATAGACAACGTTATGCCTATATATGGTGGAGAGCTCGTTTACTAACAACGTGATTTGTGTGGCCATCGGAGTACCAACAATAGTTGTCTTTTCGTTATGCTTGTTGCTTCTAATTAATTTAGCGAGATGATGTGGAGAGCTACATAGATAATAGTTGTCTCTATATATCTAAACACCTTTATAATTCACCGATTAAAACTTTTTACATCCACACAATTATCTACATGTGTTTTGCCTCCACAGAGAGTACTTTTCTGTATCCACCCTAATATGTGCACCCAAAAACCCCTTCCTCAAAATCAAGCGCTAAGATGTTTTCTCAGACAACTTCATCAAATCTGATGGTCCAAATCATTTGGTTCATCCACCTATCTATCCTCTAATCTTCTAATAACTAAACTAATCTTTGCCCCTCGCGCAACTGTTCCCCTCCCCCCTCCCCCCGCCCCGCACAGATCTCGCCGAATCCCCCCAATCACGCCGCTTCCTCTCCTCCCCTGCGTTGCGTGCGAACCCGATCTCGATCCCCCACTACCCCATGGCGGCCACGCTCTCCTCCTCGCAGCGAGCCTGCACACCTCACCGCCGCCGCCGGCCGGAGCCCTCCCTCGCTCCCATCCCCGCCACTTCCTCCCATTCCACCTCTTCCCCTCCTTCCGTTCCTTCACCACCACGCGTCCGAGGCGGCGGCATCTTGGTGTTCTTGCTGCATGCCACAAGCAGCAGCGCAGCTGACTTCGTGGTAGGTCGATCGATCGCGGCGGCTCGGCTAGGCGCCGCTAGGCGAGGTGAAGGGGACTGGGCGGCTTGATGGAGGCTGCGAGGAGAAGCTGCGGCGCTTGGCCGTGAGCCGTGGGGGTTTGTAGGTCGGGCGACGGCGAGGCCACACGACCCCTCCTCACCGCGCCACCATGCGGTTCCCTGGCGGCGCCCGCCTCGCTCTTCTCCTTGCCCGCCACTCCCTCTCCTCTTCCACATCCACCTCCTCCTTCCACCCCTTGCGCGCCCACAGAGGTGAGACTTCCTAATGGGTCTCCGATTTCTTGGGGTATTCGGCCGCCGTCCTTCCGTTATTGATCTTTGGTTGCTTCGTGCGGTGAGATTGGACGGCGTTAGTCGCATGGCGTCCTCTGAAGTCGCCGTTTTCCTCGCCGTATAATGCGAGTTCTTCCACGGTGAGAAGAAGAGGGAAGGGCAAGGGTTGTTTGTTTAGTTAGTATGTGATTTGGTGAGCTTATGCATTGGGTGTGTGATTGCTTGAGGACGGTGGTGGCGGCAAGGATTACTATGATGTGCTCGGCGTGAGCAGGGCCGAGCCAGGGGAGATTAAGCGTATTATGCGGTATGGTTGGCTCGAATTGGACTGGTGTTTTAGGGAATCGGACGTTGTTCTTCTTGAACACGACTATTGTCACTCTTAGGGTGTACATTAAGTACTACATCAAAGTTGTACATCGTAACTCTAATTTGCGACTTTGAAACTTACATTTTAGGATTGAACAAAATGGTTTGCCTTTAGTTTGTAAGTTTAGGCGATGATTGTTTGAAGTTCCAAATCTGAAAGCATTATGTGCTAAATGTCGACATGCATCATAAATTCCATGCTTAGAAATCACATCACCATTCACCCATTCTTAGTAGTAATGTTGTATCTAAGTCATTAATATTTACCCATTTTTGTATGTTGGCCAATTCCAAAAATATTTCGAAAAATGTTCCATGGAATCTGAAGAATTTGCATGTTTAGTATAAGTAAAGGGCTTTTGGATGTTTTGATATCTTTGTTGTGGAGCAAGCTGAAGTCTCCTCAATGTTCAACTACACACTAATCGACTTATATAAATCATTCTGTAGCATTGGTACTAACGAGGGTAGCACATCTTTGTTTTCCTATACATTATAAGACAATTGTCCTTTTCCATAGCATGCGATTTACCTCACCATCATATATTTTTCCTTGTTTTCTCCTAAAAGCTTGCAAAGAAGCTTCATCGAGATACAAATAAAGGTGATCTTGATGCAGAGAGGAAGTTTCAAGAGGTTCGTGAGCATATGAGGTACTTGATTTTCTTTCAACGTAGAATCTTTACTTAAAGTTATATATGTATAGCTTCTAAGAGTATTGCAACATGCTTCCCCCTTCCCCCAACATCTCTGTAGACTTTGAAGGATGAGCAAAAAAGATCGTTCTATGATCAGGTAATAATCCAACCTCTCTAATTATTTATATGTCATGTTCTTGAATTGCTCTCTTTGGTGGCCATGGCGGAATTATGTCAATTTCTCTGGTTAGGCGTTGCGAGGCTATTTTTGTTATCTGTATGGTTCATGAAGCGACTTAAACATGAAAATTTAGAACTCCTATAAATCGCCTTTTTCACACTTGCATGAGATGCAATGAAGCAGGAGTAAATCTTGGGGCTTTTGAGCTCAACCGGATGGGGTTGCTCACTAGAAAAGTCTGTCAATAAACAGATCTGTCATTGATGGCATCTGAGGAAGGTGGTTCTAATAACGAGCAAGAGTGTTACTCTGAGGCTCGAAGTAACCGGATGTGGTGAAATTGTAAAATTTGGGCTTATAGTTGTTTCATTTATTACTTCGGCCAGTGCTGTCTGATCTATTTATGTCATGAGTTGTTGGTAAATCATCGACATCTTTGTGATAGTTGTGGCAATTTCCTTCCATCAAGATTTCAAAAAGAAGAAGCAAGATGGAGAACAATTACTCTGTAGGCATTGTGAAAAGGTATGTGTGCGGCTTGTGACTTGTGAGATAAATGTTTTCGTGTGCTCCATTAATTTGTTTCTTTTCTTTTGGTGCCTTCGTGTATAAACATTGTTATACTGCGGCTTTTGCGATCGAAGCAATCTTGTGGCGTATGCAAGAAAATTTGGCACCACACGGATGGTGGAAATTGGGTAAGAGCCTGGAAGGACTTGTGATGGAATTGGTATGTTGTGTAGAGACAAGAAGCACTGAAAACCAATCCACAGTTGTTAGCAGTCTTTATGTTACATCGATTTTGTTATATGCATCCGGCACCATTGTTGGTATTTGAGTTATTTTTGTTGCTTGCAGGATACTATGTCAATGTAAGTTTTGCAAGGAAAGAATAATGAGTCTGAGTGAGTGGGAGAGACATACTGGATCAAGGAAAAAGAATTGGAAAATGATCAGGCCTCTGGAACCTGAAATCTACGTTCCAGGTTTCTTTGAGTTGAGATACATTTTGTTGTTTGTGATTTGAATTATAGATTTATAGTTGATCTAATATGGAAATTTTGGTTAAGGTGAGTTGTGATTTTTTATACGTCGGGATGGTGGTGGTTTCATCAATTCGGATTTCATCATGGCGCTCTGTGCTCATTCTTGAGATGCAATGTTACTTGTGATTAGAGGAGAGTTTTGTTTGCTCATGAGTTATGACTTTAGAGTCGAGATGCTCTTGAATCTCAAGAATACAGCTAGGGTATACATTTGTTAAGAGTTGTGGTTGATATTGGCCATGTGATGGGATTCAATGATAATTTTCCATAGTGCGACATGCGGCTTTATTGCTTGTGATTGTGGATGGAATCATTGGATTAGCTTAGTATAAAGTGCATATTTTAGATGACTACAAGCACATAGGCGCTTAGTTGCATCTTGCATCATGGTGACAATTAGTACCATGATCATCCTTGATTGAACATTGATAGGTTTAATAATTTATAGTGACATGTTTGGTTACTATCTTTGTTTGATTAACAACAATGAAATAGTTGTTTTGTCATGTGAGCGAGACTTGTTTCTCATGTACGCATCTTGCTTAGCTCCTTTCACTTTGCAATTGAAGAAATTGAACAAATGAACAGAACATTTCAAATAGTAAAAAATATGTTCACCCATATATATGGGGTGCTATAAGTTTTAATATGGTTAATCATGGCTATATGTTCCTTGCATTGGGCTGTACATAACTTTTGAGATAAATTTGGCGTTGTTTGGTT
Organism: Guadua angustifolia; assembly: GCA_036346375.1. Taxonomy (NCBI): domain Eukaryota; kingdom Viridiplantae; phylum Streptophyta; class Magnoliopsida; order Poales; family Poaceae; genus Guadua; species Guadua angustifolia. Next base: position 60,701 of record JAYEVE010000577.1, on the reverse strand, counting down.
AATTCTTGTGGGGAAGATGGTGGAGGCGGTGTCGGTGATAACAAACTGTGTCAATTTTTGGTCACTCTGCGATATTATTACTAGCATGGTATTGATAAATTTTGACCTTTATATCATCTATGATATATTTGTACCTCTTATATTTCATTCTATTAATGAATTGGTAAACCTATTGAAAAATTAAAGGAAGTCATCTCACTTGATATTGTGAGTTTTTTAGTATCATGTGCCATATAAGCATGCTTACTTATATCATTTGTTTGAGAACACGAAGTTCTCACCGGATGGATGGTTCATTACTCTCACTGCTGATCGGGACTTTAAAATTGAGTATGAAACTTCTTTACTTTGTAGTAATTTGATAATTCTTGTGACTACTCATGTAGCTTTGTATCATGCATTGCCTTCACACACGTTCAGAATGCCCAAGCTTTCTATTATCTGGAGGCGGTGATTCAAGCTGTGTGTACATGTTCATTTTGGAATCTTGACATGTTGTTTCAACAAGCTTTTCCAAAGTTTCTCATGGCGTTTTCCATATAAGCATGCTTACTTATCTTTACCCTTTATAATTCACGGTTCAATTTTTCTTACATGCACACGATGTTTTGCCTCCTGAGAGAATACTTTTTCGTATCCACCCCAATAGATGCACCCAAAAACCCTTCCTCAAAATCAAGCGTTAAGATGCTTTATCGGACTACTTCTAACTTAGAAGCTTGACATTTTCATTGAAATAACTAATACATAGTTGGAATCAACTTTGGATGCAGCAATAATTACGACAAAATCATATATGAAATTGCGAGGATTTGATATCCCTGCGCAATGCAATATCCCCATACCTTCTATAAGCTGGACAGTTGTCTTTTTAGTTTTCTGAGCGCTACCAAGGACTCTATTGACTTTTCGGTGGCCTTGATACATGGTTATTCATTTGAACTATCAAATATTTCGATGGTTGAAGAATGTTAGGTGTAAAATAGTTGAATTGTATTAAAATATCACTTCATTTTCATTGTAAATTATTGGAACTTTGATTTTTTCTCTCTGGTAGGATGATAAGTATAAGATATTATGCATATCGTCATCATCAAATGTTAATAGGACAAGATTCGAATCTTAATCATTTAATTATGGTCAAGATTTCACAATCGTAATGGTATATGTTCCACGCCAAAGCATGTTTACATACTTGCACATCATGCTTGTTACGTAATTATAATGGATTGCTTGAAAATTTAATGGGGTCATGTCTACTGTCAATAGTCCCATTCAAGTGAAATGAGTCAAATGTTGGGGCAATTGATGGAGAATAGATTTTACTTGTTCGGAATTTCAAACTGAATTACTAAAGGCCTAAAGCCTCTTTGATGTATAGTCTTAAAACATGTGCTCTCCTCTTAAGTTTTCAAACATGTGTTTTTTGGGCGATTACAAGAATGAAAACATATATTTTACTATTTATTAGCAAATGCCGCCATCTCGCTCCTCGCGTTCTTATTCTTGCATGCTTTTCAGCGGCGAAGGTCCCCGTGGTGATATTTATTACAAGTCGAAATGTGCTTCCTATTTTAGGTCCTCTTTGCTATTTTCATGTAAAATGATGTACTTTTACGAGTCCTATAAGTTAGGTATGATTGGTTGGGTGTTATTTTTATACGGTTCATATCTTATTTACGTGAGATTACTTTTTGTTCATCTAGAAATAGGATATCTAGCTGCGTATTTGAAAAACGATAGTGGTGGATTATACCATTAGGGCCTTTGAGCATGTCATTCAGGCTAGGCAATTTGGGACCGGTGCATCATGATTTTCGATTATTTTGAGAATAGGCTTTGTTGAGCTCGAGCATGTTAGAATAGGATTATCCCCCTTTTGTTTGGCTTAGCCTTGCCTCAATGTCTTCATTACCATGATTTGAAGCCATGTGATATGTGTTTATTGGACTAATTTTATTATCGATTGATAGTGTTGGTATTGGTATTGGACTAACATTGCGGTCTCTTGATTGAGTCTTTTGTTCGAGGTTGAATGTTACTTGGCTAATGAAAAGGTGCGATTTGATTTCTTTGGGATCTTGATAAGGTAATAGGCTTACTACAAGTCTACAAGTAATACCACTTTTATCTTGTGTTGTCTATCTCATATAGGACACGGTACTCCAATACTCTTGATGAAGGGTGCCCAACGTTGTCGGTGATTTTGCCTCTGTAAATGCGTCTTGGCGGTATGTTTAATGCTTTATGTGCGACATTGAGTGCCAAGCGATGCTATTGTGCTAAGCTGTTGAGTCTTGAGGAGAGCGGTGAAACCAAATCAATGGGATCAAAGAAGGATCTAATATTGTTGTTGTAGATAGATCCTATAGAGTTAACAAACATTGGGATAATGCGGTTGTTTTTACCAATTTTCTTAGGCATGCCACGTGTTGTCTGTCTCATATAGGACGAGGTATTCCAATAAAGTATATGTATTTGATTCACAATGTTATGCATGGCGGATGCACGTTTTTTCCTTACGGTTGAAATGCATGCGGAGTTGCGATGGCGGCGTTGTGGTGCGAGGTGTGCTATGGTTTGGTTTGGTGTGATAATCACCGTCTTGTGTTGTAGGTCTTCGATAAGTGATAACTATCCCTTTAAGTGGTTGTGGTTTGTATATGCGTGTAGACATGAATCATGAATGATTGGGTCAATTTGGATCTCTGTTTTTGTTAAATAGAGATGATGGCTTGATGCTCTAATCACCATTTTAGGTGCACTGCAGTGACATATGACTATGTTTATTGAAGTAATATTAGATGTTACGCTTGGCTTGTCAATTCACTTAAAAAAGAGATATATGTGTAATTGATTATGGTTGATAATTCTTGACATAAGTAATTCAATTAGTTGGTGAGGTTTCTTTTCTAAAGCGCATTTATACGAATAATTGTTTTGGAAATTTGTGAACATGAAAAGGAGTTGAGTGGAAGGTTTAGTCGATATTTTTAAAATCGGAGCTCTTCTCAACTTGATGGGTAGTAATTGAGCAGGAGAAAAATGCCAAACATCTTTGTGTCCTCTGTTTGTGCATCGAGTTACTATCATTTGCATGGAGTTTCTGAATAAGTTGGTTAAGAAAAAATTGTATTATCCATTTGTGTCGATCTTGACTCTTACTCGATGACCACAATTAGTTATTTTACTTTTTGAGCTGGGACATTTGTGAATTGGTTGAATCAATCATTTGTTTGTTTTCAATTTAGCATTGGTTAGCATATGTTGATTTATCTCTTAGAACCATAGCAGACACTCTGGTTTAAAGTCGATGGAACAAAGTTATCTGCTCAATGTTGAGTTGTTTTGACATTTGTTGATTATTAGTTATTATATAATGTTGTTCATAATGCGTATTTGTATGTCAAATCTATCCTGTGTTCCACTGAGTAAGAAGAAAGGCAGAAGATATGTAGTACCCAAAATGCTTTTATGTTGTTGTTGTTGTTGATGGGTTTTTTTTTGGTGAGGGTGGTACAAAAATGTTGACTTAGCTCTACCATTTCAGAAATTCCTTTAATTGCTTGTCACCGCTAATTTTTAGTGCATAGTTGATTCGGAATCCTTGTAGTTAGGGGCGAAAAATTGGTGGATAATTCATGCCTGATTTGATGCCGTATTTGGAAAAAAAACTTGCACGAGATACTTTGTTTTTTTTGGTCGATCCACATCGATATTATCCGTTTTGTATAAAAAATCATGGAATCTGAAGCGGTATCCGTACTAGATAGAGGTGCGTGATGCGCTCGATGAAAAATTGACCAATTTTTACGCAAAAAAAAATGCAATTTCGTTTTCTCGAAACTACGGATCTCGGGTCAAAAGAACCGGCGTTTGGATCAAATTTATGGAATTCTGAGTCTATTTGCAAAAATAGCGGTGAAAGAACATGTTAGCAATTTTAAATTTCTAGGGTCTTTCTTCCCAAGTCCGGCGCTTGGTGGCAGCTGTCTGGCCGTTCGATAGAGGTAACCCTAGAATAGGTTCCAAATAGCCAGTTCCTGATAGTACGATTGCAAATGACACTTATGAGTTTAATTGTGCATAGACTTTGTTCATGTAATTATAATTGTGGACTTAGCATTCTTATTATAGCCCATGTTTTCTAAATTTTATAGGTCAAATATGCGTTCAGTCTTATAGGAGACCTAACTCTTGAAGAATATTCCAATAATCCAATCAGCACATGTAGCTAGGCTTGACATATTATAAAAAAACGATATAATAACTCTCTGTATCTTTCTTTTGTGTTTCTATCAAAATCACATCTTACTACACTTGATTACCAAAATATAAACACCTTTTGCTTATTTGAATTTTATTACTAAATATACCGCCGTAGCGTTAGCACGGGCATTATACTAGTGATTGTATGGAGCGTTAGTTTCACTTAAAGATGCTAATATAACATGTCTAAATCATAACAATTTAATGTCACTTTTACAACAAATCACCCAAACATGCCATCCACCCAAACTTAGGCCCAAGTCATAAGCAGACCATACTCGTCTCAATGGGTTCCTACTTGGGCTTAATCCGCCCATTATACCCTTTATTAGTATTATTGATTATTTAAGATCCATTCAAGAACAATAAATTTGCGACAAAAAAAAAACAAAATCTTTTTAGCCTAGGCACCGATCGAAGCCTCGAAAAACGTTTTTCGCTCATGCTGTCGCGTCGGCCTCCGGAGCGCTGGCGCCAGACAACGGCGCCGGCGCGTCGGCGGCCCCGGATGACGGCGAGATGGAGATCGATGGGGATGGCGACGGCACGTCGGAGGCCGGCCCGCTGGCTCCATAGGAGGACGTCGGCGCTTGGGCGTCCGGCGCGCTGGCGTCAAATGAATACGGTCCCGGGGCACTGGCACCGTAGGAGTACGGCGACGGGGCGCTGGCGTCCCACGCCGAGGGCGGCACGGCGACCTGGGCCGACATGGAGCCAGACGCCTCGGTAATGAGGTCAAGCGTGACGCGCAGCAGCTTCTCGAACTCGAGGCTCTTGGTGACGACGGCGTTCTTGATCTCGCTGATGGGCGCTTCCTTGCAGGTGTCCTCGCAGGTGGACGTGCCGCCGAGCGTCGCCGACAGCCACGACTTGACCTCGAGGAACTTGGCGTCGGTGAGCTCCCGGGTGAGCGCGCTCAGGTGCGCCACCGCCTCCTCGATGTCGTCGGAGCAGCTGTCGAGGCATTTGAATAGGGAGTCCTCCTTGACGTCGTTGAGCTCGTGGTGGGAGAACGCGGCCACCGCCGTGCCCACCTCGGCTGCGACGTACACGGACAGCTCGGCCAGCCGGCGCGCACTCGCCGTCCGGCTCTCCGGGTTGGTCGTTAGCGCCTGGATGCAAACCTTGGGGAACAGCGTCTTGTTGCACGCGTCCTGGAGGTTGTCACCGAAGGGGGTGGGGCGGGCGATGGGCGCGCTGGAAACGAGGAGGAGGAGGAAGAGGGGAGCGAGAGGGCGAGGCATGGCCATGGTCGCGGAGCTAGCTAATCCTTGGTGTAAGTGTTCTTGGAGTTTCTTGCAGAGCTGAGGAGGAATGGGTGATTGGTGTGACTTGCATGGGGTTATTTATACTACAATGCTTCTGTTTTTTCAGGCAAGGAGTTTTATGACCCACGACTTGTTCTCCCTGCATGTATGGTTTAGATTGGTTGTAGGAGAGTGGAATGTGCCTTCCGTGACAAATGTTGCGTTTATTTTGGTTGAAGTTCTGTGGCTGTTAATTAATTTTTGTGAAGGGTTTTACGGTGTCAGGATGTGTAATAAGGAAGAACGTAACCAATGATTGTGAAATGCATATACATGGTTTCAAAAAATGCATCTCCCGATAGTCTCCATTAAACCCAACAAGGAAAGTGGAGTTTAAAAAAAAAACATTGTTTACCTCCGGATGCTTAACCTTAGGGTCTATTTGTTTTAGTTTCTGATTCTAGATTCTGGCTCTAAAAGCAGAATAAAAAACAAACAGTCCAATTCTAAAATCCGATTTTCACAATCCAGTCCATCTAAAACTTTATACACTAGAATCCACAATTCACTTTATATGTACTTTGGATTCCAGCTTTTAGAGAATTAACTTCTCTACAACTAACCATAATCTAAAATCAGCTTTTAGAGAATCTAAAGCTGAAACAAACAAACCCTTAGTTCCTTACAAGGATTTATTGAGGATTTATCACACCCAAATCCTCCGTGTGACATCTTTTCTTCTTGACTGATGATCAGTTTAATTCTCACGAACCACAGGTTGGTTCAGAGGGGTGGCATGTAACAGGCTACTGCCCACATGGGTTGCGCAGCCCCACACGGCCCACGTGTCTTTTTTTTCTTTCTGGTTTTCGCATAATTCAAAAGCATCGTATCTTTTGAACTGAATATCCGTTTCACGATTTTCTTAAAACGTCATGTTTCGTACGATGAATTACACACATAAAACCCTAACTACACATATTTTGGCTTAGCGATGATAACATATATCACGAGCGAAGGATAAAAATCAGTGGAGCAAACCGAACGTGATGGTGATGCCGGGCCTCGGCTCGGTATGGATCTATCGTATTTTGTGTCTGAATCATACCAAGCCATAACGACCTATCGTGCCCGTCGTGCCGTACCATACCGGCCTGGCTTGTTTTCGACAAACCTAGGCATGATCTATTTACGCTTCGTACCTGCTTCGTGCTGTGCCGGTCAGACCCGGCCTATTTGCACTATTTCAATGAGAGGAAAGAAACTAGAGACGCATAGAGTTGAGGCAGTGGATGCAAATATTATGGGAAAAAGAACTAAAATTTTATTTATTCTTGAACAATTACATAGAGCGAGAGGGTTATGCGGAACACGGGTGAGAGAGAGCAATGGGTGGGAAAGAGAGTGAGTGAGATAGGCGAGAGAGATTGAGAGAGACGGACGAGAGAGGGAGATTGAGAGAGATGGGTGAGAGAGAAAGCAGAGAGAGATCGAGAGGGATGAGCGAGAGAACAACTTCTTGCACCGTCTCTCAATCTTTTTTAGCTCTCTCCCCTCTTGTCCGTATCTCTCAGATGTTAGCAGCAGAGTGGCGTCCATAGCGCTCATATTCTGTGAGTCGGTCACTTTCATGCTAGACTTTTTCCTCATGCCTTAGGTCATCGGGCCCGGTACGTCACATGCTACAGTGCCGTACTGGGCCATACTGCTCATCGTTCCTGATTCTTGGGCCCGGTATGGCTCGTGCTACAGTGTCGTACCGATCTGACATAGCCCATTTCATACCGGGTCAGGTTTTGAACCGAACCGTGCCGCCATGCCTCGAACCGACACAAAAAACCCCGGCCTGAGTGCCAACCTCTGGGTGGAATAACCATCCGTCTCTCAACCACCGCTACCGAGCACATGTTTACTGCTGGGTCCACATCGGCATCACTGTCGGATGTGGACCCGGTATTACGTAAGTGACAGTGATAGTCGAGGACTATCACTGCTAGATGTAAACCGACAGTGATAATCACTATCACTGCCGGTTCATACTCTTCAACCGGTAGTGATAATAATTATCACTGCCGATTATCAATCATAACTAGCAGTGATAAGTAACTATCACTGCCACATTTTCAATCATATTTGGCAGTGATAATAATTATCACTGCCGATTATCTCTGGTAACCGGCAGTGATAAGTAACTATCACTGCCACATTTTTATCAATATCTGGCAGTGATAAGTAGTATCACTACCCTTTTTTCCTTGGCAACCGGCAGTGATAACTCTCTGTCCTATTTTCATATCCAAAACTGGCAGTGATGGGTTTTTAAAACCTTTTTACATATATATTTGTTGCAGTATATGTATTATGTAATGTTGTAGCATATATATATTGCATAGTAGATATATTCTGTACGGTATACGTTGTGCACAATAGTAATGAAATATCGCTAAAGGGTAATTCAAATACATTGAAGCATCATAATATTTAATTATTACATTGTTCATTTACTTTTGAAGCATCATAATATTTAAGTATTACATTGTTTATTCACAATCGTTGACATGTCACTTAAGTTACAAATGCTCGTGAAACTCGCCCTTCGGGTTGATAATTTCTCAAACGATGAACCCAATTATCTGCTCTCAAAGGGCTTCAATTTCGTTGTTGAGCAAACTGCTGGTGTCCAGCTTCACACGCTGTCATGAGAAAAATTGAAGCATTAATTAGTGTCATTGTTTTTATAAAGAAAAGTATGGGTCAGCATGTAATGATCGATATACCAGCTTGCCGTTGTTGTCCGTACTGTCAGTGATGAATGCGTGGATATGTGTCATTGCATAGTATCCACATAAATTTTTCCCTTGGGGTTGTCTCAGGCATGGAAAATCGGTTTTTATTCTGAACTTCTTCGTGAATAGACGAGTACACCCTGTTTATGGTTTTGAGTAGTCATTAAAATTAATTAGGTGCAATAGAATGGAAGATTACTGGAGCAATAATACAATGACCAAGTTTACCTGTCTAGTAACTCTATTAATTCTTTGTAATCACTTGTCGGTTTCCTCATTGAGTCCAAGACAGTGATGTTGCTTTTGTCTAACATGATGACGAGGACGATCCAGTGAAAGCTGCAGAAGTCAATTAGTCATCACATAGTGTTGCGCATCAAATATGAAAGACTAGTAGGCAGGGAAACACGTACTGAAGTTGTAGGGTAAAAGTACGTAGGCCTTGTCTTGTAGCTTTAGCAGCGCCTTGAGTACGTACTCCTCAACCTCTTTTGTCATTCTTGGATCTAGAATAAGTTTGCAGTTGATAAGACCAGGGTCGAGAAATCTTATCTTTTCATTTAAGTCTGCTCTAAGTGTCATTGCCTCCATTCTACATAAAAAAAGAAGTCAGACTCTCTGTTTAATGTTACGTGAATGTACAACATGAATTATACAAGAGACTTACAGAGTCTACATTCTTAATATAGACACGTCTAGGGTATCTCGTTTGTACAACTGATATAGTTCCATGTGTTCTACCCAAAAAATGCCATCCATGTTGTGAAAATCCATATTTTTGTATCTAACGGGGAAATCATCGTTTTTTGTCTCTTGGACATACTCCCGATACCATTGATGTAGACGCCGTAACTGTGTGGTCAGTCTGAGCTCCTCATTTGGATCCACCAAAGCTTCTCCGTTAACGAATGGCCACTTTAGAGGGGGCTCCTGCCCTTTAGCACCACTTTGGCCTCCAGCAATAGCTGCTTTACCACCATCTCCTTTAGATTTCTTCTTAGAGATACGCTCGTAGTCTGATCGTTGGCTAAGTTGAGGAGATTCAGTTGCCTATCCTGTCTGTTTAACCGTCGCTAAGCCCATGAAGAAATCCTATTTGGCAACTTCGATTTCAACCTTAGCAGGTGGTGGCGTCTTCTTGAAGTGTGCTGCTACACTGGCGTGTACTTCCCTTCTTGTTTCTTCTTTGGTTAGGTCATACGCTCATTTCTTGCTAAGAGTTTTGGCTGGCTTCATAGATGAGGAACTTTTGCCCCCTGACCGTGTAGAATATTGAGATCGCGGTGCTCTTTGCTTACTGTCTTGTGGCGCTGGAGCAGAAGAAGGAGCTTTCTTGGGTGATGCCGGAGGAGGAGGACTTTTCCTAGGTGGAGAGTCTACCTCGTCATCGTTATTAAGATCATCGTCGTTGTCATCATTTGAGGCAAACTTTATATAGCGCTTGCGCCATGCGATGAATGTGCCCAGGCTTTGTCCAAGATTATTTTTCCCCTCCTCACCCAGGATCTCAAACTCTACTTTGCAGTATCTATCAACCACGCTGTCAACTGAAACTCTGGCATATCCCTGAGGAATTGGGCGGTTATGCAACATCTGCCCCTCGATGCATGGCCAAACCACCCCTTCAGCTACCTTGGTGGTAATGTTTGCTATGGGCAGGTGTAGACTGCAGCGTGTCGGCTCTACGATTTTGTCCATAGGAAAACTACACACTGAGTCCTTTTCAGGAGTGCTCGCAGACGCTTGGCTGCTTTTATGAGGCGCGGTGGGACTCTGGAGCTGGTGGCCACTAAGAACGTTTGCTAGCATTTCTTGCATCTTTTGTATCTTTTCTTCAAATTCAATTTCCCTTTTGTGCATCCGATTTTCTATTTCTCGTACATGTTTATCCAACTGTTCTTGTCTAGATTTCTTTGGTCGCTTATAAATTTCAGCATCTTCTGGGAACGCTACTTTCTAGGGCACCAAGCCGAACCCTCTGGTGGGATCGGATCCTATAACGGTTAGTGCACGTTTCTTGGCAAGCTCCAACTGATCTTTGGGAAACTGAAACTTTGCTGTCAACTCTATCCACAATGTTTCCTTGATGTCATCGGGAACATACGACGAGCAATCGCGCTGACGTGTCCATGATTTGTAGATGATGGGCACATTATCTCTAGCCAGGACCCCGCATGTTGTTCGATATGGCCCAAGCAATGATGTGAGTATAGCTGGTTCCCCGATTACGTTAAGCTCCACGACCACTTTTCGTTCACCTGTACGCAACTTGTTAGGACCTCACCCACGATGCTACCTTCGTTCACCTGATGTCTGATCCTGCATTTTGACCATTTCATTAGTCGTTTGGCCCTACTAGAAAATTACCACGTCTACGTGAAGAATTTCATCGGAAAGCATATCATACTCAAGAATAGTACTAAAGAATTACCTCGTGTACATTTGTTGCCTCGGGTTGTTCTAGGTTGAGGAACCTTGTCGGGCTTTGCTCCGTGCTTTGGTTCACGGGCTCAGTGCCATTTGGCACTTTTCCCTGATTGGAGGCCATGTGCAACAAGTTTGTCTAAAATTTTAAATTAACAAAGTCATGAGATGAATCTTCGCACAACTTGAATGACCATTTTGTTGTGCGTTAGAGTTGCTAATATCAACGTTTTGCATTTATAAGGCGTAATATCAACATTTTGCATTTATAAGGTATAATCACCATTTTGTCATGCGTTAGAGTTGCTAATATCAACGTTTTGTATATATAAGGTGTAATCACCATTTTGTCATTGTTGCTAATATCAATGTATATGGTGTGTCGTACTTGGCCTGAATAGGCACTACCCGCCAGCGGTGGAACAAATTCACATGATGCTGATACATTTGACATGATACATAGAAATTTCAAAATTCAAATACATTACATTTCACATATACATGATACATAGAAATTGCTTCAAAATTCACATATACATAGAAAATTCGAAATTCACCAACAATTAGAATAATTCACATGATACATATACATTTGACACGATACATAGAAATTTCAAAATTCAAATACATTACATTTGACATATACATGATACATAGAAATTGCTTCAAAATTCATATATACATAGAAACTTCGAAATTCACCAAGAATTAGAATAATTCACATGATACATATACATTTGATATGATACATCCATATTTCAAAATTCAAATACGTTACATTTCACATATACATGACACATAGAAATTACTTCAAAATTCACATATACATAGAAATTTCAAAATTCAAATACATTACATTTCACATATACATATACATTTGACATGATTACAGCTTTCATCGAATTTCCATGTCTGAATACCTGATGTCTGAGAGTGATGTCATATGATAAAATCTACTCATTTGGACGATTGTATATGCTGCTATTTTCTTAGATCAACCAACATTCACCATAATAGGGCCTAAATTACATTAACAACTGCTTCCGCTAAATGATTGATAGGTGTCCATTAACAGGGCTTAAATTACATTAACAACTGCTTCCACTAATGTTACACTGCAAAACTGTTGTGAAATTTCGAGGTAGTGTAGTTTTCACAATACTCTTTATTTGTGGCGATATATATCCAACAACAATTAATTAAGTAAATAAAGATAACGAAGCTAGTGTTGCCATCTGCCGCGAACTCCACGGTAATGTTATAAAAATGTTTCTGCAATTATGGTGTTAGCAAACAGCTGCCATGTGCCTAACATACGCTCTCAGTGCTAAACAACCAAATGCTTAGAATGATTGATATACTCTCGGCTAACCCATGAAAAAAGTGTTCACAATTATGATTTTCCACGGTAGTTGGTACATGATCCTGATATACCAATCCATCACCACTCACTAGATATTAAAGACATGGTATACACAAAAAATTCACAAGTACAAAAATTCTGTAGAAAAACCTTGCATTTCAAACTGAGACCTACGTGTACACTACGCGACGCAGAGGAGGATCGACACGGAGGAGGGCCGGCGAGGAGGTGGAGGGGGGCGCCGGGGAGGAGGCTGGCGGGGGGCCGGGCGAGGAGGGCACGCGGGAGGAGACACTGGGAGGCACCGCGGAGGAGGGAGGGGTGTGGGGAGGGCGGCGCAGGGGCGGAGTGCTCGGGGTGGCTAAGGCGCCTGAGCGAAGGGCGGAATTACAAAGCGGGATCACGAAATGTCTAAAATGCAGGAAAGAGGATGTATATAGGAAGGATTATTACTGCCGGTTCAATGAAATGACCCGATACTGATTTATTATCTCTACCGGGTTGTTTTAGACCCAACAGTGATGTAAGACTATTACTGCTGGGCCATTTATAAACCGGCAGTGATATAACAATATCACTGCCGGTTGAAATATAACCCGACAGTGATGTATGACAATTAGTGCCGGGTGATTTATGAACCGGCAGTGATATGGAACTATCAGTGTCGATTGTAGGGTAAGACGTGGCACTGATGTATTATATTAGTGCTGGTCATTGTATGTCAATCGACACTGATGTTCATCATCTGTGCCGCGTTACTAAAGAACCGACAGTGATAGTCCCTGCGCCCCGTCTCATGTGCATGTCAAGTGCTGGTGTGGCAGAAATTGCTGCCGTGGCAAGGATTGGGTAGCCTGGTGTCGTGCCCCGAATCTTCGCGGATTCGGACACTCTGTGTATTCCGTACTAGTCCAGGATCACGCTAGTACACACAGGATAAACAGGTTGAAGTACCACAATCATACCGCAATGAATTAAATAAATAAGTACTTCAAGCATAATATAGTCGAGTTACATGACCTTATGGTGCGCCTTACAATAATTTGCCACGCAGCGATAAATATCATCGATATCAAGTTCATTCAGCGGAAGCAAAATACGATAGCGGAACCACTCCTAGCCACAGGCTACTGAGTGCGGCTCAACCCTTAATCCTCCTGGCCTTCGACGAACTCTTCATTCCAAGGCGCACGGCTTCTTCTTCTTCGAGGTTTTTGTCGATACAAGGGTGAGTATACAACATACTCAACAAGTCATGCACAATGCGACTATTACTATATGCAAGGCTTATTCCAAGGAAAGGCTTAATTGGTTATTTTGCATGAAGCGGCATTTCTTTTAATAGGTAATCCTTTTAGATTAAAAGCATAAAATCAATATTATTGATAATTAATTTCTCAATTCTTTTTCCAAGAGTTTGGCACACACCCTAATTTCATTCATCGGTTGTTGGCACACACCACCCATTCCACCTCTTTTATTTTTAAAATCTAACCCTTATTTGTAATCACCGAGCAATGTCGATCATCATGACACGGCTATTCAATAGATTCACACACACACTCTGCGGAGGTGTACACTTTACCCACAGGATCTGATCGTTCACCACAAAGCGATTGATTGCAACAAAGTCTTTCGAGACTAACATTTAACCGTTGAACCTCTCCGTTACCTCCTTCTAACACTTCCCTCACTCGAGTCGAAGTTTAGGCAGGCAAAATACCGTTGAATGGGTACCAAGCCGCGACCGCAGTGCGCTTCCCCTCTGATTGCACGGTGTGCACTTTGTCACCCAAGGTTTCAAGGGAAAGAGGTCAGAAACCTACTTAACTAGGTCCGTCCCATTCCGGACAAGTGGTTGTACACGGAACTCAGTTCAAAGGCTCGCAAGGTTAAGTCCTTAACTGTCCCGGGCAAGACATCCATTTCATACAACTCGGCACACAGCCTTCTCAATCATTCATACAGCCCATTGCCACACAGGCCCACCTGGCACGAAGCCTTCTTGCCACTTGCCCCGGTCCAAAACATTTCCCCACCCCATGTTATATTTAAGCAACACATGCCATTGTTCATATCAATTCCCGAATAGCACCGCACAGGTGACTATTCCCATTCCATCATATGACATTATCGCACTTTTACCAAAAATCGTTCCATAATGGTTTAGTCAATATTCGTTTCTTTGTTTGAAATTCATTCATCGCATTTAAGCAGGATAAGCTATTAATCACGGTCTAGCCTCCCGTGTTGGCATCATAGTAATATCCAACATATTAAACATCTTAGGGTGGACAAGGATTTCAGGGCATATAAACAATATAATCAAGGTGGCATAAACAAGATAGGCATTTTAACTACTGTTCCCATATAAACAACATCATTTATACTTAACATAGCATGCAATAGTTGAATCAAAATATATTTTAAAATCTAGGGGCAACATGGTCAAAGCACGACTTGCCTTCGAAGAGGAGTTGGTTCTGGTCGAGGTTCTGCGACGGGTCTTCAAATTCTCCCTCGACGAAACCCGGCGACTCGGAGTCTACTCGGCACAAGCAATCACTCAATAAATACACTATACAGACAGTAATATAAAATCTAAAAATAAAATAAAAATAACAAATAAATAGTTCACAATTTTACAAATTTTTGGGCACTGGAATCACTCAAATCCGAGTTAAAACGCAAAAGTTATAGCCTTTGCAATATTCTGAAAATTCATAAAAGAACAAATCGAATTAATCCTCTATTTTCCACCGATTTTTCCGGCTATTTTCTCTCGGCTCGACACGTGTCGGCACCAGAGCGAACCACGTCGCCCTCGGCCACTGACAAGTGGGCCCTCGGGTGACGTCGGGCTGACGTCAGCAATCCCGGGGTCACACGCCGACAAGCGGGCCCATGAACAGCGCCCGGCCCCACATGTCGGTGACTGACACGTGTCAAGGAAGCATCAAGCCACGTCAACCGTCTATTCTCGACCGTAGGATTCGGATCAGACGGCGCTGAAACTACCCGGCGGTTTACTATTACTCGCCTTTACGTGGCGTTACCTTGGCGTCGGATGAAGATCGAGGCGGTTGTGGTGAGTCGCGAAGCTCGAAGAAGAGGCGGCGTTGGTCACCGGACTTGGAGAAGACCTTGATGGGCGGCGGCGATTCCGTGTGTCTCCGGTCGGAAAAAGTAACCACACGGCTGCGGTAGACGCAAGGAACTTCGGGCTTGGTTTTTGGTGCGGCGGGAAACGGCGAACACGGCGGAAGATGAAGCAAAACCGGCGGAGGATTGCCAACTTCTGGCGAGCTATGCGGGAAGCTAGAGTGCCGCGAGCTAACGTCCGAACGGAACAAATGGCGGGTGAAGAGACCATTTTAATGAGCAGCGCCGGTCGTCGAGATGCCTCGTGGCAGCATAAATCCCCGACAAATCGCGGCGACCAGCAGAGATTTGGCGGTGCGGTCGATCGCGCCGATCCGATGTCGCCCGATCACGTCGGCCGTCCGTCGCGATCCAACGGTGGAAGCGGCGGTGATTAGGGTTTTCTCAGCGCAAGCACGGTGTTGGGCGGCCCAACAACATGGTGATTTTCAGACTTTTCGAATAAAAATAAATGTAGAAATTCAAAGTAATTGTTTAGGGCACTAAAAATACCCGAAAAATTCTAGAAAAATTCCAGAAAATATTTCAGAGCATTTTGAGCCTAAATAAAATATTAGTTTTAATTTTTGAAAATTATAGTTTCTGGTATTTAATTTCTCAAGGGAAAATGATATAAATAAAATCCAATTAAATCCAATAAATCCCAGAAAATTTAGATAAATTCCATTAAATGCAATTAAATGCAAATAAAGGTTGATTAATTCATAAAAATTCAAATAACTCCAAAATTTAAAATCTGGCCAAAATTCGGGACGTTACAAACCTACCCCCCTTAACAGAATCTCGTCCCCGAGATTCGAGGCTTAACTATAGAATAGGTTTGGAAATTCCTTTTTCAGATCTTCTTCTCGTTCCCAGGTGGCTTCACTTTCGGTGTGATTGCTCCACTGAACTCTGCAGAAACGGGTTGTCTTGTTTCTTGTTCTCCGATCCAATGTGTCCAGAATTTTTATCGGTTGTTCTTTGTAAGTCAAGTCTTCCTGTAGTTCAACTTCTTCTAGTGATGTTTGCTCTTCAGGCACTCGGAGACACTTCTTGAGTTGCGATACATGAAAAACATTGTGCACTCCTGCTAGCGACTGTGGTAACTCCAGCTGGTAGGCGACTTCGCCCTTACGGCTGATGATCTTAAATGGTCCTACATATCTTGGCGCAAGTTTACCCTTTTTGTGAAACCTCTGGACTCCCTTAAGCGGCGTAACTCTGAGATACACGTAATCCTCCGGTTCAAAACTCAAATCTCTACGGCGGTTGTCTGCGTAGCTCTTCTGTCTTGACTGTGCAATCTTTAACCTTTCTCTGATCAGTGCTATTTGCTCTTCGGCTTCTTGAAGTATGTCGGTCCAGAAGACACGGCGCTCTCGGTCTCATTCAATTTAACGGCGTCCTACAAGGTCGACCATACAAGGCTTCAAAAGGTGACATCGAAGACTTGCACGATAGTCGTTGTTGTAACTAAACTCCGCATATGGCAAACATCTATCCCAAGTTGATGTATATGCTAACGCACAAGCTCTCAACATATCTTCCAATATCTGGTTGACTCTTTTCATCTGTCCATCCGTTTGCGGGTGATAAGTCATCTTGAAGTTCAGCGGGTGCCCATTCTTGTATGCAATTTATCCCAAAACCTTGAGGTAAACCGGTACCTCTCGTCTGATACTATCTTCTTTGGCACTCCATGCAAGCATCGATTCTCGCCATGTATAGCTCTCGCCAACTTATCTCTGAGTAGGTGGTCTTCACGGTATGAAATGTGCGACCTTTGTCAAGCGATCCACTATGACCCATATGGAATCATAACCTCCTGCGTCCTTGGCGCACGATAATGAAATCCATTCCGATCTCTTCCCATTTCCACTCTGGTATTTTCAATGGTCGCAGCGATCTGCGGGTCTCGATGCATAGCTTTGACTTTGGCATCGTCACATAACGTCTCGTGTTGAGAACCTCTCTCTTCAAATTCGGCCACGAAACCTTTCTTTCAAATCTTGATACATTTTTGCGCTTCTGGGTGAATTGAATACTTGGAGTCATGAGCTTCCTCCAATATTAATTGCTTTAATTCCTTTTTGTTGGGTACACAAATACGTTCCTTCATCCATAATGTACCTTGTTCGTCCAGTTTAAAATCTTTTGCCTGTCCTTCCTTCATCTTGGCCTTGATTCTCTCGATTTTCTCATCATTCTTCTGACCTTCTCTAATCTGATCTTCCAAGATAGGCTTTACTTCTAATGCAGACTCTGAATCCTTCTGAACAACTTCCAGTTTAACCTCTGAAGGTCCTTACATAGTTCTTCTTGGCTTCCTTCCTCTTTCAAACTTAGGTAGTGGCTTTTTCCGGCTCGGGGCATCGGCCACTACATTGGCCTTGCTTGGGTGATAATGGATACCCATGTTGTAATCCTTGATCAGCTCTAACCATCTCCTTTGCCTCATGTTCAGGTCGATTGGGTGAAAATGTATTTAAGGCTTTTGTGGTGCATATACACCTCACATCACATTGCCAATGAGATAGTGGCGCCATATCTTGTGGCATGCACTCAAATTGCTAATTCTAGATCGTCGTCGGGTAATTCCTTCGTGTGGCCTTAGCGCCTTGATGCATAGGCGACTACCTTTCCATTTTGCATCAACACACATCCAAGTCCTTGGCGTGATGCATCGCATGATGAATATCGAAACTCGATGCACATCTGGTTGCACTAACTGCTTGTGCCGATGTCGATCTTTTCTTGATTCTTGGAAACTCTTCTCACAATCCGATGTCCAAACAAACTTCTTTTCTTTCTTTAGCAATTGCGTAATTGGCTTTGCAATTGTCGAAAATCCTTCTATAAATCGGCGGTAATAACCGGCCATTCCAAGAAACTCGAACTTGCGATCTTGTCTGGGTGACTCCCAATGTAGCACTTTATCTCAACCTTGCTTGGGTCCCTTTGCAATCCTTGGCGATCATGACATGCCCTAAGAAATCTACCTTACTCTTCCGAAATGGCACTTCTTGAATTTAGCATATAGTCTCTTTGTTCCCTTAACTTCTCCAGTACTAATCCCAAATGTTGGGCGTGCTCTTCATCAGTCCTTGAATAAACCAGAATATCATCTATGAACACAACCACAAATTTATCTAAGTATTCCATAAAAACTTTATTCATCAAGTTCATAAAGTATGCTGGCGCATTTGTCAATCCAAATGACATAACGGTGAACTCATGATGTCCATATCTTGAGGAAAATGCGGTCTTGGGTATGTCTTCTGTCTTGATTCTCAACCGGTGATATCGACCTAAGGTCGATCTTGGAGAATACTCTGCTCCTCTTAGTTGATCGAAAAGATCATCTATTTGGGGTAACGGTATTTATTCTTGATCGTCACTTAGATTAAGTCTTGCGATAGTCTATGCACATCGAAAACTCCCATCCTTTTCTTAATGAATAGAACCGTGCTCCCCAAGGTGACGAGCTCGATCCGATGAATCCTTTTCCAATAACTCCTCAATTTGCTTTTTCATTTCGATTAGTTCTTCGGTGGACATCCGATATGGTCTCTTTGCTATCGGTCTTTGTTCGGGCACTAGGTCAATTACAAACTCTATGTCTCATGCGGTGGCATTCTGGTAATTCCTCGGGAAAAACATCTGGGTATGCACTCGACCCTTTGGTACATCCCTTATCTTGACGGTCTCAGTTATTTACTAACATCTGTCCTCCTCGGCCCTTGCTTGAAATTCCACTTTCCTACCTTGGGGCTCTCAATAGACACAACTCTCCGTCCACAGTCTATCTGACCTTTTGTTTAGTCAACCAATCCATTCCCAGGATAACATCCAGGGTTTGGGTATCTAATATAATAAGATTCGCTAAAAACTCTACTCCTTTCATTAATAGCTTAACTCCAGAACATCCGACCTTAGAGCGGAGTTACGATCCGAGATTGAACGAGTGTACTTCTAAGGTTAACCATATCCAAATCATTTGTCACAGCAAAATCTCGAAAGCGAGCGAATCTGAAGCTCTGAATCAAATATCTGTAGGCGCACTTGAGTTGACTAGAACTTACCAAGCACGACGTCCGTGAGCGTTACGGACTTCATCTGCGGAGATATGATTGATCCTCCCTCGCGTAAATGCCTGCGGCGTAGCTCCAGCTTGAGCAGATCCTCGGCTTCCTCCTTGGGTAGGGGTCTTGGCTGGGGTGCTCCCTAGGTTGCAGTTGTAGCAGCGCCTTCCTGACATCTGCTGATTACCTCCGCTCACAGTTAACGACCTTGGTGAGGTCTCGAGGGTTTGTCCAACTGGCCTTGGTATTGGTGGCGGCGTCCTGACACTGTTCCCTGGCTGGAATCTGGTGAATTGCTAGGGTATCATTCTCGTTTTCTGATGACCCTGACGTCCTCCTTGCTGAGCCATGCGGCGTTTGCGATTGTCGTCCAGTTCTTTGCGCTTGTCTTCCAGTATGAGTGCCTTGTTTACTAGTTCTTGAAAATCAGGGAAAGTGTGGGTAATCAGTCCCACCTGCAATCCTGTGTTGAGTCCCTTCAAAAAGCGAGATTGCCTTGCCTTGTCGGATGCTACGTCTTCTGGAGCGTAGCGTGCAAGTTGAGTGAATTTATTCAGATAATCAGCCACTGGTTGGCCTCCTTGCCTCAGTGCTCTGAATTCCTCCTTCTTTAGTTCCATAATACCCTCCGGCACATGGTATTGACGAAAAGCTAGGGTGAATTCCTCCCAAGTAATCTCCTGCGGGTTCTCCTGCGATGCGCAGTAGTTTTCCCACCATTCAGCGGCCGTTCCCTCTAGCTGGTGAGAGGCATAGAGCACCCTCTCGTGTCCTTCACACTGGGTTATGTGCAATTTCCTTTCGATGGTCCTCAACCAATCGTCCGCCTCTAAGGGACTAGCGTTGCCCGAGAATGTCGGCGGTCGAGTCCTCATAAATTCAGATAGTCTTGAGTAGGGACGTGGCCCGTTGTTCACAGCTTGATTGTTGGCGGTTGCCTGGGTGTTGATCTGTTGTACTGTGGCCATCATTGTTTGCATTAACTGCGTTTGTGCTGCGAGAAATGCACCTAAGTTCTGCATATCATTGGCGGTCTTTTCTTGATGGTGGTGTATGGTCTGGATCGCCTCGTGGCGTGATCCACTGCCTCCTGCTCCGTTGTTGCGAGTATTCACCATCTGTTGATTCTTCGGGTTTTAGAGATAAGAGGGAAAAGAATAGGCAAGTATAGGAACTTATACGGGGAAACAGGTGTAACTAAAAAAAACATTAACATTCAAGCATCAATAGTAATAGGTATGGTTGCTTACATAGTCTAGGGACTATGCAACCACAAAACCAGTCACAATCACCACATCACATTGTTCATTACAACATCGCAGACTAATGTTCGAAATAAAAAGACGCGACTCAAAACAACTGAGTCTCAACGCAAAAGCTGGACACTGCAACTCTGACAAATATCACTCATCGAGCCAACCATGCTGCGGCTCGCCGATCACGTAAACCGGCGGGTGAGCTGGCATCGGGGCAAACTGGTCCCCATGCCCTCCCACGAGTGCAGCTGGGGGCTCCACTGGCTGCGGGTCCTCAGGCGCTGGCGCTGGCTCCTGCTCCTCCGGCTCCTCCTCGTCGTCGTCGAGCTCCATGACGGCGTCCGGCTCCCCCTGCCCGTAAAGAGCCTCCTCCAGCTCGGCGATCCTCTGGATGGCGTGCATGCGGGTCTCTCGTAAGGCCTCCTCGGTCTCCTCCAAGGTGCGGTAGACGGCCTGCAGCTCTGTAGTCGTGGCGTCCATCACCTCCTCCTGTGCCGCAAAGAAACCGACCCAGTGCCGACGGCGGCGTCCTCCATCTCGAGCGAGCTGCGAGGTCCACCGCGTCTTGAGTGCACACGGAAGCGGTATCCCACAGCTTCGGCCGTGGTCCTGGCTGATCCGTCGCGGCGCAACCCGGCACACTCAGATGCCCGCCTCGTAGCTTCTTCGCTTCCTTTGTGGCGGCGACGGCTAGCACGAGCGTGCTCCCGAGCGTACAAGGTCAGAGTCGTCTCCCATCCGCGAGCAATCCCGTTGACTATCCAGGTGTGGGACTTGTAGAGAGGACGGTCGAAGCCTCCCAACACCTGAAGCATCCTCCAAAGCTCTGCAGCGTAGCCACCGTGACGCTCTCCAAAGGAGTGAACCATCCGCATCTGCCAAAGCAACGCGTCAGTACTAAAATTTTAAAAGAGCACAAAAGTAAGAGTAGAATACAGCAGAGATATGAAGTCAGGAAGAAGGGATAAGTCAAGATCTCATTGATTATTCTTGTCCAAGTTTTATTCTTTAGAAATTAATTTGGACTCCTCTAAAATGACCAGTCTAACTAGGGTTAAGTCCTACAGTCAATATGGCTCTGATACCATCCCTGTCATGCCCCGAATCTTCGCGGATTCGGACACTCTGTGTATTCCGTACTAGTCGAGGATCACGCTAGTACACACAGATAAGCAGGTTGAAGTACCACAATCATACACTGCTGGAATTAAATAAATAAGTACTTCAAGCATAATATAGTCGAGTTACATGACCTTATGGTCGCCTTACAATAATTTGCCACGCGAGCGATAAATATCATCGACATCAAGTTCATTCAGCGGAAGCAAAATACGATAAGCGGAACCACTCCTAGCCACGAAGCTCTTGAGTGCGCTCAACCCTTAATCCTCCTGGCCTCTGACGAACTCTTCATTCCAAGTTGCGGCTTCTTCATCTTCGAGGTTTTTGTCGATGCAAGGGTGAGTATACAACATACTCAACAAGTCATGCACAATCTGAGACTATTATTATATGCAAGGCTTATTCCAAGGAAAGGCTTAATTGGTTATTTTGCATGAGCGACATTTCTTTTAATAGGTAATCCTTTTAGATTAAAAGCGATAAAATCAATATTATTGATAATTAATTTCTCAATTCTTTTTCCAAGAGTTTGGCACAGACCCTAATTTCATTCATCGGTTGTTGGCACACACCACCCATTCCACCTCTTTTATTTTTAAAATCTAACCCTTATTTGTAATCACCGAGCAATGTCGATCATCGGACACGGCTATTGAATAGATTCACACACACTCTGCGGAGGTTGTACACTTTACCCACGGATACAATCGTTCACCACACAAGCGATTGATTGCAACAAAGTCTTTCAGAGACTAACATTTAACCGTTGAACCTCTCGTTACCTCCTTCTAACACTTCCCTCACTCGAGCGAAGTTTAGGCAGGGCAAATACCGCTGAATGGGTACCAAGCGCGGCAAAGACAGTGCGCTTCCCTGATTGCTTGGTGTGCCTTTGTCACCCAGAGGTTTCAAGGGATAGAGGTGAAAACCTACTTAAGTAGGTCCGTCCCATTCCGACAAGTGGTTGTACACGGAACTCAGTTCAAAGGCTCGCAAGGTTAAGTCCTTAACTGTCCCGGGCAAGACATCCATTTCATACAACTCGGCACACAGCCTTCTCAATCATTCATACAGCCCATTGCCACACAGGCCCACCTGGCACGAAGCCTTCTTGCCACTTGCCCCGGTCCAAAACATTTCCCCACCCCATGTTATATTTAAGCAACACATGCCATTGTTCATATCAATTCCCGAATAGCACCGCACAGGTGACTATTCCCATTCCATCATATGACATTATCGCACTTTTACCAAAAATGCGTTCCATAATGGTTTAGTCAATATTCGTTTTGCTGTTTGAAATTCATTCATCGCATTTAAGCAGGATAAGCTATTAATCACGGTCTAGCCTCCCGTGTTGGCATCATAGTAATATCCAACATATTAAACATCTTAGGGTGGACAAGGATTTCAGGGCATATAAATAATATAATCAAGGTGGCATAAACAAGATAGGCATTTTAACTACTGTTCCCATATAAACAACATCATTTATACTTAACATAGCATGCAATAGTTGAATCAAAATATATTTTAAAATCTAGGGGCAACATGGTCAAAGCACGACTTGCCTTGAAGAGGAGTTGGTTCAGTCGAGGTTCTGACGGGTCTTCAAATTCTCCTCGATTTAAACCCATGACTCGAGTCTACTCGGCACAAGCAATCACTCAATAAATACACTATACAGACAGTAATATAAAATCTAAAAATAAAATAAAAATAACAAATAAATAGTTCACAATTTTACAAATTTTTGGGCACTGGAATCACTCAAATCCGAGTTAAAACGCAAAAGTTATAGCCTTTGCAATATTCTGAAAATTCATAAAAGAACAAATCGAATTAATCTTCTATTTTCCACCGATTTTTCCAGCTATTTTCTCTCGGCTCGACACGTGTCGGCACCAGAGCGAACCACGTCGCCCTCGGCCACTGACAAGTGGGCCCTCGGGTGACGTCGGGCTGACGTCAGCAATCCCGGGGTCACACGCCGACAAGCGGGCCCATGAACAGCGCCCGGCCCCACATGTCGGTGACTGACACGTGTCAAGGAAGCATCAAGCCACGTCAACCGTCTATTCTCGACCGTAGGATTCGGATCAGACGGCGCTGAAACTACCCGAGTGGTTTACTATTACTACGCCTTACGTGGCGTTACCTTGGGCGTCGGATGAAGATCAGACGGCTGTGGTGAGTCGCGAAGCTCCGAAGAAGAGGCGGCGGCGTTGGTCACCGGACTTGGAGAAGACGCAGTGGGCGACGGCGATTCCGTGTGTCTCCGGTCGGAAGAAGTAACCACACGCAATGCGGCGGCGACGCAGGAACTTCGGGCCGTTTTGGTCTGGCGAACGGCGGAGCACGGCGGAAGATGAGCAAAACCGCGGCGGGGGATTGCCAACTACGGCGAGCTATGCGGGAAGCTAGAGTGCACGAGCTAACGTCCGAACGGAACAAATGGCGGGGTGAAGAGACCATTTTAATGAGCAGTAGCCGGTCGTCGAGATGCCTCGTGGCGCCAAGAAATCCCAACAAATCGCGGTACGCCAGCAGAGATTTGCGGTGCGGTCGATCGCGCCTGATCCGATGTCGCCCGATCCGTCGGCCGTCCGATCGCGATCCAATCTGGAGAGCAAGCACGTGTTGGGCCGGCCCAACATCAGGTGAGGAATTTCAGACTTTTCCGAATAAAAATAAATGTAGAAATTCAAAGTAATTGTTTAGGGCACTAAAAATACCCGAAAAATTCTAGAAAAATTCCAGAAAATATTTCAGAGCATTTTGAGCCTAAATAAAATATTAGTTTTAATTTTTGAAAATTATAGTTTCTGGTATTTAATTTCTCAAGGGAAAATGATATAAATAAAATCCAATTAAATCCAATAAATCCCAGAAAATTTAGATAAATTCCATTAAATGCAATTAAATGCAAATAAAGGTTGATTAATTCATAAAAATTCAAATAACTCCAAAATTTAAAATCTGGCCAAAATTCGGGACGTTACACCTGGTGTGGCAGAAATTGCTGCCGTGGCAAGGGCATGGTAGAGGGAGGCAAGGACATGGCAGAGGGAGGAGGGTAAAAGAAAAGGACTTTGCTGATTTCTGGACAGCCACGCGGATTTCGATTTAATTGAACATCCAAATTGAGGTGAAAATTTTTGAAACTTTTTGAGGAAGATACTAATGAGCTGATGATGTTTTTGTAAAATGTTTGGCTTGAGATTTGACCTGA
The DNA here is from genome assembly GCA_036346375.1 of Guadua angustifolia. NCBI lineage: Eukaryota > Viridiplantae > Streptophyta > Magnoliopsida > Poales > Poaceae > Guadua > Guadua angustifolia. The sequence goes on along the minus strand of JAYEVE010000577.1, from coordinate 35,776 downwards.
GGAGGTTTGTAAAATTCTGACAAGCTGACTAATTGACTATTGATTTCTCTGTTATTGATTTTCTACAGGTATCAAACAATATCGAAATGTTTATATTACAAATTGAAGCTTGATCTTCATACATTACAAATTGAAGATGTCCTTCGTACAAAATGTTTATATTACAAATTGAAGCTTGACCTTCATACAAAATAATGTATATCCATAATTATACAACTAAGTTACGATCCGACCTTCATTATGATCGCGGCGTATGTATGTAGCTTCCTGTATGTCTTCCATGAGACCTAGGTCGATGTTGTCACCGAAAGGAGTAATCTCATCGAATTAGTTATAGTCTTCCTCGTCGACTACATTCTCAACTCCCACAATCCTTCTTTTTCCTTGAAGAACCACGTGGCGTTCCTTGTCAGTCGGATCCTTTACAAAGAAAATTTATGTAACGGCATTAGCAAGTACGAATGGTTCTTCTCTGTATTCGATGTGTTTGAAGTTCACGGTAGTGATACCGTACTTGTCGATGTTCACGCCCCTAGGTAGCCTAACCCACTGGCACCGAAAAAGGGGGACCTTCAAAGGCCCATAGTCAAGCTCCCAAATCTCTTCTATGAATCCGTAGTATGTCTGCATATTGCCATTGCTGTCATAGGCATCTATACGGACCCCGCTATTCTAGTTGGTGCTCTTGTTATCTTGTGCACTCGTATAAAATGTATATCCATTGATGTCATATCCTTCAAATGTCAAAATTGTATATGATGGTCCCTTAGCCAACACTCTCAATTGAGCACACTCTGTCTGTGTAACCAATCTCCAAAGTTATCTCTATGCTCTCTCGTGATCCAAATCTCAAACTTACATAGGTTTTTTCTTCGTAGCATGTTCTTGTGCATGTTGACATACGGGGTCGCTACAACTGATTGGTGCAGAACTATAAAATGTGCTTGTGTGAATGAAGCATATCGGGACCCGGATATACAAATCTAAAATTCTCTGTGCGTACTGCACTAGTCCAAGATCACACTAGTGCACACAGTAGAAACATAGATCATCATTCCATACATCGAAATAACTAAGAAGAACAAATTATTATTGAATAAAACAAACGACCTTATGGTCAAGGTTCATACACCAATGCCTCATGGCTTAAGAACAAATAAAACTGTTGCAGTGGAAATAAGATAACTTGGGCCATTCGACATGCCACAGGCAATCATCTGGGGAAACGCCTTCCTAGTCGACGTAGTCTTCGTAGCACTCCTCTTGATATTCATTACCTGGTCCTTCCTCAGCAACTGAACAACAAGGGTGTAAAGCTGTGAGTACAAAACGTACTCAGCAAGGTGCAGAGAAAAAATGCCATATAATCATGCACATCTTGACAAAAGATAGTCATATGGTTCATTTGCAGAAAGCAATAACTTGAATTTAAATACAGTAAATAGATTGAAGTCATATTGATGAAAATAATAATAAATAACTGGTAAATCAATGGTAGACAACATGAACAGAATGGCGAGACATCACCCTACATCATTCGAAATAAGTATCAACCACACAATTCAATAGTATAGCTTTAGACAGGAAAGCAACAGTGAACTCCCTGTTCACATTTCAACAGTTCCACATTTCATGAAACACTCTATACCCCGTGTGAAATCCCCGGTCTTGTCCATGACCGCGGACACGGCTATTCGAATAGTTTTACACTTTGCAGAAGTAGTACAGCTTTACTCACAAGACATGATCATCCCTTAGTGCCAAGCGCTACGAACACACTTCCTTTGGTGTGTCGGCAGAGAGATCACTACAAAGCCTTTACAATGCATGTCTAAACTCGGTACTACCCTCTAAGGTTTCGCCCCCTCGGGGCTCCCTCTTGAGCCATGTGAGTCTACCCATCCATCTCGGAACCCACACCAACACTTGGCAGTACTCAAGACTAGACGTCGCAAATTAATCAGCTAGGTCTGTTCTATACCAGACTTGTGGTTGCACGGTTCGGACCAGTTCAATGGCGTACAAGATTAAGTCCTTAAGTTATCTCAGGCAAGACAACCACATCCCAATGTGCTAGACAACACACCCTTTACTGCACGATCACTTGCCCGAGGGAAAATATTTTGTTCAACCAAAACCAATGGCATCCCCTACCATGGTACAACAAGTTTTACAACAGTAGCCAACAGCCATAATTCAATATCTCATTAAGTCAAGATTAACATTAATTCATATGTGAGATGAACCCCATCGTATGACTAAGTAGGTCTAAGCATAGCTACGTTAACCCAATATTGGTACTATGATTATGTCCAACTAGTAATGTCCCAACCTAAGGTTAACATTGGATACATGGCATTCCAATAATCAAGGTGGCATAATGGCAATTAGGTGAATAGCTACTCCCATAAACTAGCATTGATACATAAATAGTATGCAATTGTACAAAACAAAATAAGTTTGCAAACATAGGTTCAACATGATCAAAGGTTACGACTTACCTTGCTGATCAAGTGTTGAATCTTGGTCTTCAAAGTCTCTGTTTGCTCCTTCGGGGTTCGCGTCTACCGGAAAATAAAGCAACAAAACCAAATAAATAAAAAATAGAGACTCAAACAAGCTCAAAACTGAAAATAAATAGCTCTAAAGGATAGAGCTTGATTTTACAAAAATTTAGAAATTTGAATCGCTTCAATCGGAGTTCATATGAGCGAGAACGAGCTCCTGAAAGATTAAATTCAGAGAAAAATCAAAGGGGTGACATGTGGTAGAACCTGGTTGGCTGGAATTTTGGATTTTCGGGAAAATCAGAAAAAGGAAATGAAATTCCACTTACACATGGGGCCCACATGTTAGTGATACGGTCCACGGTAGACCGGGTTTACCGAGGGCTCACGGGGCGATGTGGCGGGCCACGCTGACGCAGACGCCACGTGGGAGCTAGGGTTGACGCGGTGGCGACGGGCACCGACCTTGTGGCCTTGTTGGTGGGCACAAACACAAGATGGCCATGCGGCGTTCATCCGACGGCGGCTCGGGATTGAACGGCTGAGAAGCGAGGCGCAGGCGGACGCGACGCGGCGCAATCTGGTGCGTTGGTGGACGATCCGATGGCCAAGGTTCACCGATGAAGGGTGACGGCGAGGTGGCGGCGCAACTCACCAGAGCCGAAGAAGACAATGGAGTAGGCAACGAATGAGCGATGGATCGAGTGCAGGACTTGGTGGATCCGGAACAGGGAGTTGCGGTGAGTTCGAACATGTGACTAGCTACGACAGAGACCCACCAGAGACTGAGAACCAGGCGGCGAAAGGTTCTCGAGCAGTGAGGAACTTCGGCGAGCTCGCGTCGACGGCAAGAGGGGTCTCCGGCGATGAGGAAAAGGGCGGCTGGCGCTGCGTGACGGCGGCGAACCTCGAGGCGGTCGTGGCGCCTTAAATAGGCTCGGGAGGAGGCCGCACCACGACGCCGAAAGCGCTTAGGGTTTGGAATCTTGGGCGTGGGCGGTGGGGGCGGCATGGCATCTCATTAGTTCACTTGGCGCGATCCGACGGCAAAGCAAGATGAGCTAACGGGCCGACGAGGTGGGCTGAGGCGAAAAGGAGTCGGGCCGGTTGAAACAGGCCAAAGGTGAACAGCGAATGGGCCGAGCAGGTGAATAGGAGATGGGTCGAAGGAATAGGAACGGGCTGAGGAATGGAATTCGGCCTGAACGCAAATAGGACATGAAAATCATTTTCCGAATGAAATAAACTCTAGAAATTCAGATAAATCCGAATAAATTCAAATAAATAGCAAATAAACTCTGAAAAATCTTCAAAAATATAGAAAAAATTCCTTGGAGCACAAGGAACCCAACAAAAACTAGAAACCTTTAATTTTATGCATGTATTAATCAAATTAAATATTCTCATTTTAAGAAAATTCAAATTAAGCTTTGATTAATTCTAAAAAAATGCAAATGGTTCATTTTTTAATTTTAAACATTCCAAAACTCCAAATTTTAGGATGTAACAAAGCACGATTATTCGTACGGATCAATTTTTGACCTAGTGTCCCTTTCCCTTGTAGCCTCCCTTCATGGTGAGATACAGGCACACCAATCGGTTTGAGATCCATGTAATCAACGTAGAACTCGATGACCTCCTCGGTTCCCCAACCTTCGGCAATGCACCCTTCCAGTCGATATCGATTATGAATATATTTCTTTACAACCCCTATGAACCTCTCGAAAGGGTATATCTAATGTAGAAACACAGAGCCAAGAAACTATATCTCTTTCACAATATGAATAATGAGATGGACCATAATATCCAAGAAGGATGGAGGGAAGCACATCTCAAACCGGCATAGAGTGTGGATCACGTCTTGCTGCAGCTTATCTAGTTTCAATGGATCAATGACATTCTATGAAATCGCGTTGAAGAATAAACACAACTTTATAATTGGGTCTCGCACTTTCTCTAGCAGAACACCCCTAATTGCAACAAGAAGTATCTGTGTCATCATCACGTGGCAATCATAAGACTTCATACCAATTAATTTCAAGTCATTCATTGAGACTAGCCTCTTTATGTTGGCAGAATAACCGAACGGAACTTTGATTCCGTGCAAGCACTCACACACGCTAATTTTCTCATTCTTGCTTAGAGTGTAGCAAGCTGCGGGAAGGTACGTTTTTCCTTGATCCTAGTCTTCGTGATGCAGCTCCTTCCTGAGTTTCATATCTTTCAGGTCCATCTGTGCGTTGAGTGTATCTTTTGTTTTTCCAGGTATATCTAGTAAAATACCAAGTAAACTGTCACACAAATTCTTCTCTATATGCATGACATTGATCGCATGTCGAACATCCCGGTGCTGCTGATAAGGTAGGTCCATAAATACTGATCTCTTTTTCCACAAAGGAGTCAGATCACCGAACTTCGGGGTCGATGTACTTCGGCCCCTTTCCATTGATAATTTTAATATTCTTTACTACATAAATATCTCTTTGCCGTTCGATGTTCTTGAGTGAAGCGAAGTCTCCTTTGTACCGTCAAAAGCTCTCTTGTTGTTGCGATACAGATGGTCCTTGCGAAGGAACCTACGATGCCGCATGTAACACATTTTTCGGCAGTATTTTAGCCGCCGGCTACCTGTAGCACCCATGCAATGGATGCATCCATTGAATCCTTTTATAGTCTGGCTTGAAAGATTGCCAAGAGTAGGGTAATCATTGATGGTTACAAACAACAACGCGCGTGACATGAAGTTCTCTCTTTTGCACTCATCCCATACCAGTATACCGTCGTTCCACAATACCAAAAGATCTTCAACCAGTGGTTTGAGGAACACATCAATATCATTGCCAGGTTGTCTCGGCCCTTGGATCAGCATCGGTATCATAATGTACTTCCGCTTCATACAAAGCCAAGGAGGAAGTTGTAGATACATAAAGTCACCGGCCAAGTGCTATGATGACTACTTATGTTGCCGAAAGGATTCATACCATCCATATTGAGTCTGAACCTTATATTCCTTATATCATATGCAAAGTGTTTCTTGTATTTTCTATCGATATTCCTCCACTGCACGGAGTCAGCAGGGTGTCTAAGCATTCCATCCTTCTTACGCTCTTCGGCGTGCCATCGTAGCAATTGAGCATGCCTTTTGTTCGCAAACAGATGCTTCAGACGGAGGATTATAGGGAAATACCACACTACCTTGGTCAGAGGTCTTTTCTTCTTACGCTGTGCCTCAATGTCGTCATCACCGCGTTTATACCGAGATGCCTTGCAAACGGGACACATATCCAAATTTGAAAACTCATTATGATACAATATGCAATCGTTTGGACATGCGTGTATTTTCTACAGTTCTAGTCCCAATGGGCAAACAACCTGCTTGGCCTGGCACGTGGTTGCTGGTAACACGTTACCCTCTGGAAGGACATCTCTGAAGAAACCTAACAGCTCTGTGAAACTCTTATCGGATCAACTATTGCTTGCACCCTTCAACTGCAGCAGTGTAAGCACAACATGCAGCTTTTTGAGCTCCTCCTTGCAGCCTGGGTACAAGGGTGTTATAGAATCCTCTACTATACGCTGAAACTTCTGAAAATCCCTTTCACTTGTGAGGTCCTCCTCCCCATCATGCAACGTCTGTTCTAGATCATCTTCATGGTTATCGATGAACGTGACTTCATGGGTGTCGACGAACGTATTTTTGACCGCAGTCGAGTCGTTGTCTTCATCATCATCAATCAGATGCCCTTCACGTACAATCTCATCTTCACCGTGCTCGATCCAACAGGTATAGGCAAGCTTGAAACCCCTTCGAAGCAAGTGTGCATGGATTGCCTCAAGGTTAGAAAATTGCTTCTCATTCTTGCAATCGACACACGGGCAACAAATATAGTCCATCAGCTTATTTGACTTGTACGCCGCAGCCGTGCTCAGAAAACTAGTCATACCGTTAAATTACTCTCTATCATGACGATCCGCTTCATATATCTATCTTCGATCCATCTACAAATATTTATAACAAATAAAATCTCAGTAAATCAATAAGTGCTCACAAATTATTTTATTCGTTTAATTTGTTATATAGTGCTAATTAATCTAGAAATTTTCATTACTTATAAATCTATATCCAAATCTCTATTGTAAAATCAATTAAATAATCGCTATTAGTTATATATAACGGTCCGCCCAAGAAATTTACATTTCTTAAAGAAGTATTAAATTAACATACACTAAATAAAGAAACAATTCTAAGTAATTAGATTAAACAATAGTTAATTATGAAGTGCTACCACATTTAAATTCAATCAACGTATTAAATGAAATCACTAATTTAGTCCTCTAAATACTTAAATTCAACCTGCATCATAATGTCACCAATCACTATACATATAAAAGTTGGTAATTTCAAATCTAGCCTCTAGATTAGAACTCTAATTGTGTTGACTATGCAATCAATAATTCTCACAACCTACAACAATATAGAACATAATATCCAATTAAATAAACTACCAAAGAAATGTACATCAAGATACGAACCTTAGATCACGAGTTAAAAACGAATTCCACCAAATTTGAGAGCAAAAATTCGCCTCCTCTCCACCCCAACCGAGCAAGAACAGAGCTCCTCTCTATTCTAGACAGTGATGGGGGAATTTAGAACAGTGCTCGGTTGGATTTATAACATGGCTATCATCATTTCAAAAGCCTTTGTCGCCGTTTGAAATGTCAACAGAAAGTTGTTGCTAGTGGTCACAAACTCTGTTGCCATTTGAAATGGTGGCAGAGCCATGTTAAAAACTCGGCTGAGCATCGCTTGGCCAGAACGGCCACCAAAATCTATTCCGGCACTAGAGCAAAGAAACGGAGAGGGAGAAGAGAACAAAGAAGAGAAGAAAGAGGCATGTAAGGGGAATGGGATAAGAAGGGAAGGAGAAGGAGGAAGAGGAAGAAGAAAGGAAGGTGGAGGAGGTTATTGGCAACATCGCAGGTATAAATTTTTTTATATCAATTATGTTTCGAAATATGACTTAGTGACCAAATTAATTAGATTTGTATATAATTAGATGGGTAAAGTTACAACAGTTTTATAAATACATGACTTAGCTACCAAATTAATTAGAATTGTAAGTAATTAGCTATGTACAGTAGTAATAGTTGTGTATATATGTAGATAGTTATGTACAGTAGCAATATTTATGTGGATATATAGGTATCTATAGATTTGTAGTACTATTGTTATGGCTTAGGATGGATTGGATTGGACATGAAAAATTGTGAAAAGTATGTGGGGTAAGATATAGTTGAAAAATTAAATTTATGTATGTTTGCAGCACCTGTTTTATGTAGTGTAGAGTAGTTTGTTGTGGTACATTTGTCAGATAAGATATTTGTTGGATTGTATCGATCGAAAACGGATATGGATTTTAAAGATTTTATCACTTTTAAATTTTCAAGATTTTATCAACTTTTAAAATTTGTCGAAAAGTCAAAAATACATAATTTATTATTTTAAATAAGGAGATAAATATGCATAAAAACTCATAAGTACAGAATTTATTATTGTAAACATAATTTAACAAAAAAATATAAATATTGATTCATTACTTGTTCGTCATGAATGTCCAATTTTTTATGTTTATGTTTATATCTATGAAATCATTTTATATATCATTACTAGTTCCAATTTTTTCATTTGTAATGTTCAATTTGTATGCCTCTATTTGTAACTATGAACTCATTTTTTTGTTGTACTAATTGTGAACGCTTGATTGAAGGTATGGCGGGCGACGAGGCACGTGCATAGCCGCAGTACGAGCTACTAGACCTGGCGATAGACGTGTCAGACTACAACCACTTGTCCACCTTGTCCCCGATGGAGGGTGAGCTGCCGATCGAGCTTGGCTCTCTCCACTTGCGCACTTGATGAGAGCATGGCGGATTGATGCACAATGGACTCCAAGGTGAGTGCACTCATTTCATAGTTGAGTTAGGATGTGGCGTACGTATCGCATGAGCATATTAACAATGTCTTCATGTAGGTTGAGAGCAGTAGGCCTGCTTCCTTTAGCACAAATGGTGAAGGCAACCGGTGATAACTCGCATGACTGGTGTGGTGCTTCCAAGAGGTTTTCGTACGACAGGTGCTTACTGACAGCTTTCATCAATCACTGGCGATCGGAGAAGCACAAATTTCACCTCTCGTGTGGGGAGATGACGTTAGCTACCTGTAGGGTCTTCCATGCATTGGAGCCGTGGTTGTGTCTCAGGATGTTGACTCGAAGTGGTGTACTGAACTGCTTGGTAGGTTCAACAGAGTGCTACCCGAGGAGACATTCTACGCACCGTTCTCTAGTGTGCATGGTCGACGCAGAAGTGGTTCACATAGTTCTACGTACATGTGAATTTATTTGGACATTTCCATTTCATTTTGCATTTCCATTATCAAACTGACCATTATGTTATGTAGTCGAAGAGGATGGTAGACGGAGCGAGGGACTACATCGTGCATCATCACTTCGAGGCTTGCCTTCTTTGGTTCTTCGACTGGGTCTTATTATGCTCATCCTATGGGGACAATCTGAACAAATACATAATCTAGTAGGTGAGGACGATGGAAGATGTGGACTAGGCGGAGATCATGTAGCTACTTTGGGCCCCAACTGTATGGGAATGCACATATTGTGCCATTGTGACGGGTATCATCGTGTGGCCAACAGCTCCACTCTTACTGGATGCCCTCTACTTCTTTAGCTTTGGTCATTCGAGCTCATTCAGATCGAATAGCCATAGATTAAGTTGGCACCTTTTGGGTCTATGAGACCATGTGTTGGTCAACCCATGGATTTGTGATGAGTATTTGATATTTGTTTGGCTTGTGTCAATCTGTGTGAGTTTATTTTGGACTTGGATAACTGGATTTGCAATTTAGGCTACTATTGGTGGGCTATTAATTAAATATATCATATTATGTTGAGCAATGCTATCTGATGTTTTGTTTATCTATGATGGCTGTAGGACTTCGGAGCTAGATCATGGTGAGGCAGAGGAGGCCAGGACTAGTCTAGGAGAGTTGAGGTCTAGACGATCAAGGTGATGCCAAAATATGACTAAGGCTAGGGAGTTGCCGCTAGCCGGGATGACAAATGGACGGATGAGGTTCTAACTTAAGCCATACTCAAGCGAAGGAGGATTATTGGATTAAGGATTAGCAGGTGTAGTCGCTAAGTCAGTGACAAATGGTTAAAATCCATTATGTTGTTGGGTTGAGAGTTAGCCCATGTATGAGTGAGGGAGTGAATCTAAATCCTTGATGAGGTTTCTTGTGGGCCAAGAAGGTCATCTAAGGATGGAGATTGCTTCAACCATGTATGAGTGATGGAGTGAATATTAACCCTTAATGAGGTTTCTTAAGGGCTAAGAAGTTCATCCAAGGGTAGAGGTTGCTCACAGCGTGCTATAAATAGAGTGGTAGAGGGATGCCTCCATGCTAAGTCTTAGAGAAGGATTTTTGGTTTCCTTATGCTCCTTTGAGCTTTGCTCACCTAGAAGTATGGCTTTGTAACCATTCTTCTCTAAGTAATGCAAGATTCAAGCTCATCTATGTTCTGAAATTTATTTTATTTCTTGCATTTTTGCTTAGTTCCTTCTTGCAACTTGAGCTTTGCTTTCCCACCTTTTACTTGCTATAGTTTTATTGGATCTAGGATATGTAAGAGGTTGAAGAACTCATCTAGATCATGTCCTAACCCAGCAAGATTCATTATAACTCATTCTTGCTCAGGTTGTGCTTGCAACATTGAGTTCTTGAGTTGAAATCACTATTTTTGGTGCAGTTTAAACTATTTGCATGAAAGGTTGAGATCTTGTGATTATCTTTACAATTTCTATTGGAATCATAGTCCTGAGGTCATTTTCTAGTCTGGTTCAAATTTCATCAAGTTTGGTTGGATAGAATAAAAGTTATTATGGTTTCTTTGTTGTCAAAGTTTCTGAAATATATGTTTTTGTGCAGCATGACTGTTGAGCTAGATAGGTCATACATTTAGACTTTGTTTTGAAATTCTTTTTGGAATCATGGCCTGAGGATCTTATCTTTCTTTATCTCAAATTTCATAAATTTTTAATGTGTAGATCAAAATTTATTGAGGTCTCTTTGCTATTAAGTTTCTAAAACCTTTGTTTTTGTGCATCGTGGATGATGAGCTAGATAGATATCTGATTTGTGTTTTATTTTGAAATTACTTTTGGAATCACTACTTTTTGGACCTTATCTTACTATTATTCAAGTTTCATTAATTTCGGATTAGTAGATCTAAAGTTACTCATGTTTCTTGACAGCCAAGTTTGAAATTTCTGCTCATCCGAGTTGCTGAAATTTTTTCACCATTCATTCTATTTTTGGCATTCTTAAACCTAATATTTTCTCTATGGCACTAGTGTTTTAGAAGAGATTCATTGGAGGGGGCATTTTATTTAGCTCCTATTCACCACCCTCTTGCTGGTTTTGGTCCTTCAATTGGTTTAGAGCCCGGTTTTTTCTTTCTAGATCTTGACCGTTCTCAATAGCCATGGTGACAGACAAGTATTCTACCAAGCCTCCAATATTTTCTAGGGTTGACTATCCCTTTTGGAAATCTCAGAGGAAGTCATACATCATTGCCTAAGGTTTTATGATATGACAGAAGGTTAAGCTCCCATATGAGGTTCCTAGAACTATTCGGGGTTAGAGTTTTTGCCGTCCTCTTGATATTCCTTATCCTTTCCATCAAGGTGGATATCAGTGGTGTGATGTTTTTACCAGTAGAAGGTTTAGGAAGCGTTACTGGGATAGCCTGGCCTTTGCACATCGGTGGATCAACCTAGCTCCAGTTCCTAGACCTTCTGCAGGTGTTGCTTCTAGCATTGTAAGAGTTAAACATCAGAAAGACGTTAGAGTTCAGTATTTTTCCTCTGTGACTGGTACTTCTGCTCGTCACGTGACTTAGTATTGGGTTCCTAGATCTGCACTTATCTACCCCAATAATGATTCATTGAACTCTCGCTTTCATTGATTCAGGTGCGTAGGGCTAGGAAGGGAAAAGTTTGGATCATAGACTCTGGCTGTTCTAGTCACATGGCCAGAGATTCTCATTAGTTCTCTTCTTTAGCCTATTCCCCCGGTGATGAGCTAATCACCTTTGGGGATGCTTCACTAGGTAGAGTCATTACTATAGGCACCGTACACATTAATAATAATTATATTCTTAAGGACGTTGCCTTAGTGAGTAATCTGCAATATAATTTGCTTTTTGTCTCTCAGCTTACAAATGATGATTTCGAGGTGAGCTCAAGGCATGGATCTACTATATGCCAACCCATGTGGGTTGCGTGCATATAGCAAATTCATGGCTTGGGCGATTATTTTGTGTAATTATCTGTGATTTGAACATATGACCTATGGGTTGTGAGTCTTAAGATGACTACACTAGACAATTATCTCCACCTTTTAAAAGAAGGAATTAATTATATCCTCTATTATGGAACACTTTTAAAATGAATCATGTAAGGGTATATACAATTCTTTTTTAAAAAAACAATGTACAATGTATGGTATTGTTGGAACCCATAGTTTACATTAAAAATTCACATGTGTCTATCATGCTAGTTACTTGATCAGAGGTTAGCACACACAATCAACAATAATCATATCATTTCCATACTTGCATTAATACACAACTAAGACCATGTCGTGATGAGACGCAATACACGTCGAAGTTTTTGTGAATGTTGGGCAACACAAGAACTGACGCTGTGATTAGCCTATTCTTTAGCTCTTAAAAGCTTACTTCACATTCAGAGGACCACTTAAACCTCTTTTCTTTCTTTAGAAGTTGGGTCATGCGTCTTGCAATCTTGGAGAAGTTCTCAATAAACTAGCAATAATATCAGGCCAATCCGAGGAAAGTTCGAACATGTGGAACAATCTGGGGTTGATCCCACGCTAGTACATTGTCACTACTACATAATGGTACAATACTATCGCTTCATCTGGATAGGTTTCTATCATTTTAGGAAAAACCAAATGTGATAGATAATTCGGTGAGGGTGTTAATAATTGGTAGGGAATCATCACAATCGGTTCTCAGGTTAGAACTAATTGTGATGTAGCATTAAGCACATCACAATCGGTTCTAATGTGCCTCGCTAGGTTATATGTCAGAACTGATTGTGATGTGCATGGGTACATCACAATCGGTTCCCACCTAAGAACCAATTCAGTTCTAGTGTGCCTCGCTAGGTTATATATCCCTTCAGAATGAATGCTCTTCTGTTGTTTTTCTAGAGGCACAAAAACCACTGTCGCCCCAAAAAACACAATATACTCTGGTTGGAACCAATACTTGGGTGAGAAATTATGAAATTCTCGAGGATGAGTGTTAAGAGGGTGAAGTCGAAGCCCTAGCTTGAGGAGATTTCCCCTTAATTTTCTCTCATTTATGGTTTTCTTCAAAAGGTGTGAATTCCTTCAAATCTCTTCAATTTTACACTAGTTAATTCGATATGTTGCAAGGACAGTTTAGGTTGCATATATTGTAATTGTGTGAATTCTATCAGATTTCACACCCTATATTTGACAAACACACATCTATTTATTTGCTTTTTGGTATTCTCGTGTTAATTTGGAATTATTGTTGCTGTAATATGATGAATGCTAGAGTTTAAATTGTGTAACCTACGCCTCCCGTTCGAGAGTGCTTGTTTTATAAATGTGTTGAAATGGCATATTTATAAAAAACACTCTTGAATTGTTCAATTTTTATGACAGTTTGAAAATATGTGGTTCGGGCAAGTTCCTAATTATGTTGTTGTACAATTGTAAAGAAAATTAATTCGACAGCATCTCCTTGGTGTTCTCTGAATACACACCCTCTTGAGTTGTTATTGAGACGTGTATTTGAAGAACAGTGGGGAGATTTTGCTGAAATTTTCTCTGAAATTGTACAATAGATTAAGAACTTGCCTGAACCACGTATCCTTGAATGGGATCAGGACCTAACCTAATTAGAGATTTGGAGCCATCATTGGTATATAATTAGTTAGTAAACAGATAGATGTTTCTTTAAGAATACTACAATATGCTAGTACAATTATATGCTATGAATTATCCATTAATCTATTAATTTACATGACTAATTGTTAAGTCGACATAATAGCTATGAATTACTTTCTCTCATGTGAAATATATGACCATGTCAAATATATGAATTGCTTTCTCTCATTATGTTTAGGTTTGATATATATATTCAAAATATCACAATGAGAGAGCATCGGCTCATCGCTAGATAGAATAGAAGGTGATATTGAGGGGCCAATTTAGGTGACAAAAGTTGAGGGGCTGAGTAAGGTGAGAAAGGCCTGAGCATCGAATACAGGGTCCACAGGGAGAATGCCACAGGTTCTCCACTTGATACTACGGAGGTTTGCACGGGTCCTCCCAAGTATAAGGAGTGCTATCGATCTTTTCTCAGCCAATTGGTGAGGAAGAGAGTGTCAATCATAGTTAAGGACTAGAGGAAGAAAGTTAGTACCGAGCAAAAGAATCGGCTGTGGGACGAAGTAAAAGGGAAATAGATTATATCAAAGAAAGATGAAAGCAATGCAAGGCGGTATGCCTTGAAGAGAATGGGTGTCTCTTTGAGGCACTTCAGGGTTATCATGCGTGGTGAGTACGTGCTGAAAGGTCGTACTCCCTTTGAGAGGTATTTGTTTGAGAGAAATTCACAAGGATAAAGTGTACTCCCGAGGTGGAGGAGCTGAGAGAGAAGAACATCACTACCCAAAGGCAGAACAGACACGCGCACCACCTCGGTTTTGTTGGATATGAAGGAAAGAAGGCAAAGTAGGTGTCACTTAATCCCACATATGTGAGGAGCAGGCACACGACTAGGTATTACTGAGGATAAAGAAAACCTCCGACGATCGGCTAATAGTTCCAAACCCCGCTACTGCGGGGATCGTCTCCACCATCGTAACACATCTAACTTAGTACATTGCAGTTAACCCTTTCCATTGTATTTTAGAACTAATTTATATTCATTTATTGTAGGAGGATGTAAGCTAGTAGAAAGAGCACGGGACCTTTCAGAGCCAAAGGTCGAAGGACATCCTGTCTTCGAGATCGAAAAGCCCAATCATTAGGGCTAGGTGATTGCCACTAGTGTGGGGATACGAAGAGGTCCTTCTTCCAAGAGGATGCTTCTAGTACCAGATCAAGATCATGGGAGGCACATACTAGTTGCCTCAAGTACACACTGAGGGAGGAGTTGAAGGATGAGATGATGGAGGAGATAATGGCATGTGAGGAGGGCTTGAGGGTCGAGGTGATGGTGATGATCTCTCAAAGTTAGAGTTAGATGGCCTCACCTCTCGTAGAAAGGCCTGTGCCCCCTAGCAGTTGTGCTTCCAAAAATGATCAGGCCGGTCCCCAGCTGAATGTAATAATTATTTCTGACTTAAAAGTACGAGTGTAAGCTAAACAATGTTTTTAATCAAGTTGCACACTTCTTGCAGGCACGTGCCAAGTGCTAGCTCATTGTGATGAAAGATGGATTTCCCATTGAGGCTGAACGCAGGGTTGCATTTCCATGCAAGGAGACTGACACAGTGCATGGTAACCCTTTGGGGAAGGGCTACATGAGGGTGTAGGTGGACTATGTCCATGAAAACTTCCTATCTCTTGTGCTGGAGATTCTCCCAAACAAAGATATCACCACTCTTGGGCAAGCACATGTGTCATTCATCAAGTGGTCTACGATGGGTGTCGTACTATTCAAGGTAAAAACCTACCACGTCTTCTCGATCATTCTAGTACTGCAACACGTTACATATGCATGTGCTTTGTAGGTTCTATTGTACTTGCACAGGAATTTCATAGAGATGCCCATTCCTTCTTCTGTTCAACCACCGCAAAACTCCCCGCCGAGTTCAGACCAGGTGTGAGCTTCTCTACAGTGAATTCTCGGCTATAAAAGCCAGTTCTGTGTTCGCTGATGAGCCTGCCTCACTTCCCCTCTCCTTCTATTCACTCTCTCTCACCGAACGTTGCTAATTTCTCCATTCCTCAACAAAACCGAAGAACCCTAGAAAAGAAATCAAGCCCAAATTAAGGTTGTTCCAAGTTTTATTTTCCAAATTCTTTTGCGTGCTAGCTTCTGTGTCTCACTCCATTCAAAACCCCTCATTCATTTCCAGAAATCATTGATTGAGCTACACCGCCATTGTGCCTTCTTCTTCCCCAGAACTGGCGATCAACGACAGAGTGAACTAGCTCACCTCCGAGGCTAGCGTTAGGTAAAATGGAATGCTTAGCTCCCCCTCATGCTAGAACTAGAACCGATTCCGCGGAGAAGCTCTTTGTCTCCAGTGTGGCTCATCGCTTTCTTCATCGCCACATAGCCATGGTGGCGAGGTAGCTCCGCTGGGCACCGGTGGGAAGCATACCACCTCTAGGTGCGCAATGAGTCACTGATGCTAACTGAGCCGAGCTTGAAACTACCGAGTCTTGAGTTTGTGTCGCTGTGATTTGGGTCCCGCTTGTTAGTGACTATGGAAAATTCTTTTGCTAGTGCTTTGAGTCACTGAGGAGTGGACCCGAGGTGTCAGTGACTGTGGCGTTTTGAATGGGAACTGATGGTGTGAAGTGAAATACGTTTTCAATACACTGAAAACATATTTTGCTAATTTCTTTGATTTTCAAATTGGTTAAAATTTTAAACTTGAATATCTTTAGCAATTTTAATCCAAATGGAATAAAACAAATTTCTAAATTCATCTAAAATCAAGCTATTTCAGAATGTGCAAAAATATTTTGAAAAGCTTCTCTGGAAAAATATTAAAATGTAGAACTAAAAGAAAGACATGAAAATAGACTAAATGTAAAAATTTTGTAAATAAACTCAAACTTTGATAAAACTAATTTTTCTGTGATCCTTGTACTACCAGCAACTCAAATATATGAAGACATTTGAAAACTCAATTTGTTTTAAACCTTCTCTACTAAAGATTAATATCAATGTGAATAATATACAAAAATGAAAAAACTACTACAAAGAAATTTTAAAATCTATTAAATTATTGCAAAAGAAATAATATGGCAGTAAGATATTTGAATATACACTAATATTTAGGAAGCCATGGTTTGAATTTGTTTTATGCATATAGACCATAGTCTAGTTTCACTACGACCGAACTGGCTTAAAGTATCGGTTAAAAACAGTTTTTAGTACTGGTTTTTGAACCAGTACAGGCCATCTGGGACTGATGCTCAAGGGCATCAGTCCCGTTCACCCGTCTCGATAGAGTATCATCTGAGGCCTAAAGTGGTACTAGCCCGTGAGTCCCGGATGGCCCATATCAGTACTGGTTGGTTTCTCCAACCGGTACTGATGAGTTATGAGCTATATATATAATATATATATGTGTGTCCACTAGCTATTATATTATATATATAATATATATGTGTGTACATACATTCATTAAAAACTTTAATTACAACTAATGTATTACAATAAGTACACATATTAGTTCTTCTTCATCGGACATTTTTAATGTCACACAAGGACTTCATCTCCCAGGTGGTCACCCATCCTGAAAGACCATGTGGAGGTCTATCCTTGTGTGTGATGAGTAATTGACGAGATTTGAGCTTGGTTTGATTTGAAATTGAGTTTGATTTGAATTGGATTTTCGATTTGAAGTAATTTGAGTGTTTGTTGCTTTTCCCAGTACTACCGGCCTAGAGGCGGTAGCACCAGACCTTTGAGCGAAATTATGATTGATTAATGATTTTGGGATAATCATTGAATATATTTTTGGGCATTGCTATGTGAAAGGTTTTTTTCTTGTCTTTGATGGTTGCAGGACGACGGTGCTAGGTTATGGTGAGGCGGAGGATGACTGGGACTAGGTGATGAGCGTCGGAGGTCCAGATGGTCAGAAGATCACCGGAAGATGATCGGAGACAGAGTCCGGGCAAGCCAAGAAGACAAGAAAAGGAGATGATGCTACATAGATGCTATGTGGATCAATGAGGGCCGTTGGATCGCGGTCTAGTTGATAGGTTAGCGGGTCTAGGTAGTATGCTTTGAAAACCAAGCAAGAAAACCCTTTGTTGGTGTGGGTTTTGGGTTAGCCCTTGCATGGCTATGTGTGTGGGAAAATCCTAGCCCTTAGATGAGTTTTGTAGTGTTGAGGGCTGCATCCAAGTGTGGTAGGTGGCTCAAGAGTAGTGTAAATAGGGTGGAGAGTAGCCTCCTCTCCTTGAAGGTTGTAGAGGTTTTTGTGCTCCTTTGAGCTTTGCCCACCTTATTGTGAGGCTTTGTAAACCTCCTCCTTTCAGAAATGCAAATCCTTTTCATTCATGTTTGAATTTACATTGCACATTTTCGTTATGTCTTAAATTCAGCATTTAAATTCCAGCAATTTACTTTCTTGCAATTTACTTTCTTGCAATTTGGATTTGCTTCCCCTCCTTCTAAATGCTGCTGTTCTTGGATGTCTTGAGTGTGTTCATATGGTTTTACATCTCTCTTGCACCCTAGGATAGAGTAGAGATCATCTTTTCTATCAAGTTGCAACTCTGTCTAGAACTTGTTCTTCGCGTAGTAGTTAGTATTTAATTTTTAGAAAAATATAAAAAAATATCTTTGAGTGATTCTTATTATAGAAGGTGCAAAACTCTCATATTCATCTGTGAAAAAATTTTGGAGTCCACTGGTCGCACCGTTTGGGCGCCATGGGGTGAAAACCAAGCCCCGAACTTTCTGCTCAAAGTTCCTAACTATGTGTTCTTTGATGTTTTCTGATTTTTCTACAAGGATTTTTGGGGTGAAATTTAGTGGTGTACTTCATGAGTCATTTTCTCATAGGGATAAAAATTCTTAAATTTTTTTGAGCAATAGAAGTTCACTAACCTCCTGCTCCAAGTGAGGACAATTTCTAAAAATTCTGCTTTTACTTTTCTGAAAGTGCTTTTTGTGATTTGGCTCAATCTCCTTTCTAAAAGCAAGAGTTGAATTGATTTCTTTTGTTTTGGATACTGTACAACCTGGATTGTGACTCAAAAATCCCCACATATTCCATTATTCTCATCTATGCAAGCTAGGGGTACACATAGTTGCCAAGTTGTTCGGGTCTTTTACGATTTCTTTTGCGCGATCTTTTCGAGGTTTTAGTTAGAGTATTTTGTGGGAAAATTTTTATTTATGACCATTCACCCCCCTCTGTTCGCCATCTCGATCCTTCACATCCTATTACAACTCTCCTTCAAGCACGTTTGACTTTAGAGCTCTTATAAGATCCAATACTTTAGTGGTGGTATGATAACATCTGATATATAATACGTCTCTCCTCCCCTTAACCCCGTGAAGTACCCGAACACTGATTTTCAATTATTTCAAATTAGCAAACTATAGAGGTAATTAGCAAACTATAGAGGTAATTAGCAAAATTTAAAACTTTCAAATTTATTTTCCATATTTTTGACTATTAATTATGCTTGCAATATATGTGCCATTACTATTAACAAAACTTATAAAAACACCATAACTTTTGACTCGTACCTTCAATTTTAGTGTTCTTGTGCTATCCAGAATTATCACACGATGAGCTCTCCGATTATATTGTTTTCACCGATTCTAGTTTGCAAATATGAAATCCGAGCATTTTTGTTAAAATGGCCATTACTTTTGACTTGTAACTCCGATCGGGACGTTCTTTGGCTCGTTTGAAAGATAACGAAAAGTAGCACCTGAATTTCATAAGTGTGTGAAAATCAAATGGTCAGATCCTGATGATTTGTGTGAGTGCGTGCACGGTGACGGAATTCCAAATAAAGGTCGTTTAGGGCCTCAAAACGGCCTCTGAAGTTTTGAATCTGTTTCGCCCATTCCTTTCAATTATTTATGGCGGTTTCAAATTGGGAGGGAGGAAGGAGTTTAAATTGGGAATTAGTACCGATTAGAGGCACCAACCGATTCTAATGCTCTAATATCAAAACCGGTTGGTGCCTCCAACCGATACTAATAAGGCCTCGTTCCAGCTGGCCTGCCATGGCTCTTTAGTACCGGTTCATTACGAACCGCATCGATATAACATCATCGATGCTGCTTGGTGCCTTGAATCGGTACTAAAGAGCCCCTAACACAAAGAGTCATTGAGCCGGATTTGTAATCTATGGGTCTCGGTTTGAGCCCAACCGGCACTGATGGGCTAGTATCAAACGCCAATTCTATAGTAGTGTGTAAGAACATGTGTATGTATATGTATACTCTTGTAATGATAAGAACACATATGCATCCAATATTAAGTACATAGATATTTAAGAAAAGAACCAATAAGTTAAGCATGTATGATGGAATAACAAGAGATAATAAGGCAATAAAAATATGACTAAAAATTCATAAATATATTGCTTTGAATCTGAATCCTATTGAGCAACCTAATGTTGTATAACACTAATCCATTTATTTTAAATAATTTTTGCATCTTGAATTCAAAATCATAATTATGAAAATACATAATTTTATCTTCTTGAATTCATTAAAATAAAATAAAAATTCATTGGAAGTAAGAAATACTAAGTACCATTTAGTTTAAAGATAATACTAGTAAATACAAATAAAGAAGCCGTGTAAACACATAAACACAAATCAAAATCCTACTAATAAACACCTCTATTTCAGTAAACAAACTTTTATTTGGATTTTCTATCTGCTTTCCATATGTCCTTATTTTGGTTTTCTATTCCTTGTATGTTTTTACGGAACGACGAGTAGATTTTGACTAATCAGAATTGGTAGACGACGACATCGCCCATGACCCAGATTTTGTACCAGATGACGATCAGCAAGGCAAGCACTTCTTTGATCATTTTGCTCCTACTATTTTAATTAAATACTTCTCAATGCTTGCAAAACTATTATGCATGTGTGTACTTTTCATAAAAATGCTATTATAGAAAGATGATAGATATACCAGTTATTTCTTTGATCTGCCTTAATAAGTATGAGCATGTGATCCTTGATAACCATAGGAAAAAGGGTAGACAATATATAATGTCAACTTGGGTATATACGAATATTAATCATGCTTAGCCATGCTTAATTAGCAACGAAGTAGATGATCAATCCAAAACTACTTCTTGGGAATTTGAAAATGTTGGACATGACTTGTTGTCGACTACTGATATTTTGACTACAAACCCCAAAATAAAACTATGATTTTGATACGGGTAATTATTGGCAATAGCCGATTGTACAAGGGATGGCTTGTACGTAGTGTAGGGGTAGATTATTGCCCGTGTCAGATTAAGGACCGAGCTATAGGTTGCTTACAAGCCAAGATATCCGTACAACTATGAGTACTGGTATGGGACAGTATTAATCTATTAAGTTTCTTAAATCTAGCTTTGCACATTAGTATGCGGGATTTAGTAGGAGCATTCTGGTTAGGCTTGCTTGTGAGGGGCTTTCATACCTCGGTATGGGTAAATGCATGTCGGTACAATAGTGTGTGCCTTGTTATAGGAAGAAACCATTCTTGTAGTGATTTACTGCTCTTATTACCACTTTAAATTGCAGGGAATTACTGCCATTCTTGTTTCTTCTCCATAGTAAGGGTTAACGTCACTGGGTTGGTGTAAAGTCGGGTTTAGATAATGTAACGATTTATATTATGATCTCCATGCTGACACACCAAAGGAAGTGTCTTAATTGGTTTGGCAAAAATAGTAGATCATTTCTTGTGAGTAAAGTTGTACATCTCTCACTACTACAGAAATGATTATCCTAGACACCAAGGATTTCTTTCCACAGGCGGATTAAAAGGAGAGCCACCTCAAATGACTGATCGCGGTCCTTGGGGTTAAGAACCGCCTGTGTAAAGGTATCTTCACAGGCGGCTCTCGTAAGAAACCGGCTGCGAAAATATTGATCTCTTCACAGGCGGTGCCCTTTAGATGCCGCCTGCGGAAACTATGCTCTTCCCAGGCAGCTCTCTTAAGGAACCGCCTGGGGAAGAGGTGATCTTTACACCGCTTTCTTCTGAACGCATCTGAAATCGCAGTTTCCACAGGCGGTACGTTAAGCAAGCAGCCTTAGTTAATTAATTATATTGACGTCCTAATTAATTAAGGAACCCCCTGTGGTGATGTTAAGTCTTTAAAGGTTAGTTCTTAAACAAACCGCTCATTCCAAATTGTGTAAATGTTTGTGCATATCTTGTGAAGGAGATGCCAAGATGCGTTTATGTACGCATCGGATCATCCTTTGTTCTACAATACCGCAAAACACGTAAATCCAACGCCCGTGCAATACTCCGGTATGAGTTTTATTGAGATACCGGATCATCCGTTACGCTTAACAATGCACTACACAGAGAAATCCAACGCCCGTAAAATACTCCCAGATGGTTCTTTTTTCCTTTGACGGATCATCCGTAGTGCTGCTTTTGCTTGATCGTTATTATTTTTCTGCAGATCGTTGTCTTAGGGAGCCACCTGTGGAAACTTCGCTTTAAAGCTCCGAATGTAATCGCTCTGCTGCAGCCCAAAGTGCCCCAAAATTGTGAAAACAAGGGTGGAGCTAGGTTTTGAACATGAAATCCTTGGAATAGTTAACTCTCTAAGGTAAGAGCATCTCATTCTCGACATTTGTAGAGGTTTATATATCTTGTGGAGAGGAAGATGTAGTGTAGATAGAATGTGCATGGGAGAGGGTTGAAGCCCGGAGATTAGGCGCCCTCTTTAAAATTAAGTGATTCACTTTTGACACCCCGTCCACCGTCATAGACTCAGATGGACCCACATGTCATAGACACATCACCAAAACCAACGAATTGAGTGTCATTTGACTAATTTAATTTTCCGTTGAAGCCCTCATCTTCTAGATCTCAGAGAGATCTTGTATCCTCCTCTCTCTAGAGGGAGAGAATCCCCTCTCTAGATCTAGAGGAGAGGACCTTACATTCTTTCATGATTTTAATAAAATCATTTTATAGTATTTAACTTAGGGTTCTCTTGTTAAAGTTCTATCTAAATAATTGACATTTCAATCTGATTTTCTGCTTTGAGTTCAAGATGGAAAGGGCATGGATATACAATGCCCCAAGAAATAAGGGTGTATTCCTCAAAGAGCTCAAACTTTTATTAAAGCCGCTCGGAAGACGCTGACTAAGAAGGAAACGGAAATACTTTGTCCATGCAAAGACCGAAGAACAATGTAGGGTGGGGAGATTTAAGTGTAATCACAACACACCGATCATGAGAGGTTTTATAGAGGATTACACATGTTGGTCCAACCATGGCGAAGCAACGCACATCGCAAACAACCGATGATGTTGATCCCGATCTTGTGGATGATCGAAGTGCCAGAGGCGACACTGATGGTTTGGGAGATGAAGCTCACGTGCATGCTCGTTTGCTAGATGATGGTCGCATCGCTGATGTAGAGGAAATGTTGCGCCATGCCGAACCACAGGTTTTAAAGGAGATGACAGTTTTAGATAATGTCGATCGTTACACAAAGCAAATGAATGATCTGTTATATGAGGAATCCAAGGGTTGTCCTCCGAGTTTACGGTGTTGCATACGGTCTGATGCTTCTACTGCTGAAGGCTAGCAATGGATGGTCGGACAAGAGTTTCACCGATCCGTTGAGGCTCTTGGCGTAAATACTTCGAAGGCTAATGGATTGCCCACCTTGCCGATTTGAGCACTTATTTCGCAAGAAGCTTATCACTCCGATGTCATTGGATGTGCAAAAGATACATGCATGTCCGAACCATCAGATCCTCTTCCGTAAAGATTACACGACTTGGATCAATGCCCGCAGCAAGGCGAGCGGTATAAGAAGAATGATGACTCCACGGCGATGATGATTCTTCACCTAGCACTACGAAGAATAAGAAGAACAAGAATAGTACTACTGGTAATAACGAAGATGACAGTCTTCGTGCACGGACAAGAAGAAAAGAATCCTGCGTTGGTGATGTGGTACTTGCGCTTATTGGTCACTCAAACGTTTATACTCGAATGAGAGGACTCGAACTAATGGGTTGGCATTCACAAGCGCGAAAAGATGGAAAGATTCGACACCCACCGATGGTAGACAATGGAGAAATTTTGATCGCATGTATCCAGATTTCGCAACGAACCCGTGAATGTAAGGTTCGTGACCGAAAATCGATGGTATGAATCCTTTCGGTGAATGGAATGCCACACATAGCACTTGGCCAAGAGTCCTGTCCATCTACAACCTTCCTCCATGGCTATGTATGAAGAGAAGGTACCTAATGTTGTCCATTCTTATCCAAGGTCCGAGACAACCCGAGTAGATATTGATGTTTTCTCGAACCATCGATGGAAGATATGGCCATGTTGTGGCACGATGGGGTCCGTGTGGGATCGGTTCCAACAACAAGATTTCACACTAAAAGCCATTATTTTTGTTACCATCGGTGATTACCCATACCGCTAGCCCTATCGGGTCGATTAAAGGGAAGACAACTTGTGTAGTATGCATGGATGAAAGCGTGTCGACGTTCCTTCCATGCTCACGAAGTTAGTGTACATGCGGCACCGCTGCTTTCTTCTTAAGCTCACAAATACCGCATAAGATGGGCAAGTATTTTGACAATACGGTTGAGGAAGGTGTGGCTCCAAAGCGCCATAAGCGGGAAAAAGTGTTTGAAATGGTCCGAACATCAAGGTGGTTTTCGAAGAAGCCGTCTGAGGCCAAAAGAGGGTCGAAAGAGGAAGAATACCGATGAGGAGGTTCCTCCGCTGTTGTCCTGCTCAAAAGATATCAATTTTCTACAAGTATTTGCCCTCTTTGGAAGGACTTGGAAATTCGCCATAGCATCGATGCCATGCATGTCATAAAGAATGTCTATGAAAGCGCTAGGTCTCTTGTTGGACATTCAAGACAAGACAAAGGATGGTCTTAAAGCTCAGAAAGACTTAGTAGTACTTAAAATCAGAAAGAACTACACCTCAAGAAAGAACACATGGAAAGTATTACCTTCCCCAAGGCTACTCTCGGCGGTGAGGAGAAAAGATCGCATGTGCAAGTGCTTACGTGGGGTCGAGTCCCGTCTCGTTATTCATCCAACATCAAAAACCTAGTATCGATGAAAGATTTAAAGATAAGTGGTATGAAGTCTCACGACGCCACGCCATGATGACACAAATGCTCCCAATTGCAATCGGGGTATCAACTCAACATTTGTAAAGGTGGCCATCACACGGTACAGTGTCATTTCTCGCAATGCGATTTCACGTAAGGTAATCGATGATGAACAATGAGCTATCTGCAGAACTACATAGTGGAGACTATAAACCAACTTGAGATGTGCTTCCCTCCATCCTTTTTCGATATCATGCCGCACCTCTTGGTTCACCTTGTCGAGGAGGTAAAGGTATCGGGACCAAGATTCTTACATCGGATGTTTCCATTTGAGAGGTGGATGGGCTTGCTTAAGAGCTTACAACGGAATCGTGCTTACCCGAGAGGGTTCCATTATTGAGGGCTACAATCGAGGAAGTCATTGAGTGTTGCACGGATTACTTCATGCCCACGGAAGGCCGATTGGTGTGCTGTCCCTCGACATGAGGGGAGGTTGACTGTAAAGGGACTAAGGGAAAGAAAAGATTCATCGACCATGAGTACAAGAATGTGGACCAAGCACATTTCACCGCCTTGCAACAACTAAAGATAGTGGAGCCGTATGTGGAGCAACACCGAAGAGCTTGAAAGAGAAAATCCAGACGCCAAGTTGATTGGATCCTGAAGAGAATAAGCGCATGTTTACCACATGGTTCAAGAACCAAAACATACCGATGGTGAGGACGAAGAAACGTAAACATTGAAAATGTTGGCTCATGGCCCATCAAGTCTGGTAACATCATGGCTAGCGATGACATCAATGGGTACACGCTTTATACCATTCAAAAGGACAAGAAGACGATGGCCCAAAACAGTGGCGTTCGGGTAGAAGCCATAGATGCGACAGGGGAGAAGAACACCTACTATGGAATCATTGAAGAAATTTGGGAACTCAACTATGGAAGGGATATGCAGATCCCGTATTTCGCTGCTAATGGGTCAAACATCCTAATGGTGTGGAGGTGGACAACTATGGGTTCACAACTGTCGACCTCAACAATCTTGGACACAAACCGACCCTGGATACTAGCTTCAAGTCTCGCAAGTTTTCTACATAGCTGACCCGGTAAATAAGAAAAGGAACATAGTTGTTCCCGGAAAAACAAAGGATCGTTGGAGTTGACAATGTGCACGATTTATGAGAATACAATCGCTTCGACGACCTACCGCCTTTTGGAGTTCCGGAGAGGATCAAACTTGTAGAAGAAACCTCGATATTTCAATGATGCCATATATGCGTGATGATTGCGTCGGAAAAGTTGTTAAAGGCAAATAGGGACACGTTGTGTAAAAACTTAATATGTAATAGAACTTATATTTTTATTAGAATTGAGTAAAAGCTATTGCGTGAAAGTGCAGGATGGTACGGTAGGTAATTCGCTATTAGGCCGGATCATCCCAGTAAATTGAAGCCAACAAAGGCGAAGGAAGCCAAGCACTATTCGTCCGACAATAATCCGATGCGGTTGTTTCTCTACTTACTTAACGTCCGGTATGTGAATCTTAGCTTCGAGGCCTCCGTCGTCCGCATTCGAGAGCGTCTTTATCTTTTCCTATACGGATCGTCCGGTCTTCGTATTGTCCGCCTCATCGTTATCGCGGACTCGCTTAGTGCCGCACACCGCTAGACAAGATGATCCGATTCTTTTTTCTCAAGAGGCGGACCATCCACGCCACCGAAGTCGAACAGAGGCATTGATCCGGTCAGTGATGTTTCGATAACGGATCATCCGTATGATGATCTTAACCTTATCCAAAACACGCAGACATACATTGAGAGGACCGCCAGGACCTCAGATATCGACCGCACCTAACTACTCCTCTCCACGCCGTCTTGCGCCAGCAGCCTCGCTGCCTTTGCGACGCCATACTCCAATCCTCTACCCGCCTCGGCGCCGCCACACGCCGATTCGCGCCACCGCTTTTGTCGCCGCCTACAAATCCGAGCCAAGGTCGGCGCAATCCACTCTCCTTCACTTTGTAAGGTGAGATCCACATCCCTCTGGTTTCTTTGGACTCCATTCAAATGCATATGAATACGATGCAAGTTCTTGACATTCAACCGTGCAACTTGCGATGGCGGAAAAAGGAAGGAAAAGAAGTTGTTGTGCTTGAATGAGAAGGCTAAGAAGTCCAAGTTACGAAGGCGCAGAGAGCGAAGCCGAGATGGCTGCAGATCACGAACTTGGCTCAGCATCTTGGGCGTGGCCGCCAATTGCTGATTAGAGACACACAGAGTCGCAGCAGAGGGGTCGAGAGGGAGGGGGGCACTCAATTCACAGAGGGTGGTGGTGCGGCCCTCCTCGTCGTTCTAGCAGCGGCGCACTTTCGTGGTGGTTCGACATCTTCCCAAAGCGTGCTCGCCCCAACATAGTTCCGCATCGAGGAGATCTGGCGATGAAAAGGAAGAGGACGAGGAGTACCATGTGCCACATCCTCGATCCCGAGATAAGACTTAGAGACCTTCGAACCTCTCATCCCGGAGGGTAAAGACCCTTCGTTTCTCGATATCAATGTCTGTTTCCGCAAGCCGAGAGAATTTGGAGTTAATAGGAGGTTCTCGATCGGTTCTTCAACAGAGCTTTTTTATTACGCACAGAGAGCTCGGGGTCCATTGAGCATGCACAGACGCCAACTCGCCTCTTCTGCAGAGGGCAGCATGGTGGGGTGGACGTTCAGAGACACTTGACCATTTCAAGGTCTTACCAGTCATTGATGAGTTCGACACGGTAGTGGAAAAGTGGGTCGAGACTTCTACGCTCAGATTTGGATCGACCCAGAGCACAGATACATTCAATTCATGCATGACGGCGAACCCCAGAGGGTGTGCAGGGCCACTTTGCTTGAGTTGTTTGGTTTTGAGGAGGAGCCCCTAACTTTGCATCGGTGGTGTCGCAGACAAAGACTTGCCTCGTCGTGCTAAGGCGGAGGGTGTTTCCCAACAGATGACCAGATTCGCTTCGCTCCAGCAATTAGTGCCTCGTTGATCCCTTCGCCATCCAGACCATCTCACTCCTGAGGCAAAGGCGGTCCACATGGCTTTGAGGAAGTCACTGTTGCCGAGGATTGGGAATGCCGAGACGATCACTAGTTTGCAGCAGTGGCTACTTTATTCGATCCTATCTCACGAGCCGCTCGACATTCTCGACTTTATCATCCGTGAGATTGAAGATGCTATTGCGAGATGCTATGAGTTTGGGCAGACAACAACCATTTGCGCATATAATTTCTTACATATGCAGTACCTTCGCTCGATTTGAGCATCGTGAGGAGTACCGAAGGGCGAGTTCGTCTTCACAAGACATGCCTCCATCTCTTGACGATGCACGCAGAGGACAACGCTCCATGAGGAGGGCTCGAGAGCGATACCGAGGAACCGAGAGACCGCCAAGGAGGACCAGCACTAGCAGAGGCCGAGGAGCATGCCGGGTTGGCGCGATCATTGATATTGACCGATGACGACGACGATGAGGAGGAAGACCTGAGTACTTTCCAAAGAAGACGAGCCCACGACCACGAGCGGTGGATCAGGCTCAGACACGAGGACCGAGACGACTCACCTGCACCGCTGCCAGCCTCTGACGTGACACGGTGACTCCGTCTTCTCGCTTTCTCGGCCCCGAGCTTACTCACGATTTTGCTTCGATTGTTGAGTTGCGTAAGTCTCGTGCAGCTTCAATTGCCCAACAAATGGAGACACGCACTCCAATTACTAGAGGAGATGAGGTTGCATCGTGAGAACACCCAGCAGCTTTGGTACACGGTCGATGCAAATGGCTTAGATGTTCACTTTCTTCTCGGTACTTTGGCGGTTGTACAATGCAGTTGGTCTTGCATGACACCACCGCCACCTCGCCCACCTCCGCCACGCATTGCCGCCCCACTTGCTTCGTTGGGGGCTTCGCCCACTCCGTGTCCACGTTCCCACCTCCCTACGGTCTTGACAGGATGTTCTCGGCACCAGGTGATGATAGGGCATCCGCTCCGTTGTCCACTACTCCACCTACTTTAGCGGATGCACCCACATCGACCATGCCTGCCCCGTGCTCGATTGAGACCAAACATACGTCCGTGCATGCTGACATGACTGACGAGATGGCTGCTCAGAGTGTAGTATCGCTGAGTTCGCACCTATCGAAGCGGTGTCGACTCCTCAAGTTGACGACGATCCACCATTGCCTCCGAGTGTGCTCCTGTGAGTTCACCTACAGCCCCTGAGGCCCTGATGAGGATAACACTGCGCCAACATGTACAGAACATCAGTCTCCGGACTCAACACACATTGCTGTGATTGCTCAAATCACAGAGAATATTGCTGATATGGTTGTTGTGGATCTGACCTCCGAACCTGACATTGCGGCACGAGCAGCCCATCGCACTCCCTTGCCAAATACAGCGATTGCTCTGACCACTTCACCAACAGGTTCACAGGCCCCTCATGAGGAGACTAAAGCTACAAAGTCCCAGGAGGAGAACCTCGACGAGCCTGACGCCGACGGTGTTGGCGCGAGGTCGATAGGGAAGACTCCGGCTCAGCTCCGATCTTTTGGTACTAGTCCAAGCACCGGACGAGTAGTTCTTTGCTTAATGCGCTACTTGTCTTTTCGGTTGTTATGCACTCTAACTTGCTTGATATGTCGATTTCGATTTCGGCAGTGTTAGCCTAGATTGGAACGATGCATTTCATGACAATTTTATTTAACTTTGTACTCTTTCATAACAATGCATGCAAAGCTTTTTGCGGGTAGGATGGTCCCAGATACATATATTTACACATACCGGATCATCCTGATTGGTGTTTCCGTTATAGCCCACGGCGAAAGTTGTACGCATAGGGGATGATCCGGTGCGTTATCCTAACCTTTGCCGGCTCGTCCGGTCTGTGTAATCGGCTCCCGTGCTTGAGGAGAGCACCTAGAAAGACAACGGGTGTAGAGCTTTGGTCTCCCGGCCAATCACTTTCTGCTGCGATTGCTACGATCACAGAGAATAAGGCTGCTATCGATCGATTACACCGAAAGGAACAACTACGAGTGGCGCAACATTCAGATAACTCGTCCTTACATGAAGATCCGACAAGAGCTAACACCACTAAAATCAACTCAGCACTACGTGGCCGTACGTTCTTGGGCTGGGAATGCCCAAAGATCGGAGCCGGAGCTGGATCAGCCTCGCGCTCTGCAACAGAGTCGCCGGCAGGCTCGTGGAGGTCTTGATATTGAAATGGTCTACTCTCGTCACCATCGGACCGATGGGCTAGCGGTGATGTCGTAGGAGTAGGCTATGGGTCATGGGCTTGGGGGTCTCCGGGTGTTGTCTCCGCCGCACTAACCTCGCGTATTGCTTGCGCCATCATAACCTTGGCCCCTAACTTGCTTCAAGCTTAACTTATATTCTGCAAATAGCGAGTCAATAGAAGACTTGAGATAGGAAGAAGTGGTCTCTTTTACATGAACTAGACCAACAAATCTCTCTTTCACAATTCCACAACTATCAACATATCGCAGAACAAGCATCATCTGCTCTTTAACAAATCGCAATATTTCAATGCATTGTTGTGAACACTATTGACACCTCCTACATGCTCTTTTTAGTTTTGCTTTTTTATTCCAAATTATTCCAACCATTTATAACAAACGCATCATACTCAACTTCCTTCTTGTTGCGGTCCCTAAATAAGAAACAACAAAAGCAAGATGCTCTATCTTTGGATTCGCTATATTCAAGCCAACTCCCAAACTCATCAAACCATTGAGGATTAAACCTTCGCTTTGTAGTAAGATGGGAGATAAAGAATTGCTCGACAAGAAGGCGCAGAAGAGGAGCACCTTGCGAGCTCGGTGGTAATACGCCATTTGCAAGAGGAGGGCGATGCTTAAGAAAGCGACAAGACTTGGCGAGAAGGATGATGCACCACGCTGCCGAAAGAACACCGAGCCCATCGTTGTCCTTAGGCAGCGATGGTTCCTCGTCATCGCACAAGAGCCCTAGCCAGGTTCCATGCCCACGACGGAAGCGGCGGCGGGGGAAATCGACTCGACTACGATCCCAATGAAGAGGTATTAAGAAGAGTGAGCTTGTTTTATTTGTAGCTTGGCGTGGACATAACTGCATTTCCTTATGTTTATGTATATATTCCTCGTGTTTATTTCTATGAAGAGGCGGAAGGCGATCACGCCGACTAGCTGCAGCTCAAGAGGTAATTGAAGATACCTCCGGCATGTTCCCATGGATTCCTCTCGCTGCAACAACCACGACCTCGCATAAACGTAAAACGGGGAACGGCGAGGAACAAGTTACCGGCAGGGACTTGGTATATCACGGAGGTCGGTCCTTAGGAGAGCCCCTAGCACCTCCCCGAGGCACTATCCAAGTTCAAATAGTCATGTTTGTCTTGTCAAGGACAATGTCTCCATCACGATTGATAATCGGACAAAGGTGGCCGACGCGACAAAGGCGCACTTGTGGACCGAGCTGCAGAAAATCATAAGGTTCCCCCCAGAGTATGAGGCCATCGCTAAGAAGAATGCCTTGGATGTGATGGGGAAGAGCTTCCGAACTCGGAGGTATGAGCTGAACAAGTACTTTGTGAAGACGCGAGCGCACACCATTCCGTAAATATGGAAAAATCACCGTGGGTGAATGGGCGGAGTTTGTCCGGCAGAAGACCACAAGCGAAGCCGTAGCATTGAGCGAGGTGTACATTGCCCTCGCGAAGAAGAACAAGTACCCTCATCACCTGGGCACAGGTGGGTATACCCTAAGATTGTTGAGTGGAGGAGTAAAGAAGAAGAGGAAGCCCGTGGCCGGGATAGAGAACCCATTGACGAGTCAGAAGCGAAGCGAAGCGAATTGGGTCCTAGCTTGCCAACCCAACAAAGAAGAAGGGTCGCAAAAGCACGGTGGACCTCGCGGTCCTCGAAGTTTCCGCTAAAGTCAGCCAAGATCTCGCACGAGCAAGCGGAGGATCTTTCATGCCGCATAGGAGAACGATGACCTAATGACGGCGTTGGGAACCAAGGAACACCTGTGTCGCACTCGTGGCGCCGGAAGTCGAGTGGGCTTCAAGCATGGGTTCACGGAATATCAAGACCAATACAAGTCGCACAAAGATATAAGAGAACCATGGCCGATACAATAAGACAACTGGCCCAACAAGAGTTTTTAACACCGTGGGAAGAGAAGGAGGCGTAAATGGCGTTATAAGCGCTGGCCGGATGACAACCCGAGCCCGCCCGCATCCGGAGTAGCGTCGGGTCCGCACTAATCCTAACGCCGATATCCTGTGGATGATATCACGAGGCAACCAAGTGCAAGCTCAGGCACATCCGGAGCAAGGGGCTTGGTCGCCGAGCTTGCGGAGGGCATGGCATATCCGCACCATGGATACACAACCAACTCCGTCCCGATTGGTCACGCAAAGGTGCAAGTGGACATCGTGCTTGTTCCGTGCCTTGGCTTGTGGAAGCTACCATTCAGCACCCCTGATGATGTAGAGACCATCCAAGATGCAGTTGGGTCATTTATTGTATGGCCCAAGGAAGATATTGCATTGATACAAGAGAGGTCAGAGACGCCAGCAGCAAGTCAAGACGTCGACCTACCTCTTCCAAAATTGCCTACACCACAAACCGCATCTTCTCCGCCGACGGTGCCTTCACCACAACGCACATCTTCTCCGCCGGCGCCGCCTTCACCACAACGCACATCTTCTCCGCCGGCGGCGCCTTCACCACAACGCGCATCTTCTCCGCCGGCGGCGCCTTCACCACAACGCATCTTCTCATTGTCGGCGCCTTTCACCACAAATACAAGATCTCCGCTGCTGGGTTGCAAAGAAAACAAAGAAGTAGATTGCAATCAACGGAGTACCACCAAGTCAAACAGAGTGCTAACTCCACTGGCATGCACTATGGCCATGCCTTCACTAGAGACTTATGAGCATGGCAAGCCATTTCTCCCCATGGAGCGAGATCAACAAAGGACCATAGGAGTTGAAGAGATTCCATGATCGGTACTTGAGGGCATCTCGCCTTGGGGTGAAGGGCATTCAAGCCGCCGTCCCTCCGTGATATCTACAAACACGAGGATACTCACTACGCCCGATCGATTTTGGTGACTTGCAACAGATGTTCCGCTTTGAAAAACTCGACATCAACATGATCGTGCAGTGGTGCCTGTAAGTTGGCCATTGACCTACCTTACATTGTTAATTATATCGCTCTTGTATTAGCAAGTACCGATATAACTAATTATGACAACATAATATCATTATATTGCATTCTGATATAGCATAATAAAGAAAACCCCAAATGTATAGCAGTTGAGTGCCAAGTTGAGTTCCTCTTTATAGTAATGGCTTGTTAGATCATTCAAAAATTGGTAGAATCCATATAATTTTCAGTAAATCGTAAGTTGGCCGATTTTAGTGTGGTTTTTCCTTTTTAGTAAAGTTAACTTCGCCAAATCTAATCGAACAAGATGCATTTTGCCAAAATCGATATTTCCCAAAATGTCATGTTTCCCAGCATTCAGCATATAAATTGCCGCATTGACCATTGTCTTCTGTGTAGAATGCAATATACCGATGCTAAAAAGATAGGAAAACGTGTCGGGTTCCTTGACCCCTCACGGATTAGCCAAATGAGCTTAAGAGTCAGACTCAATGAAAAGGCGTTGAAGAATAAGGGGATGACGGAAGCAGAGATAGAAAAAAAGCGAAAGTCCTCGACCGAGAACGCCAAGTAGATGTGGGCTATACATATCAAAAGCAATGTTCTAGATGCAAGACAAGGACGCTATAATGGCTCCTACAATTTTAAGTAATCTTCTCATTCGCCAATCGCTGCTAAAAGCTTAGTTTGCACCATAATCACTCGTGAAACTTACATATATAAGTTTTCGCTAGCGATCACTTTATTTGTTTCATGTCGCACTCCAAAGTAGAGCGAGATATATGGTCCTTGACTCATCCGTAACCCCACCGAATCTTACAATGAATTCACCCGCCTTTAAATGCATAAGAAATATATATACACAAACATACATAACATATATAACGTAATTTGTTTTATGATATGATAGTTACTTGTTGTTGTTGACATTCGAGTAGGGCTTTCAAGAATTACGTAAACAAAAAGCGGGGCAACATGATCCTGCGAAGGGTCGATAAGATGCTTTGCTATGTCCACCCATGGGTAAGAAGACACTTGTAATGCTTCAACATAATTGCACTAGTAATAAGGAAGGGAATTACCAACTGCATTAATTCCATACATTATTATTTGATTTGAAGTGCCACAAGCAACCTCCAGCAAGTGTTCTTTTTGTGGATACTACGTCTCATGAAGTTTCAGATCAACGGAGGCATGTATAACCCCGTGACGTAAGCCTCATATACAAATTGGTGATTCAAGATTATTTATTGTCCGATTCTCGATTTCACTATTGTTTAACCTCTTTATTGCCTACTTTATTATCGCAGTGAAGATTGCAAAGACCACTTTGGCACTCATCGATGATGACCTTTGCAATGTGCAAAAGGACATGTGCCGCCTCATTCGCCGTGAAGTCATCCATGAGAGAGGTAGTTTCTTTTACCGTGAAGGTGAAGTGGCGAAGCATGCTACACTTTGTAATTGGGAGATGAGGATAGATGGACCGTGAACACCGATATATATATTTTTGAAAGACACCAAGGTCAGTAATTTATATTAGATTGAGAATATCGAGGAGTACATGGCGAGGATATCGCACCGGAGAGTTTTACAAGGAGAATATCGAGGAGTATATATATATAACCTTGTGTATATAACTCTTGTATATATATACATAATGCAATTATGATTTATATCTCTTCAGATATATAAATCCTTGTCATTGTTATGTATGGATTTGTGTCGAATAAAGGAAGTGATTGATAGAATGTATGCATTTATTAATATTATAATATAATTAACATAACATTATTAAAAACAGATTCTCGATCAGACAGCGACGGCTTAAGCTCATACCGTGAAAATGCTTATTTATGCAAAGGGTGCTTAAGCCACCCGACCTAGTAAAAACGATTTATCTTGCAGTAAGTTCTTTATTTCCATCCGCCGCATAAATGCATTTTGTGCGCAGATGGCTTAAGAACCCGCCTATACAAATGCTTATTTGTACAGCGTTTTTAAGCATCACCAGCATAAATGCATTTTACAAAGTGCCCTAAAAACGCCTCGGAAAATATACCGATTTGCATAGCACCTTCATTTACAAAGGATGCGAAAACGCGGGAAGATACGCTACCAACTACTGCATAAATGATTTCTGTAGTAGTGTCTGCAGAGTGTAAATCTGATTAATTAGCTATACCTACAGTCAAAGGCACTTGGTAACGTCATCATATAGCTAGACTTTTATTATTTCTAAAATGATTTGGTGGGAAATGATATTTTGAAATATATTCATGCCAGGATGACATGAAATGGATTTGGATTAGTCGGCAGACTGTGTTATGTTACTCAATACTCATTAATACTTTGTTATTACAAAACATGCACTTTACAAATTTTGGTTGCAATCTATTGTACAAATATGATTTAATTTGTCATTGCAAAATAACTCAGAGAAACCTCTCCATTGCCATGTCCTCGTGATTTTAATTATACTCGTGATTTGCAAAACACTATAAGTCATGCCGAGTACATAATGTACTTAATCTTTTCTATCAATGTTGTTTTTAGGTGATGATACCGAGTAAATTCTCGGACGATATCTCACGATCATACAAAAATACGGGATATTAATGACGACTTTTTCTAGGATTTACCTTGTCTGTTGGTTCATGCGGGTTATGGGGCATACTACAATATGAATAATGTTTCACTCGTTATTTTCAAGTCTTTGAACTATAATGATGTTATATAATCTTAAGACATTGCTACATTTGTAATATTATTGTGTATGGATGTGATGTTAATTTGTAAACTATATGTGCTAGCCACTGATCTTGGGACTAGTATTGATGCACAGGGAACCCATTGTTGATAATTTATCATAAAAAATGAGGGCCTTACAAAGGCATAC